>VZRN01002121.1:726773-848995 GCA_013397935.1 Dasyornis broadbenti
TGCTGCCGGGGGAGTCGGTCCGCGCTGAACCGAGTGGGGCGCTGCTGCCGTTCGCCGCTCCTTAGCGGCCCTGCGCGGCCGCCTCCTCCCGCGGGAGGAAGTGGGTCTCCTCGGCACAGGCTCCCGGGAAGCCGCCCCCAGGCCTTGTGCGCTGCTGGCCGTCTGAGGGGTCTCCCCGAGCGGTTTCGTGTAGGGCAGGGTGGAAAAGGGGCGTTTGCTCGTTTCATTTTTTCCGGTTCCTGGCAGCGTTTCCTCTTGGGTTTGCAGGGCTATTTAGCTCATCTCAGAGGCATCCCCCTGCTCCCCCTTCCTACGGCTGACACATCAGTAACCGAAGTTAAGGGAAACCGGGTGTCTCTTTAGGTGAATTTCTAGCTCATGTTTTTCATATTTATTCTTGTGGTATTTTCTTTCCTTTGTCTTCTGCATTCACGGTCCCTGTACCATCCCCCTTGTCCTCCTTGTGATCGGTCTGCCAGTGCCAACTGCGCTGCCTTCCTGTGCTTAGAATCTTTTTCCCCTCAAAGTGATCTAGTCTGTGTTTCCTCACTTCTCACGCTTTCCAGCCCTGAATTTCTTAGGCTTTGTGTGTTACTGAACAAGACCTAGAAGGTGAAAGCTAGTCTTGAGAGCCAGTTACTCTGTAGTATCTTTTGTCACATTTCCATTACACAAAAGAACAAGATCTACCAGGAAGGCCAAATCTGAAGTGATTTTAGTGACATAAGTTTGAACTTAAAGTACCAGGGCATAGGTACACTTAGGCCAGAATTTGAAAAATTGTCATTTTTTTTTTCCTTTTGGACATCTGCTGATCCTCGCTGCCTACCTGCTCTCTTCCTTGTACAGCTCAAATTCAGTGTCATGGGGCCTTTTCCCATGTTCACGCAGACTAGGGTTATGGGTCTTCGCTTCACCACACTCCTGTCGATGTTGAGTGAGGCCAAAACTCCTGCATTCTGCAGGCAGGTCTGCACTGTGCTGTGTCTAGGTGGAGGCTAGGGTATATTTTAATTTGCAGCAGCAAGCCCCTGATCTTGAGGAACTCCATATTCAAGCCAGGCCTTCTCCACAGTGGGGCCAAGTGGGAGCTGCCTTCACAGGAGCCATGCCAGCTGAAAATTCCCCTGCTTCCAGCTCTGTTGACCCTTCCAACAGCACAAGCAAAGCAGAACACAGACGAGTATGTTTCCCACTAAACAGAAGTCATTTGCTCTTGCCTAAAAAAGGAGTGCAAGCATGAAACCACTTCTAAAATGCACAGAAATTCACTTTGCTCATGCTGATGCAGACCTCTAGTGAAATCGGTTTACATAAAAAGAAGTAAATATGACTCAGAAACAAACTCGCTGTTTATACAGACAAAACATGATTACCAAGGTATTTTTGCATGTTTTCAAGATGTAGGATAGCTACCTTACATTTGCAAAATGTGTGGGATTTTTAATGACACAGAGAAAGCAGACACTCAAGCTTTGAACTTTCTGGAAATGCAAAGATACCCCTTACTGATCTTTAAAGCTCAGGCCCTACCAGTTCTTGCTAGACCTACCAGTTCTCCTGATCTTTGAATGCTGACTAGATGGTGTATGTTTTGTTTTACCTTATTCAATTTGAAAACTATTTTGGGTACGGAGTAACATTATAAATGTTAGTGTGCAAGTATTATATACATGATCTGTAAAACAAGTTTTTGAGACAGCACACTGATGAGTGCATTTATTGCAGTGCATCCAAGTAAATATTGTCCCAGATGTGAAGTACCGAGAGAAGGTGGGTTGGAAGCTTATGAAGATGTGATTTTTAAGTATTAAAAATACCAGTAAAATGTGCTTGTTTTACTTGATCCATATTCATGTCTGCCATTGATGCTTCTGTTATTACAAGAAATGTAGTTATGGCAAATAAAAGAAGAAACTAAAAATTGAGCAGTTAGGATGAGTCCTCCAAGAAATAAGGGGTCAACACTGATTGCAATGTAATTGGAGTATTTTAGGGTTTTCCACTTGCACTGGGGAGAATAGTGAGTTGGTAAGAGGGAAGAGTTTCTAATGGTATAACACTTGATATCCATTTGGCCTTTGCATCTGCCACTACCTCATGACCTCAGACAAAGATTTTCACATCAGGGCAAAAGACAGTGCAGAAGCAAGACAGAGTGACAGACCTAAGTTTGAAATGTAGGCACTGGTTTTGATTAATTTATCCCATGGGTCTAGTTTTATAACTATAGCTATCGATTTGTTTTATTATTTAGTGGATTATGTAGCAATCAATCATATTTCCATCTAGCTAACCGTGATTATTAATATTTTAAACTAGTTTTAAGATGGATTGGCTGGTGAGTGCCATAGGTCTTCTCTCTAAGCCAGCGAGAATGGAACACACCCAGGTTACATGGAATGAATTATTGCCATTGGACAATCTGATGAAATCTACATCAGCCATTAGAATATAAATCCAGCAGTAGGAATACAGTGCTGTCAGGGGACCAAGATTTCCTGCTTTGCAAATGAACGTATTGGCTTTACCTCTACATTTCTTCAACAAAAGTATGTAGTTGTTCTGTGTCAATAAAAGTGTGAGAGTTAAATCAGCGGAGTTCACATAATGGTAGATGGAAACCCTACAGAAACACACATTTTTAACACAATGTATGTGGAAAGCAGTTACTTTCCTGCCAAGAGCCAAGGTCAGGATTCTGTGTCACTGCATCAGGAGCCAGCGACCTCGCAATCAGCCAGCAGTGTGGGAAAGCATTGTGCTAAACTACAAGGGATGTGTTCGTTTGAAGGGGAAAGACTAAAAGCCTTGGCAGGTTATTAAAAGAGGAAGTGATTTCCAAATACAATATTCTGTTTTGAAATGCAATTGTTTTTTTCTATTGGATGCCAAAAATTTCTGAAGAATGCAATATCCTCTAACTAATTGTATCTGTGCTCTGAGAAAAGAAACAGAGCTATTGTTCTCCTCACAGCATGAGCTATTTATATATTAGTCTGTGTAGCACTCCTTTGTGTAATGATCGTCTTCCACCTACGCAAAACTCCAATCCATTTAAAATAATCAAATTAGGATAGTTTCTTGCTTTCTTACACCAAGCTGATATTCATATAAAGTGTTCTTCAGGTTACTTGGATTTAGTGCAAGACCTCTAGCCTAAAAAAAAAAAAAAATTCTATTACCTCACTGGAAGACCAAACCCCTTCCTTTCTGATGAATGGAAGCAGGACGTAGCAACATGAAGGAAGTCACCCTTGTAAAAAGCAAAAAGTGATATACTTCTGTTAACAAGAGCTGTAGCCATTTATTTCTACCATGATTTCAGTAATTGGTGGCTGGTCATTGTCTTAGTTGCACTTTGCTTTAGTTGTGTATATTTCACATAGAAACAGGGGAAGTTACTATTTGTTCTTGTAAACCTTGCTTCTGGCAAGCAGGAAAGAGTTCTGAAAGTGCAAATAGTGGGGTGTTCATTAGCGACACTTGAGATTTTCATTTGTGTAGCTATACAGGTGTTTGGAGACTGATCAACTGCTGCAGAAATCGCCATTACTAGAAGGTCTGTGTCATCTTGTGCTTAGTTCCTATCTCTATATTGTAATTTTTAATAAATATTTGTAAATAGCGTGTGTGAATATTTGTTCATATTTCTAGTATACGACATGACCTATACATGTGACGTATGGTCACTGTTTTCTTCCTTTATATTGCTTAACCTTTTAGTCCCCATATGTAACTTCACAATATCCTATCAGAATGCTCTTTAAATTATTTCTCATTTCCTTACACCTTGTATCTCTAAATTTTGAAGAATATTTATCAGTCATGTGGATAATAATTTCTGTATCTTTACAATATCAGAATTGATGCTTTTATTTATATCTGGCATTTCTGGGATTTGAACATACAAAGTGTCTACCAGTAGTGCATATTTTTTTGGATCTGGCGTATTGTTTTAGGGGAAAATTGAGTTTCATTGCTTGTTTTTTCTTGATTTTTTTTTTTTTCTCCAGATGGAGATCTTTCCAGCTAATGTAAATGAAATCTTTCCATTGGCTTCAGCAAGAGTCAGCTTAGTTCTTGTAGAAGGAAGTTAATAGCACTGAGAGAGACTCTTCTTGTAGAGATCTGCCTGGGTTTGCAAATAAACACTAGACACTCCTTTATTTCTCTACTACTGCTCTGAAAGACAGGACATCCTGCTTTTCAAAACAAAAGGTATTTGGCCTACTTGAGGTAGGGCAATTACCATACTCAGATAGGAAATGGTGAGGTATTTTCTGTAGATTGTCTAAAAATGAGGTTTGTGCAGTAGATGATAGATCACTATAAAACTCTAGCCTAGTGAAAGAAAGATTTGTTGGTTTGTTTAATATTTTGTTTCCATTTTGTGTTGGAGACTAAAACTAGTGAAAAGAATTTGAACACAACAATGAAGACCTGCAGGTAATGAAAACTGGTCACTTGTACACGCACACCTCTGCTGCTTGTCCCTTTCAGGTAGCATTCAGGGATCCACTTCTCCCTTTATGAAACAGAAATCGGAAATGGCAGGGGAAGAGGCTCCGATTCTTCCCTGTTTCTTTCATGCAGGCTCAGGGTCTCAGACAGAATAGCAAGCATCTCTTTCTGTTCTTCACTGCAAGTAAATTGCTTCACAGAAATTTGCAGTCATTATTCACTGACTTGATTAGAAATGCCATCAGTGAGTCTCAGAACATTTGTATCATTGCCAATTCGAACTACTTAGTGGTTTTGAAATTAGCGCACAAAATACACAGAGACCCCTGCAGTTACAAGACTACAGGTGTCAAACATCTTGGTTTTTTTCCTTATTGTAATGGTTGCTCTTCAGAGTGTCTTAGGACTTCAAAGAAATTGCTTTCAGTCATGACAGCTGGTTACTTTCCTGCAATCCTGTTACATAAAATTTATGATTGTTCTAGCAAAGATGGTATCTGTTCCAGTGAAGATGAAACCAGATCATTCTCAAATTTATCTTTTTAATGCTGGACAGGAAGGTGTAGAGAGACATGGGACTAAAGGAAGTGGGACCAGAGCGAAAATCCAGTGTAGAGAATATGAAGAGAAGGCACATGAAAATGGAACCAGTGTGCATAGTGAATGTTGGAAATAAAATGAGACACTGGAAATCTGGGGACAGAAAGAAGTGGGCTGAGGGAAACAGGCTACCTCAGTGAGAACTGAGTACTGCACACACTGTTCTGTGTGTCACAGGTCAATGGTATACGATATATTGTTCATGTGCAGAGACTTCCTTGTATATTCTAGAGATCCTTGTGCATGCTCAGATCAACTATATTTTGAACTTTTTTATGCACTGGCAGCTGGTTGGCTGACTGCTTTGAAATTTATAATGGCAACTTTTGAGATGTCAGTAGGACACAGCCTTTGCAAAACAAGCATTACAGATAGAAAAGGGAGACAGGCAGAGAGCTGGGATGGATGAAAGAGAATGCGAGAGAAGATATGGAAAATGAATGTAGGAAATTAGGAAGTATGTAGATGTAGGGCTTTATCTGTCAGCCTAGGCCAAAGGCTTTTAGCATCTTATAATCTTAACAACACTAACTATGCAGGGGAGATAGGTAGAATTAAGATGTTATTTTTTAACTGCCCCAGCTGGCTGCGCTACCCTTCTGCAGAAGGTTGTTACACCCTAAGGGAGAGGAGTCGGAACCATAGCTATTTCCCTGTGTAGTGTGGCAATTAGCTTTAACCACCAGTGAGGACATAGAGGCAGGTGAGTCAGATGCCTGTAGCTTCTTCTGCCATACCTCCTAGGGACAGAACCCTCTGGCACATAGGAAGGACAAAGTGCTGAGGTCGGTAATAATTTTTTTAATTGACACAGCCAGATCAGTCAGGCTTTCCTTAACTAATTTTTGCTGTCCTATGAATCCTCCTGCTTTGGGCAGCCATGTGTACATTCCTATGTTGGCGCTAGATTTGGAAGACTCCGACCTAATGAGAGAGAAAAGAGGGTGGCATAAAACCAGAAGAATATGGATGGCAGCTTCTATCTGCTCATTGAAAGAAACGCTTCCTCTTAGGTGCCAGTGAGAAATTTTACATAGCTACATATGCATTTTAGGTTGATTAAGACAATTGATTAAACTGATATGTAACCTGTAGAATATTTCTGACACTGAAAATCCCAAAGTGCATCTTCAAATGAGATTAGTAATTTCTACAGATGAAAGATAAAAAAAAAAAATATGTCACTCATAAATTCCAATTTAAGTGTGGAATTCCTCACCAATTTCTTTTTGTGTAGCTGCTTGCTTTGCCAAATTTCTGATTGATCAACTAAACTATTCTCTAAGTCAGCCACAGCATTTTTCAAGGTCTGTTTCAAATAGTATAAAATAATTAGAGCTGTAAACAAAAAAGAAGCAGGGATGCCACAATCCCCCACATATCTATTAGTTGTCATCTGTAGAGTCTAGCTGTTACCACAGAAGCATGTTAAAATTAAATGGTGAGCTTTATTTAACATACGTACTTGTTCTCTCCTTTGCTTTACCATTCTTCATTTCAAAACTCTTTTGTTCACTTCACAACATGGCATACTCCTGGTCATGCAGATACTTCTGCTCCACAATAAATTGCTGCACAATTATACTTACCTTTTAAAAACAAGCAAAAATTCATTGGAGATTTTGTAGCCACTACATGCATGGTTTTAGAGTTAAGCATTTTGCAGGGCAGATAGTAATTTATATCAATTTATCGACCATATAGAATTTAGGATAAATGTCTACTAGAAATCTAAAAAAAAATTAAAAAAAAATAAAAAAGAGGCGGTAACTATGTACTTGAAATTCTGTGTTGATGTGATTTCATATCATTAGCCTTCTTATGCAATATTTTGTTTTGAAAAATTAATTTACCTTTTTTATAATGCATCAAAACAGTTTATTTTGCCCACCAATAAGCTCTCCATAGAAACAGTTGTATCTTAGTAACAAACCAGGAATAGAGTTCAGGGAATACACTGCATCTGTATATACTGCCCTTAAAGAGACATTTGTAGTTGTTACAAGGGAAGGTGAGAGTTATTTCTGCAGTTGGAGCAAGCACAGCACTGCAATTCAACGTCTCGGTGCTTCCTAGGTTGATCACCTTACGCATGAGATACAGGTCACTTCTGCCCCTTATTCCTTGCCCTTCACAGGAGCCTATCAGCAAAGATGTCAAATGGCTGTGCCTTAACAGCTGGGGGTTTCTTTTTTGGTTTTAATTGGATACCAGTTGATGAACTACATAAAAACAACTTGCTTTTGGCCCTTGTCAGCTGAAAGCAAAACTGTTTTTACTACTGCCCCTGGTTTGTTATTTTTTTCATCCCAGTCTTTCGACAAAGAAAAATCTTGAAAATTGTGTTGCTGCTATCATCTTGTGTGGATCTGTAGCTGCTCTGTAGGGCACTACTTTTCCACACTCCAGGTGACCCTAGCTTTACCAGCTCTCTCACTGTTTTGCCTCTCTCCTTTCTGCTCTTCCATGCTTGCAGTAGGGCACCTGTTTGTCCTCTGGCACCTTTGTTCTCTCTGTTCCTCACCAAGCTGAGCTGATCCAAGGGAACGGTTACTGTGACATTTGAGCTTCTCTGCAGCACTGTGTTGATATTTACACTGAGCTGATTATTAGCAAGTTGAGCATATGACTGCACTGTAAAATCTGCTTAGTTTAACCAGTGCTTCAGGGGGAAAGAAGCAGGAAGTAGAGTGATGCAGGGGCTATGTGTCCCTCCTGACATGGTTGATGGGGGCTGTGCCATTAATTTGTCTGGCTAGAAGGGGATGAAGCGTGCTTTTCAGCTGATTCTTACACTGCTTTGTAGTTGTTACTTGCTGCACATTGCCTGCCTTGACTGGTATTCTTCTCTGCATCAAAATAAACCAGGCCATTTAACACTAGGGCAGGGAGGAGGGCATCCTAACCCCAGCGCTCCACAAGAAGCTTTTAAGATGTCAAGCAACAGAACATCCCATCCCGAGTTTTGATTTAGGAAAAGAGTAGTTATCAGCTTTGGTCTCAGGCGCAGACTAACTGAGGGAATGAAGGCAGAGGCAAGATATCTCTTGTCTCAGCACACAGTTATTAGAAGAACATATCTGGAGGAAGAAAAGAGGCCCAGGAACCAGGAGAAACCAGACAGATTTAACAAGAATTTCTCTTATCCTCTGTGTAGGGAGAATGAGGCAGAGGGAAAGTATCTTGCAGGAACATGGTTTTAAAAAGTTTGTGTTTGTGTAGTTAATCTAAATTTGCAGCAGTAGCAAGTGAGCTGTTTCAGAATAAGAAATGGGGACACTGGGAGGGGTCTCTTTTGTTTCAGGGAAATGTTAGGGTTCTATGAACTGCCAGTGATGTTTTAGGAGGCTGAGGTGTAAAAAGAGAAGCACCAGAGCTTTGGAAGCCATGGGGGCTTTGACACCCCTCTCTACCAACCTGTGTATGCCCACCTAACCCTAGATACACTCTTTTCTCACTTCTCTTTGGCTATGGCATTTCCATGCTCACGTGTCAGGCAGCTGTCAGTCCTCACTCTACAGCCTGCAGCATTTCTGCAGCCACAGATCACTTCTGCACCTTCCACGGGGGTGGCAATGGGGCAGGCCAGGGACCTTTTCCAACATGGGAATGGATGTGGGAAAAGGAATAACAGAGTGCTGATAGAAGAGCAGGAAGGCCTGCAGTGATATTGAAAGGTGGTCTTGATGGAGAGAAGAGATTCAGCCTAAAGTAGCTGATCTTCTTTCCTAGGCCTAAGCAGAACCAGCAGATTGCTCCCTCATCAGCTGTCAAAGGCTGTGTCTACATTAGTGATTAATTCCAAAGCAACAGTGTGGTTTGGAGGAAAATCTTGTCATTGTCTCCACTTACCATGTGGTGTTTCAGTTCTCAAAGTGGTTTTGATGCATACAAACCAAATTCCTTCAGGAGAAAATGAAAACAGAAGCTCTGCTTCAAATCTGCTCCACATGCACCCTAGTGCTAATGGGGACAAGAGGTTCCAAAATAGTGTGTGAGCTGCATCATCACAAGGCCTTCTAGCACATACCTAACACTTCTTCTCAGAAAGCTTTGAAACGCATGTGTAGCGGAGGTGTTTGACTCCGGTGACCAGGCTAAATATAATCCAGAATATACCCCCAAAACACATACCATGGAAAAATGAGGGGCCTTAGCATCAACTGTTTTGCTGTACCAATCCACCCCTTATGTGCTGAAATACTTTCTCCTGAAAATACTGCTTACATTTCCTGTACCTTGAGCTGGCTTTGGGAAATGCCAAATCTAACCTAAAAATGTACCTAGAATGTTTCTTGTAGCTGGTAAGGGGGATGCCCACACAGTTTAATGATATATGTAAGCTCTTTTAATCACTATTAAAGAGCTAATGTTGCTCATCTTAACTTGAATGAAAGACATAAAGCAAAACCTGCTAACAATCACAATAGTAGGTATGCTGGTACTGTAGCCAAGGATACAGGGAGAGCAGTGGAATTGTACCCCAGGGTGGGTAAAGGCACACAGGCTGAAAATTGCACTCAGTGAGATGCCTACTCACCAAGACAAAAAAAAGACAGACATAGCTCGGTAAATAACTGTGACAATATCATTCTCTCCTGAATGGAAGCTACTATGTGCCTGCTATGAGGGTGGAAGAAACCAAACAGTGTTTAATCCAGAATGATGAAAAGATGTAACAGTCTGTATTTACCAGTATGATTACAAAATTACATAAATTCTTAACGGTTGTATTTGTCTTTTTTTTTTTTTTTCACTTTTCCTTTGATTTCCATTTATTTATGAGCTTCTTTATTTGCATAGCTCAGTGGCAGCGCTGATGTAAGCGTCTGCAAGTACCCGGTGCTCCGTGCTGCTATTGTCACTTACAGTCAAGATTTAGTTACAGATGCTCCCAGGAGCCATAATGTGCCCTCATCCCTCACATATCCTACTGTGAATTGAAAGCATGTTCTAACAAAATGTTATGAAAGGACATGCAAGATTACAAAGACATTTTTTTCACATGGAAAATTTCAGTGTTCTTTAAGAATCTGTAATTTGTACAGTTTAAGCGTTTTCTTTCCTGCCATGTCAGATAAACCTAGACATTCTGCTCTCAGATGATAGCACATTTGGAGATCTGAAAGAAACAGGGAGCTGCTGGAACATATTGCAAAAGCCTAAAGCACTTAGCAACAGAGAAAGTGTGGGCTGCAGCGACAGAAGCCAGAATGTGGAAACAAGTGCCATCGAGGCGGCTGTTTGGGAAAGAAGAGCTTTTACTTTGTTTATAATTTCAGTAATTCTAAAGAACTTGGCAGTGTAGGAGGTCACTGCAGTCTCTGACTCTGCACATATTCTCTTCTGTGTGACTGTTTTTCAAACGCCTATGATAATTATTACCAAGAGTGCTGGAAAATTTAATTTCCTTTTGTATTTCCTGTTTCTTTCAAAAACTAGAGAAGTAAAATTAAGATATTTGTTTTGCTTCAGCTTATCCTGTTGAAACATACTCATGTGGCAGGTGCTGTGAAAAGTTTTTTAAATGACAGTGATGTCTGCTGGAGCGATACAATCATTTACCAGGATGCTTTTTAGTGCTTTGCACTAGAACATCCCGATAGTGTGCACTAATGATGGATGTCAAATAACTACTAAAGAGAAGATGCCTGAGGTGCTGAGCAGGATAAATTGAGTTGAGATAAAATAAAAATGTCTCTGACATCACAGTGACTTTTACAAGGGCATTCAGAAATCAGTGTGTTTCTAAGTTCTGCAGGTCCTGTTGAGGTAAAAATGACCTGGAGAACGTTACTCACCAGTTGCTGGGAACTGTTTTACTGAATGCATATGCACCTGCAAATGTAAAAATTTCCTTTCCTCTGAACAGTTTTTGTGCACATTAAGTGGAGGGGCTGCACAGCTCTACGGTTGAAAAAACAGGCCTTAGGCTGATATAGGACATTTAAGGAATTTGGATACCTTACCATAATTGTTACATTTTGCATTTAATGAGGACTGAACTAGCCATTAGCTTGTATTTTCTTTTTCCTCTCTATAAATGTCTCTTGTGGTTTGCATTATTTGGTAATCTAATTGTTTTTACTTTTGAGGTATTATCTTTTGAAAATAACAATCAAAGCAAGTGATAGAGATGTACTAAATTATTGTAATAGAAGTGCTACAGAAATGAATAGAACAGAAAAAACCCAGAGAAATAAATTTATATATAATAATGATGCCTGAGGAAACTGTTATTATTGAAGTCTAACAAATTTATCTACTCACTGAATAGCAGTGTAGAATAGCTTCAGGCTACTGTTGACATTCTTTAATTCCACAGGTGACCTGTCATTGGGTAACTGGCCTTTTAAAGGGAATTGAATTCAGCCTAACTACTGATCAGCTGTTTACTTCCAAAATGCTGCAGTAATTTCAGTTATTAAAGTGCACTAATCACCTCACAATAGACGGCAAAATTTGAAAAAAAGAATAGAAAAGTAAAATAAAACAATATTAATTTTAAAAAGGACACAAAATGCAATCACCAGGCCAAAGCTGGGTAACAAATGTATTACTGCAAAAGTTAATGAAGTACAGAGATATCCCTAGGCTGCAGTGTAGGCGTTATCAAATCGTTCAGGCTCCAACAGGGTGAACCTGAAAAGTCATCCCATGACACTTAGGAACAGCAACATCTTCAAGCCTTCCACAACACACTAGGACCTCTTACAGCTCACTAATGGAGAGAAGATTATTTTGGTCTGAAATGCAAAGGGACCTCGGTCCCTTTCCTTAGGAACAGCCCTGAAAGTATGTTCCACCATTTGTAGCCTCAGGGCAGAACACCTTTCCTTGAGGAAGTTTCCCACAGCTCCCTGTCTGCAAACTTCTCAGGGACTAAGCGCCAGACTGTCTCTCTACATTTTAATGTCTCGCTTCCATATTAATAGCTGCAGAGTCCCAGAGAGGAAGTATCACCTGTTGAAGAAGTTTAAAGACCTGAAATTCCAGCACCATTGCTAAAATACATGCCTTGACCTACTGCCACTTAATGTTTTTCCTTTCTTCGTGCTTTCTTCTGTTGCTCTCAGCTACTGCCTTTCTCATGTCGTAAGTAAGACCATTATCTCTTCATCTAGGATCTCTGTTGTACCCAGCGTACATAATTGCTACCATCAGCCTTGAAATTTCTGACTTAGAAAATGTAAGTCAGAGGCTTGAGGGAGCTCCAGCTGCACTGCAGAGATCTGCCAGGGCCCCTCGCCTTCCCTTTCAGCACTCCCACTCTCTGCCTTCTATTCCAGTTACTGCTCCAAAGAACAGCTTAGCTAATGGAAACTATAGGTTAGCCCCCACCCCTGCCTCTGCTACAAGTCCTAATTTTTATTTTTAAACAGCGCAAAAGATTTTCCAAAGAAAAGAAAACAACAACAACAAAAAAAAAAAACCCCAAAAAATCCCAACCAAAGGAAAAAAAAACCCAAATATCAACCAACCAACCAAACAGCCCTGCTCCCACCTACCCCCACCCACCCCAGCCCCGGACCAAAAAAAACACCTCAAGAATTAAGGCTCTTTTCCCTAGAAAATGAGCCCGGAACTCCCCTTTTAATGTCTGAAGGCAGCCAGCATCACTATTAGGCATGGAGCTGGAGCTAGACACTAGTCAGTGTTGCTGTTATCAAAGGGAAGTTTGCCCAGCTTTAGATCTGAGAAATAGAGTCTAGGAACTAAAGTTGCCCCAGCTAACTTTATCCTTTTCTTTGCCCAAAACCCCTGGCCACAACAAATATGTATGAAAATGAAAGTGTCTCTTTTAGGAAGGATTCTGAAGGGCTTGGGGTTTTTTTTCATGTATTTTCATCTTCTGTCCAGACTGTCTCTCACTATCCTAAGCAACCTCTGGAACTGTACTTGAGAGACCTACTTCCATCAGTATAAAAGGCATGATTTCTCTCAAGGGAATACTCTCCTCCTGTGGACCTACTCTTAAACATCACAGGGACTTTGGATGCTGCAGACCATTTCTGTTCCTTTCCTCTCCTGTTCCTTGTGATTTCTCCCCTTCACTCCTTTGTTCTGTCTTTGCCTTCTTGTCCAGTGCTTTCTGTGAATACCTATATTCTGTCTGGGCTCCCTCCCCTTCTGCCCTGAAAAGAGAATACCAGTCACACGCTCTTTTCCATCCTGTGCAACTACAACAGAAGTTATACTATCATCTACTACACTCCCTTTTCCCTGTATGCCAGATGCCACATCTTATAGCCCTTGAGCTTTACAAGGCAAATCACAGTTTCTGCATCCCATTAACAATAGTCTCTCCCCTCTTGTCATCTCCATGCTTGTACATTCCCAGATCCTTTGCTTTGTGCACCTGTGGTACTGTGAATACTGGCCATTAAATGTGCACCCACACTACGCAAAGTAGCACCCGATCAGAAATACACAGCACGATCCCAGATACACTGACTTTGGAGACAGACTGTTCTGGTACATCCTTCTGCTGTAATTACATGTTTTGGTATTTCCACACAGATCAGTGCTATGCCAAGTGGCTAAGCCTGATTAGAGCTGGCTCAGATGCTGCATCTGGTGTCAGATCAGAACTGGCAACAGAGTCATCTGACCCCTCAGTGAAATGGGGATTTGGCATTATGGCACTGATCAACTCATTTCCTTTTCTGCTTATGCTTTCCTGAAAACACACCAGTTTTCACTCTCCCTGAATGATCCTGCTCATACAAACTACAGATCATATAAATGCTGAAAAGGGCTAGGTAGGTATTGCTGGGACAGCTGAACGAACAGGAGGAGCGCTATTATAGTAGGATAAACACTGCTCTCAGACGTGCATCTTAGTATGTGTTTTAAGGGAATTATTATGGATTCTCTGGAGGAACCATACATATCTGCTGCATGATAAGGACAGGCACTCTATTCTCTCAGCCCCTGCAAATGATGGTAGTGAAACAGTGTGAACAGAGCCATCACACTGAGTCGTACAGTCCAGTGACTGCTCTGCTGCCTACCAGCCGAGCTGCACAGTGGTCTCTGGCTGAGGGACAGCCTTTACATTCAGATGGCCTATGGAGAGTAGCCTAGAGAAAATGGAGGCTCCTAGGAAAGTACCTGATGCATTAAGTTTAGCATTAAGTTTAGCATTTTATGGAAATAAACCAAAAATATAAAGAAAAGGACGTTATTGTTCCAGAGCTTGAGAATGCTTTTTGTAGCAAAGGTTAATGAAGTGGTCCTTTTTTCTTAACTAAATCATGAGACAAACTACAAACCAGGGGCATAGGCCCTGCTTGTAAACTTTAACCTGTAAACTGATATGATACCATACACAATGCACTGGCATGTTCTGTTGGGTACTTGTAATCACTGCAGCTTTGTCTTCTATGTTAACGGTACTGAGGAGACACTAAAAATCTTCTCTTTAGCTCTTGAAGACAAACAGAAGATGTAGTTCTGCAACAAGTAAAAAATCTTTAATTTGTGGCTTGAAGTTTGTAAGCATTTCCCTCTCCTCTGTGTGCAAAGAAGAGTGGAGATAGCAGTGGTGTCTCAGGCTGTGTCTTCAAGTATAGCTATTTTTAAAAACAACTCTCCAGAAATGGCATAACTGGTTTTCATCCTGCTTCAAAAGAAATGTTTTCCCCCAACTGGCACTCTATGGCTATATTAACAAGAAAAACAGTGTAATCAGAGCAGATCTGTACTGTGAAACAACTAGTCACGGGGACCAGATGTTTGCATAATGCGCATTTTGGGGGTTTTACCTTGAACTTGTTCTAGTCTGTTCCTAGACACTGAATCTCAGGTATCAGTTGAAGGATGTCAGATGTGCTCATGCTGCGCACATTTCAGCTTAGGTCTATTCAGAGGGAGTCCAACCAAGATGCACTCAAGATCATTCTGTAACATACAGCAATTGCAGAACTGGGCATACTGCAAAAGTGTACTCTTGATCACAGCCAAATTGCTAATGTAGATGCACCTCCATATCACCATGGAATTTTTAAATTCATGTTTGAGATTACGTTTCTGATAACAAAATTATATCTAAGTTATTTTTTGTGCTAACTCGGATGGATGTATAATGCTTTACTCTAGAGAAATTCTATCTGCCTTCTTTAAGGAACCATTCTGTCACTCTTATAATGGAATTACACAAGTACAACATAATAAGATTTTCTTCTTTAAGGATAACTTATGAAGCAAGTCTATTGCTAACAATACAGAAGAAGGAATACAATCTAGCCCATTTACTTTGACCCTACAAAGGCAAATACCATGTTTTTGTCTCTAAATGCAAATAAATATGATAGGGTACACGAAGTAGATCCACTGAGTAAAAAAATGGCCATTTTAATGTATCTGTATTTAGCAGATGAAGAGCCATATGTCCACCTGAAAGCATTTTAGTAAAATTTTTAAAACTTGCTACCAAAATTTCGTCTACATTTGTGATGCCAAGATCTAACCACTTTTTGTTATTGTATCAATTAAACATGGTAAAGTGCTGATAGCAATTTCTGTTTTTCCTAAGGTGTCATCACGTAGAGAAAAGACAATTGTTCACTTTTGTTAATTTGAAATTCTGAGGGAGAAAAGGGTAAAGATTACAATTTTATTTTTATTTCATCTTTTCACATGTATGTAGAATGCAAAACAATTACTTCTTCTTAAACATTAATTTTCCAAAATTCTACAGTGTTAAAAGTTCACAACTACATAATTACTTATATCATTATTAGAAATAATACATATCAAAAGATCAGAATGGTTTATATTATAAGAAAAAATAAACTATAAAATATAATTACATAAAATGTTTTTTAAAGTATTGAAAAATATGAAAAATCCAAATAACCACGTGAAAACAAAGATTTTGTTTTTCTCTACTTCCTTGAATAAGCAATGCTTAATAACAAAAAAATTACTCTTCCACATTGTGTCATTTTCTACCGCTGACTTCCAGGCTGATAAATCTCCTAGTCCAAGGTCAGGCTATTGTCCAAAACAATTTCTGTCAGCTGCTTGAAAAAAACCTCAATCAGCAGATACTTTGACCTTGGAGTGAAATATTCTTGCAAGCAAGTGCAAAACTAGTAAGAATGGAAAATGGAAGCAATGGTGTCAGGAAGTTTCAAAATTCATACTGTAGTGCAGTAAGAAAAGGCCTGAAGAGAAATGCATTGATCTAAAAATATTGGTGGGCATCACCAGGTTATTTTAGGTGTCCTTTTGTTGCCAATAGTTAATTCCTAGAAGAGTCTATTTTGATCCTGTGAGTACTCCCAGACCAAGTGCACCACAGAGAAAGAGTTATGATAAGGATGCATTGGCTGCTCAGGAGTTATATATACAAACAATAGTGTAATTTCCCCAGGATCATTTCTATCTACAGCATTTGCAGCAGCTCAGAATTATAAACAGCAAGTGTGCGTCAGGAGAGTATGAATAAAAATGCACTGTCATACTTGGCTTCAGGAGAATTTGGGAAGATCTTCAGAACTAATTTATTTCTTGGAATAGGCTATACTTTCTCTCATTTAATGTTTATTTTGAGACTGTTTAGGAAATGAAGAAAAGGTATTTTAAACCAAACATACCAGCCCCTTTTTTTTTCCAAAATCAAATCTAACTACTAGTTGCCTACATAGCAATCTCCTTAAGCTGAATGTGCCTAAAATAGAAATAATTTCCACACTCCATCTCTGCTACTTCACATTCCATGGGAAAAAAAACTATGTTGGCCATCTCTGCTCAATAAATTGGATGTTATCTTTAGGTAAGGACTCTCTCTAGCTTTTTTATACATACATCTAAGTGTTCCACATTTCTGGTGTGTTTCTAAGATGCCGCTTCCAAGCATATCATTAAAATTTAGTGCATACTTTCATTTTTTCATGATTGGAAGGGATTTACAGGGGTTTTTTTGCAAGACATCTTTACTATTGCTCTAAACTAGCTGTAGGTGTTGCTTCTTCATCAGAAGAACCCCTACAGGTTCCTGAGATTTTGAGACAAGATCTTTGAGTGAGACACGAACTTTCTTCCATGGCCTTTCTAGCGAACTGAAAATAGTACATTCTCAGACAAAATATTTGCAGCTTCCTAGAAATCTCTGCAAAATAGGCTCATCATCAATTGATGTCTACTTGAGTAGAATTTACTTGTAAACTGGATTAAGGTATACCTTAAAAAAAATAAAGAAAATAACATGAACTGTAGGCAAACTCTCTCCTTGAAGTAATACTTCCATTTTTGGAAAGTCGCTCACAGACTTTCGTATTTCCAACTACCTTTGGTACTTAAGTCCATAATGAAGATCTCAGAATCTGTCATGTTTCAATTTAAATCTCTTACAAACTCAAGCAGCTATATAAAACCCCTGCTGTATCTCCCTCTCCAGAGACTGCTTAACCCACTCAATGCATAACGATACAACCTGAGTGGGTGAGTCAAATCTCACAGATTGTTCACACAAATATTACGCACTCCTACGCTTTCTTTGCAGTGGGGGGAAAAAATCAGCTGAACAAGATCACTTCTCCCAGATTTCTCCCATTTTCTGCAAGTCAGCTGAGATTAGTTTATATGCCTAAGACTACTTTCCTAATGATAAAAGGAAACGGTGAAAACCTTTTTGTGAGAATTCACACTCAGATTTTAGAAGAAAAAAAGTACTTTTATACATTATAACCTTGAAAGTTCTCAGTTCCTCTTTAGAGTTTGGCACTGAAGCCTTTCCTATGACACAACGAAAACACAGAGACAACTGTCACCCCAGGCTTGAATGTAGCTTCATAAGAACCTGGCACTGGCACAGTTCTCAGTCACTGCAGTTCTTTCTTGTGTTGATCACTCTTTTCTCTTCCTCTTACAACACCGACGAACTAGATCAGAAAGGAAGCCAAGAACAGTTTTCAAGTAAAAACTTAGCATTTTCCTTCTCTTAGCATTCATTTGCATTAAAACTGTCCCAGATCTGCTTTCATTATATATTAAAAGACCATCGATTGCTTGTCAAAAGACACACATGCCTCAGCTACTTTGTTAATCTATATTCCAGAGTTCAGAGACCAGGCCATTATCTGACAAATTTTGTATACTGCTCACTGACAGTGAGAGTACTGAAATACTTTACAAATAGTGTCACTGTCTCAGTAAAGGACTTGAACCGCTGCTTTGGCTGAAAAGCTGTATGGTGTCCTAAGTAAGCCATTTCCGCCATCTTTCCATATTTCCCCACCTTTGCAATCAGGCATGTGTCTTCCTAATTAAGGACATGCTTCTTCATGGTACAGCAACAAACTACAAATGCTGTCAAAACACGACAGTGTACCTCTCATTTCCTTACTAACTTTCCCATGGGAAGGTAGGAAGTAGCTCTTACATAAGGGCAGGAATACACCAATTTTGATTGAATGTAAAGGCAGATTTAAGTAAGGCATCTGAGTCTAAAGACACTATCAGTAAGCCACACAGCTTTACCAAAACCAGCCCAGAAGCAAGGAGGTGGGGAGGAAATGATGACTATAACCTCTCACAGCTGCGATAAAGGTCCAGTATTCCCATATCTGTTATTAACTGTAGGTATAGACAAGTGCTACAGGAGGCGATAGCAAAAAGCTTGCAGGTCTGCTGCTTCCTGTACAGTTAATTATTTGGAAGGCACATTGATTCCAGCACGTGTTTTGCCTCTTTGTAAGCTCAGTACAAGTTCTTCCTTTTCCCCCTGCCATTGGATAACTTCTTCACATTTATAAAGTGACAGTGCTCTTGGCATGCAGCAACTTAGTTCACTTCTTCCAGCTATCTGATGCCTTTTTGTGGACCTTTTTCAGGTAACTTAGAGCTATTACTTTGTACCATACATGATTCCCCTATACCATGTGAATAACAAATGCTCTACTGTCATATAAGACATTGTGTTTCCTTGACCTTGTTTTGCTTGACTAACTCACAAGCTGAAGTTCTCCATAAGAATCAGTACACACCTGCTATTGCTTCTGTCTCTAGAATTTCTTTTTGTTTGAATACAACAATTCACTCCTACTCAAAGGGATTTCCCTACCCAAAGTGGATTCCCATGGGCTCGTAGGACCAGGTCAAGCATACTGCAAGTAGAGTAAATGCAGATTCTAGTTCTGAATATATAGTACATAAGTGTGTTAAGCATTATTTTGAATTCTCATGTCTTCATTAGCCTACCAGCCTGAAGATACTAAGTGATGGCACAGAATCATTTCAACTCAGACTACTTTTCCTGAAAGCACCAAGGAAGAGATGACAAAAATATAGCTCCTTCAAATTTCTGGGGCCTGTCAAGTTACCCTGCAGAAGTCTGGTAATACAGCATCCATGACTGCCTCTTGTCTCTGAATATCAAACAGCAAAGTCTACAGGCACCATAATTCAGGTGTGTGTTTACTACAAGAATCCTAGAAAGGGATCCGAGCATGCATCTCAGAATTATCCATAGGAAACAAACTTTGATTGATGTACTAGATAGGGCCCAGCAGACGTTACCTCAGCCCCTGAACCCAGATATCACTGCACACTCTTCCTGCCCAACTCTGCTGTGATCATGCAGTGTTTCCCCTCTTTGTCTGCTCTCAGTAACCACTGCTGTTCACACAAGTGGAACCGACACATGAGAAGTAAGCAGGCAGCTTGATGAGTTAACAGCAAAGCTTTTCCCCGTTCCGGCTCAATCATACTCTTGGCCCCATAGCCAGAAGAACAGACACTTCCTATATGGGTTTTTACTAAGTTAACTCTTTGTAGGTTCTTCTATTTCTGAAGCAGGTTCCTTCTATCTGACCTGGTGGTATTAAATCACAGGTTGCTATACCCTCTCTGCTTGAGTCAGTGGATTTACGTAAGTGCCATTTCTTGGGATCCTCTCCATGCCAAAGCTCCATAATCTATCCTACTTTCTCCCTAATGTTACTGTAATTCAAATGTTCTAAATGTTCACCTACCAATGATGAATAAATCATTAGCCTTCCAATCAACAGATCATATTTTTTTAGGGTGTAGGGACCCTAATATAATGTAATTCAAAGAATTGCTATAAACTTTCCCAGTCATACAGGTATGCTCCATCTTTTGAGGAAATAATCCTATCATGGTTGCTACATCAGTAGCCACCACTCTCTTACTGTTTTGTATATGCCAAGCTTTTCTCTGTAAAGATCATCATTATACAAGCTGAATACTTTTGAAGAACCTATACTCCTTCTGAAATTAAAAAGTTCTAATCATTTACCTATAAGCTTTTTTGGCTTTTGGACCCAAATAAATATTCAACTAACTAAATGTTCAATGGAGACTATCTGAAGTTTAAACTTGACTTTTCCCCAGAACAATGAAAAAGGAACCAATATTTTAAGCATCCAGAATTGAAATAACATACACACCATAGTGTTTGTGGCAGTGTAGTTCCTTGCTGTGGTCCACCCTGGGTGCTGAGAGGGTCAGAACTGCCCTCTATACATTTAACCTAGCAGAGACTGCATGCTTTGATCCTGTTGCACTCTGACCCAGGAATTTTAGACTAAGCACTCCTCATGAGCTGGCTGCCCAGCTACGCCCTGGTTAACCTCCCAGTGGTTAAAGCTTTATCTTTACATAGCTCTGCAATCTTGCCCTGTGGGGAATGGCTATCCTCCCTTTCTCGTATTGTTTTCCTTGACTCAGTTTGCTTCTACGGCTGAAAAGCTAATCCAAATTGCAAATGTTATATTCATTCCACCATCTGCTACCCAAATATTAGAGATATGTGAAGTTTTACTCAGCAGTCTCGTTTCCAGACTCTCAAGTTCCCCTTGAAGCTTCTAGGCACTGCTGGTTTGAGAACAGCACTCTCTGCATTCCATGAATGTATCAGCCCTTTGGGATGCAGCACCATCTAGTGAGGCAAACTAGCTCTGAATTTCTCAGGGCCTTGAAACGGATGCCACCAGCAATACTTACAGTGGCACAGGCTGCCTTTCCCAAGAGGCCAGTGTTTTATTAGTCATCTGGTATCCATCACAGGGAGTTCTTTGGTTAGCATGGCAAAGCACAGGCAAAATCTTTAAATGTTGCAGTAGCCGCTCTCCAAGCCAATTTCTCATATTTCACTTGTTCTGTAAAATTCGTCTCTGAAAACAGTGATTTATAAATCCCTGCATCAAAACCTTTTTGCCAGGTCTTTTCATTGCAGATTTCATTTTCGACCTCCTCCACAGATACCTGAGGAGACCACTCCCTCTTGTGCTCTAAATTTGTTCCCACTTAAATGCATAGCCATTGTCACTGGATCTTCCCATAGCCACACAATACCTGTTGGACAATGGATCCACACAATTTCTAGCAGATAACAATACAAAATCAATGTGTAAAATGAGTCAGACACGTTAGTCATAAATTAATCATAATTTTGCACCCTCCCAGTTTTCCAAGGAAGAATAGTATCTAGATGATTCCCATGTCGTTTCTTTGACCTTGCTAATGCAGTATTTTCTGATTCCAGTAATTCAGTGTGCTGCGTGTCTCCAGCTGTTGGAAGGATAGTTCCTTTGCTGTCATCTATGCAAAATGCACCTGGATGCACTTTTCACGTGTTTCTTTGCTTTATCCCTCTCTACTGATCCTTTTCCATTCAATGTCAAGAAACTGTATCCAACAGGACTCTCTGCTCACTTTACCACATTTCCTCCACTTTCATGTTTTCAGCTCAGTTCTCCCTTACGCTCAGCATAATGACAAGACTGACAGTTTCCTTCACATCCCTCCCAAACCTCTTTCCCACAGTGTCTGCAAAGAACTTCAAAACACACAGAATGCTACGTCCACCTCCCATAAAGTAAATATGCTCCGGTAGTTTCCTAGTTTGCCATCTTTTTGCCCAGGAGTGGCCGCTGCCCGCGGCCGTTGCCCGGAGACGGCACCGCGGCCGCGCGGGGCCCGGCCCGAGCATGGCGGAGGCCGTCAGGCCGCAGCCGCCGCACGCCGCTTTCTTCGGGGCGGTGGCGCGGGGCAACCCGGTGGTGGACAGCTTCGAGAGCGAGCTGCGCCGCGTCCTGGGCTCCCTGCGGCGGCTGCGAGGTGCGGGGGAGGCCAAGCCGCCGCAGCACGACCTGCACCGCCACGGGTAGGGCTGCGGCGCCGCCCGCTCCGGGAGCCGCTCGCCGCTCCCTCTGCCCCTGCCTCGGCTCCCTTTCTCAGCCGCACCCCACCTCCTTCGCTCTCTTCCTTAAGCCGCCCCGCGGGGCTTTGCGCGCCCCCGCCCCGCCGCTCTCGGGCTGCCCTTCGCGGCCTGTCCGCCCCTTCCCGCCTTCCTCCTCACGCCGCATCCCCGGGCTGGGCTGGGAATCCCGCGCCCCCTGCGCTGGGAGACAGCCAGGAGCTCGCTCACCAGACAAACTTCCCCAGCAGTGTGCCAAAGCACCGGCAATCCGTTTCCTTTCTATTTTATTTTTTTTTCATTGTAATGAAAACCCCTCAGAAATCTGAACATTGCATTTCTTTCAGTCCTTCCTACAAGTCGGTGCTTCAGGGAAGCCCAAGGTGCCGTGGAAATTGGCAGCACCACTGTTGGTTCTGTCAGAGCTGCCTGAGCTTCCCGGTGGGAAAATCCCTTCCCAGTGCTGGAGGGACTGGCAGCCCACCAGCGTGTGCGGCTGCCTGCGAGGGTGAGCGCTTGTGGGCACGTACGTGGCTTCCAAAGCAGGGCTGCACAAGGATAACGCCACACGGCTCTTTTTGTGCATATGTCTCTGTCTACTTTGGTATATTTTTATACACAGAGATGCAGGCAGAGCATATGGCAAGTATAATAGTGCATATTTGTTTGCTCGCATACATGCATATCAGTGGGTATGCATAAGTCGAGATTTTGTAATGCAGCTAAGATAGAGCAACTGGAATCGGTGTGTGATTCATAGTGCATGCATATGTCTTTTACAGACTGTGCATTTCTCATGTAGCTCTCCCTGCTGCATTAGGTACATTGTGATATAAGAGCTCAAATACATATTTCAAGGTAAATAGTTGATTTTCTGTTGTTGTTATCTGAATACCACTCTGTTCTAAATTTACAGGTCTTTAACATAAACCCCACAAATTTCCCAGGTAATCAAAAGTTCTTTCAAAAACAACGTTGGAGTTAGGCTACAGGGTGGTTACCTTATCACTTGGGTGCAGATTCCACCCTTCCATATTTCAGTAGTTTCTTCGAAGTAGTGCATGAATTACCCTGCTCTGGTGGAGGTGTGTACGTTTTCAGAAGGCATTCAAATTCTGCAGCCTGGCCTTTGTCTGAACTGGAGATCTTTCCTGTTCTAAGCTATCTGGAGTCCTAATTTGTTTATGGCGTATGTTCATTGACAGGTCTAGGCCTAGATGTATCATGCAGGTATCAGTCCTCAGGGATTCGCCGCTAGTGTTTAAATCTCAGTATGTTGGCTTTTTATATTGCTTCAGCAGCTGATTTCACTGGTTTGCTATTTTGAATCCTTTTTGTAGTTTCAAATCCTTTTTTGAATCCTTTTTGTAGTTTCAAACCCTTTTTTTCCCAGCTTTAGCTGATATGTGTTATTACTTTGAAAGCTATCCTCTCCAGGCCCCCTTAGAAGAAGCAGCACTACTTGGCTTCATCAGGCACCACTAAAATTGCCAACAGTGATTCTTCTGTACATTCCTTTTGTCTTTCTGGTTGGGAGGTGGCCATGCTGAATCTGATCTGTT
Organism: Dasyornis broadbenti; assembly: GCA_013397935.1. Taxonomy (NCBI): domain Eukaryota; kingdom Metazoa; phylum Chordata; class Aves; order Passeriformes; family Dasyornithidae; genus Dasyornis; species Dasyornis broadbenti. The sequence continues at coordinate 750,570 of VZRN01002121.1, forward strand.
TGCAATATAGTGCCAAGTTACGGGTTTTTGTGAACAGCATCTCCAAGCCTTTTTTTGCTTTACCCTCTCAAATATTTTGACCTAAGTAAGCTCTGTCTTATTCAAACTGGCATGTTGTGGCTATTACCCATGACCGTGCATACCTTGGTTGGCATGAGAGCATTTTCACGTCTGAAGAAATCTGCAGTGTTCATCATGGGGATGAGAACTGACTCTATGCAGAAGTCACTGGTGGTAGTGATCCCTACCAAAATTCCAGGGCATTGGGAATGTTGTATAACATGAAATTCTCAGCAGCTCTGCGTGATCGGATGTTCTTCGTTTGTATGGGGACACTACAGAGGTAGAAGACTGGTATTCTGATTATTTGTATATGTTCAGGCAGCTAGCAAAGTCATGACTATTTATTTGTGATTATGAAATTTCAGGGTTTTTTCCCCCTACGGCTTCGTTGTTTGATAACTCAAAATTGGAGCATGTGCTGCTTGCAGAACCAGCCTTAGTCTGGCTAGCTGTAAGAAATTCTGAAGGTAATGGCTATTAAGGATGCTTTCCTAAATGCTCTAAAGGCTTCTTACTATGTCGTTTGTCAAGCTATCTTTCCTGGCATGGCTTCAGATCAAAGTGTTCTTGTTCTTCGAGCAACGAGAAAACCAGCTTCCACATGGCATGTATGTTTAGTTTAGAAAAATGAAATTATCAGCTTCATTCCTCCAACTCTTTCAGCCTTTGGTGTTTATAGGTCAACAGAAAGGCCGTAATTTAGGCACTTAAATGTTCGTATGTAGGAAACAAAAATTACTGAGGACCTGCCCTGGTATCCCACATCTTTTCAGTCTGAAATAGCAATCGAAAGTAATTTTTCCTCAACTAAACAAGATGTTGTTTTGCCCCATTTCTCTTGGCAGCAGGGCCATCAAAGCATTGCCTTGAACTGTTGATTTTATCTCATGTTGTGTGGCTTAGCCACCCTTATTTAATAAGATGTCTTTTGATCAGTATCAGAGAATTCTTTGTAGTAAAGATTTTAGCCATGTGGGCCTTATCCTGCGCACACTATTATGGGTTGACATTAGGGAAATTTTTCCTATTATGGATGGAAACAAAGAAATTTCACCTCTGAGCTCCAACAGTCCACTATTTTTTTAGAAAATTTACTTGCTTGACTTGTTACTCCAGTGTCCTATAGTCTGGTTAAAGGAAAGGCTGAGGAGCCGTTTGGGAACTGTCTGACTCTCCTCTTTTGTCTGTGTCAAAGAAACATTCCTGTGTCATGAACTCACTTGTGGTTAGTCATGGCATCCTAGCAGAATCAGTTTACCTTAATCTTCCCACTGAAGCTGAAAGTCTCGTCAGGTTTGTCACTACTTTGCTAAACTAGTTTCTTACAGATTTGTGACTTGTTCATTACATCTGAGAATCTCAGGTTTTAAAATGAACATTCAAAACAAAAAATGAAGATTACCTTCGCTGAGGGCTTCCCAGCTGAGCAGTCTTAAAGAAATGTACTAGTCTCCCCTTTCCAGAGCTTTGTCCAAGGTCATTCTTGCTTTTTTCCCCCCTTCTCCCCCCACTTTCGCCTTTCCCTGTAATATCCATCAAATCTCTTAGTCTCTGAAAGTCTTTTCCTAAGTTTTTCCTTTAAGAGTCCAAGGGAACTCTACTCAACTGCCTGACAGATTCCTTTGCTTTGGAGGCTCTCTGCAGATACTAACCAGTATGGAATATTTTTCTCAGTATAACAGGCCAGTACCCTCTTAGGCTGTTAATTGTTGTGGATGGACCAGGAGGGACTCATTCCCATTTGGAAGGTGCCCTTCATTACACTGGGCTATGGTTTCCTTAAAAAATTCTTTCTTAAAAATGCCTTAGAACATTTTAAGCCAGTTGTTGCTTTTGGCCTAGTTTGTGCTGTTACTGCATTTTTCCTTTAGGATACACCTCTAGGATGTCCTACTTATTTCCTTGCTGCTTACTTTCAAGAACTGAGAATTGTGCTGAGATTATAGTTTTGGAAAAAAAAAAACGATTATGATTGTTGCAATTCTTTGTTGTAAAGATCATTTTGACAGGTTTCTCATAAAGCCGTGTGTTTCACCTTGAAATGTGAAGGTGGCTCATAGCTTTCTGTGTGGAAAAAAATGTTACTTATTATGGTTTTTTTATAATTGGGAGTGTTCTCATGAGCTGAAATGAGGAGTTATATGAGAAACTCTTAGAATGCATTCCAAATTCTTGAATGTCTGAAAACAGTGTAAGAAAGTGTCTTGCTCTAGTCTACCATCCCTGTCTTAAGAGAAGTTGAAAAGTTCCAGCCACCTCACCCCAGTAAGCATATGGTTTAAACATGATAATTTAGCTAGAAGGATCTTTTTCAAATGCTAATTTCTTAAATGTTAATTTTCCTTTTTTCAGTTGTTTTCTATCCTCATAAGTTGCAACTTATAAATAATTTAGTTGTAACGGTTTCACAAGGCACTCTGCCGATGTTTCTGTACAAGTGATTTGTTAAGAGAATAAATGTATGAGATTCCCGGCACTGTGAACACTGTCAATACCGGGAATGATTTGCTAACGGGATTTCTTTCTGAAAAAGTCCCAGTGCTTATTGTTATTTTTGGATTTTCTTCCTGCTCTTACCATTTGTAATTTCCAGTCCAATAATTGCTGTGAGCTGTAATTCATTGAGTTTAAGATATCAAATTGTTGCTTCAAACAGAATCTCTCAAATGCTAGCTGAAAGGTGGGACAGATTTTCCATTTGTGACTCTGCTTGAACAACACAAGGGGATTAATATGAAGACATTTTAGTAAGAATTTACACAGGAGAAAATCCATCCTATTTAAAGTGTGTGATAAAAACTAGTGACAGAAATGAAACCCAGAAATGTCCTTGTCTGCCTGTTAAATCTGGTTTTAATGATGACTTGTTTTGAAATATGTAGAAGTTCAAATAGATTTGGAAGAAAGGAGTTTTCACAATTTGAAGTCTTCCTGATTTGTTTACTTGTTATGACAGGTCTACTGCCAGTTGAATCTGAAACCTTTTCTCCTGTATATATATTTTTTTCAGAGTAAATACTTTGTTTAACATTTGGATCAAATATAAGCCACGACTACCAGAGTGGTATTACAATGAAAGACTTGTGAAAGTTGGTGATACCCTTGCTCAGATCAAAGTAAGTCATTTGAAATCAGAAAAGGTTCAATCACAGTCTTTGTTTCATTATGTTTCTATGCTTCTTTAATTTTTAATCATCTTTTACTGGAAGCAATTTAGAAAGTAGCAAAAACTTTTACAAAATAATTCCAGTGAGAATTGGTGGTTTATATCTTCTGCTTATTATTGTAAATAATTGCCCTGATTTTAAAATATGTTTTCTATATCTGTATTTTCTATGCACCCATTGCCTTTTTAAACACCCCAAAATCTTTCTTTAATATTTGTTTGATGTTTCAGCATGGTAGAGTACGATATCTGACTGTGCCTTGAGATGCCATTTAAGTACAAATTGACAATGATAGAGCAGTTCCACTGTCTCAACTCAGTGCTCAGTTAACCAAATGTGAATAAAAAGAATTGTCAGGAGAGGAACAGAGAACAAGAACCAGAGTGCAATTACACATAGTACAACTATATGTATCCCTGATGCTCCTGCATCTTGAATTATGTGTGCATTTCTGGTCTCCTCAAAATGGTAGATCACAACTAAAAGGGATTCAGGAGCTAGGCTGTTGAAGACTGAGAGTATCTGGGAGATGTTTCACTATATGATAACTCTATTTCTATGCTCTTACTCAGTCATCTGTTACTGACAACTGTTAGAAATGGGCTGCCAGGCTAGTAACTGTTGATCTGACTCAATAAGGCAAATATGTTTTTATATACTATTTGTCGTTTGTGTTTCCTGTGAAAAAATCCATCAAGTGTGAGCCTTTTATAAGCTCAGTGATATTCGTGTCAGAAGGTCACGTCGTAAAGTCTGGGGCCTTCAAGGGTTGTTACTAAACAACACTCAGACGGAGCTCAGAGATGTATAGGTAGAAAGCCAGTTCTGTAACTTCTCCTTAGTTTTTTAACATAATGGGAAGAAAAATTAACTGCTTGCAACTTCAATCCTCTAGTGTAATGTCTTTTTCTACAGTAAAGTTATCCTTGTTGAAAAAGTTGTTTTGCTGGCCAGCCTAAAACTTTGAATGTTTTTTTTTTGGAACTCCCACTTCTAAATGCATTTCTTTGACTTAATTTTAGAATGAAAACCTAGTTTTCATTCTGTTTTGCTCCCTGAAAAAAAAAAGAAAAGAAACAACAGGAGATGAGTGTTGCAAATTTCAAATGCATTACAGGAAGGATGAATGTGGTGTAAAAGTAAGGTCTGTGATAGGCGGGGTAAAGCCTATTCCATAAGTACCCCCTTGACTCCTAGTTAAAAACTAGTGTTGAGTATGTTAAATTTTAACTTGCTTTTATTTTAGATGATAATGATATGTAGTTCTCGAAAAATAATTATTGTGTGTGAGTAGTCAGCGGGTAAGCACCAGCTTAGCTTTCTGTCCTCCTGCTGGTTTTTTTCTTAACTCCCTTTAGATTCCTTCCTGTTATACATCTGCTACGTGTGTTTTTAGGACACACCTAAATTCATTAAGTCATGTATCTGGAAATTACTTAGTCCATTAGTCATCATACTGATCAGCGCTGACTCGTTTTTCCCTGCCTCCATCTCTGCCTGTATCTGCTTGTTATCTTCGGTCATACTCACTTATTTTAAACTGTTTTGGAGAGAATTTACCTTTTTGTTATGTATCAATAACTATCTTAATGGTATTCTGATCCATGGCTGTGGGTTCTAAGTGTTATCACAGCCTGAATGTGTATTTTAGATTACACAAGTGATTGACTACCCATAGCTGTCCATGCAAAGTCCAAGCTTCTGTGTATGGCTGCTGCTTTCACACAGCAAAGACACAATAGGACCATGCGAGTTAGACTCCTCAGATGGTTAAAAATTTAAGGTGTCACTGTGGTGGAAGGAATTTATATTGAAAAAAATAAAGGAGTGCAAGGAAATAAGAATTTTCTGTGGTTAAATATTAAAGGATCATTTTTACCAGCAGGAATTAGTTACCTTTTCCTCAAGAATTTATTTAGTGCGTGTGCTAGAATTAGGGAAGTTGGTTGAGAAACCTGAATGTAACCTTTGCTGCGGGAAGTGATGATGGTGATTCAGTAAATGTCACTTCCAGATCTGAGTCAGAGCTGAACCATAGAGTCAGCATGATTTTAAAGTGGTTCGACATGCTCGAACTCTACTTGGAATGAGAACTCTACTTGGAATGAGACCCAAAGCTCAACATCCCCTTTGTTAACAGTTCTTAATGACTCAGTGGCAATTTCTGGTCTATTAATGCTGATTTCTTGGCCAAATGTAAATTCCAGTTTTCTCTTGTTTCAGTCTTTTTTAGTTCATCTTACTCTTCCTATCTGCTTTTACAAAAAAAAAAAAAAAAAGAAAAAAAAAAAGAAAAAAAAAGAGCTTTGACAACATGGAAACAAGGGAGAGAGAAGTGATTATAAAGTCCTACGTTATGAAGTTCTTTTTTCTGAAGTGTACTATCATTGTCATTACTGTTGCAAAGCTGCAGAATATTCCAGCAACTCTTTGAGTGTATTACCTTAGCCCAGGACCCTGCTTGTAATTGTTCTTGATATGTCGTATTTATGATTAGAATAAACAAAACTCACAAAAACTTGCAAAGCACAAGCCATTTCTTTAAGTATTTCAACCTTTTATATGCTGAGTGTTCACAATGCATTGTTGGATATTTGCATGAAACTGTAGTGCTTTACTTCCTGTTGCTCTTTCCCATTGATACCTTTTTACATAAACATAATAAAAAAAATAACGTTTTATAGAAATAGAAATGCAATATACAAACCATGAAAAGAACATGTGATTCATTTTTCAGGAATATAAGTTGGCACTTCTGCAGTGCTATGAAAGATACCTTCAGCAGTTTGTTTCTGGAAACCTTGATGATGTCATGGATGATGTGCATCGCTTTAAATCCACCTTTTTTCCAAATGGTTTCGGAGACAAAACTGCAGCACTTACGGTAGGTTATGGGTTTTTAAAGTTTTTCTGGTCAAAGACATTCACAGATTCAAAGTAAGTAGTCCATTTTATCCTCCACAAATGTACTTCATATTAATTATATATTAACATTAACGAATCTTTAATATTTTGTTGACATAAACTGCATTGAGGTTTCATGATCCTATGTACGATGTGAGCATCTGGAGTTGGTGGATATTTTTAAGATGATATAAATGCTTAATGCTTTTGTGGCAGAAGCCACCCACTATCAACTTCATGTTAAAAAGGCAGTTTTCTCTCAGTGTGGTATTCTGTAACAACAGTTTTTGCTCTGAAATAGTTGCTATTGCCAACTATCAAAATCAGGATGTGGGCAAAATTTGGTAAATGTCCTACAATTGTGGAAATTTCTGTATGACCTAAGAACCAGGCAGAGTGCAAGACAATTAAAACATTCTCCTGTATTTTGTACCATAAGTGAGCAAAATGCTGCTTGTAACGAAAGGTCATGACAGTTAAAAAAGCAGCGTTATGCTTTTTATAGCTTATTTGCTCACTGTGAACAAAAAGGGCCAGAATGCTGAATAGTTTTGTAAGTGCTTTAAGCTCTAGGAAGCTGAGTGACCTTAAGAGTGTGTTGGCATCCTTTTGTGTTAATTGCTTGTCAAGGTAGGGGCGTGCAGGATACCTTTTGTTATCCATGGAAGGAAGTGTTTCAGCAGATACAGGGGGGAATGCTGACAATACGTTCGATTTTACCTCAAGCCATTCTTTCCTGAGAAGCTCTGCTTTCATACATGGTGGGTATTTTGAATTCACTAATGCAAGTTACTCTGATCGTGAACAATGAACAAAAATGGTAGGCAGCTCCTGTGTGTTGAGCTAATCAAATTCATGTTCCTCCAGTCAGGGTTAGAGTGTAAATAGGTGTTTAGTGAAGAGAAGAAAGCAGACAGTTTGCATAAAAGCTGGAAGCAGATGTCAGGATAGAAGAGATACTCAGTTTGTATTGTTTTTTTGTTTTAAAAATGTGATTCAGCTTCCTAGAAAGAACATGATCAAAGACTGTGTTAATACATTTTTTAAAATGTTTTGTAAATAAATTTGAAGTTCCAGAGTTGCTTTCCTTTGTTTTCTTTATGTCTGCTTAGACCTTGAACCAATCCTAATGCCAAATATTATTTCAAGTCTGTACTAAAATGCCTTTTCTATAACTTAGCCTTTACAGACTGAGATATCCCTATTTTCAGATATGAAATCTAGTTTGACAATGATCCCTTCAGTTGGAAATTGAAAATTATTATGTGTCAAATGATTACATCTAAAGGCTTTAGATGTAATTTTTTTTGGCCATATTTCTGCAGTTAGCTTTTGTTTTTTAATGCAACACTAAGAAAACCATAGAAATGGAGTTTCAGGGCTCAAAACGTCCATCTTCAGTGAATTAACTGTAAAAAAAACGTATAATTTCAAATGTTATCAGGTTAGGAGACTTCTGAGAGTTTGATGGGTACTGACTGGTCATGTCCCACGTAGCTCATTTTCTCACATTTGTTCAGCTGATGCTGTACTCCAGGCACAACTGAGATCACATTATGTTAAGTATTACAAGGAAGAGAAGGAAAAATCCATCTGTGGAAGGGAAAAGTAACCGGTGAGAGTGAGAAATAAGATTGGTGATATAGATGGAGAAGTGTAGAAAAGTTAGAACTTGCCTTGGTTTATGGAAGACATCTACAGGAGAAGCCAAGTGTTAAAGCCAGAATCTTTGAATAGCAGTTTAGTGCCTCATTCTCCCTACAGCCCTGGTCGATTTAGGAGTATTTTAACCCTGTGACACAGTGGAGACTGACTCAGGCTGATGGTACAGCAACCCTGGAGCTTTAAAACTTTGTCCATGTTCTAATGCTCAGTTCAATGTCATGCTGATTTTTTTTTGCTCTGGTATGCTTGATCTTTGCCTACTCACCATTTTGTTGTACTTTGCTGATGTGAACTGACATTTGCATATATTTTAATTAACTTTCTATATCTATTTCTATGTGTTTTAGTTCCATGCTTTGCAAGCGAGAAATGTTTGCATTTATCAGATGGTTTGCAGCAGTGACAGAAATCTTCAGAATCAAGAGTCTCTGCAGACTTGTCTCAATGTCTTGACCTCATTACGACTGACTATGCAAGTGGCTCTGCCTCAGGAGAATTTGTGTTGGCTTCTCTACAATGGTACCTCAGGCTTTCCATTTACATTTCTTTGCTAAGCAAAGCTGTGAAGGGAAACTTTTATAGATACTCTTTAAGGTCAACCTAAGGTCATGAATAAGTCTCTAGTTAGTCTTCAATCATAGTAGGGTTTGTTTTGTTTTTTTTTTTTTTTTTTTTTTAAATTCATTATTTTTCTAATAGAAAGGATTTTAAAATTGAAATTGCTGCTGTGTGCCTTTTCAGGTGAACGGTTGTGAAAACATCAGCATTTCCATCCTAACTCTGTTGAAGAATGTACTAATAAAATCAAATCTAACAGTATAGTTCGGGCATTTTTGGAGTGAATCCTGATTAACAAAAAAAACCTCAAGGTTTTGCTATCAATAAAATGTTTGTGTTGACGAGTTTGTTTTATCTTGGTTTTTTTCGTTGTGAGTTTTATTTTTTTGGTAGGTTGTGTTTTTTTTTTTTTAAATTGGTTTGGAGGTTTTTTTGTTTGTTTGTTGCTTGTTTTCAGGTTTTTTTGGAAAAGGGGATTGCAGATCTAAGAGTAGAAAATGATTGTCTGCCATCATATCTTTGTCTTTTTTAAAGTACTTTGAAGGGAAGAATTGATAATGAAAATATTCTAAAATAATACCATATGGCATTTAAGATTATTAATCTCTGTGTAAGATTTTAGGGCACTACTTGTAAATGCTTGAATTAGGAAAAAAATTGAGAAAAGAATGGAACTTATGCAAACTAGATACACAGAGAATGATTTATCAAGATTTTAATTTCAGGAACAACGATTGTGTATTTTTGCATTGAAAGGCAATGTTATTTAGTCAAGAGTAAACAGACTAGTAAGAATTTCAGTTTCACGGAATATTCTGAGGTGGAAAGGACGCACAAGGATCCTCAAGTCCAGCTCTTAGGTGGATGGCCCGTACAGGGATTGAACCCACAACTTTGGCTTTATTAGCACCATGTTCTAACCAAATGAGCTACTGTGGTCAATTGTTGCAATATAAATTGAGGAGATAATATGTTCTTAATTTCATTTTGAAAAATGTACTTTCTCTGAGCTTTGATTGGTCAAAATCCCTATCCTTTTGTTTTGCTGGGACTGCTGCTGCCTTCAGTCCCTTTTTTGAGGTGTATTTTTTGATTGCATGTTTCTATGGGAGAAGAATTAAAATTAAAATATTATATTAAAATACTATTTTAATATGTAATAGATATATTATATATTAAAATCGCCTGCCATAGTTACATCCCGCTGCCTGTGTGTGGGACCAGTAACCTACTCTAATTAGAAACAGGCAGTAACTCAGATTTTCTCTAGTTCCTGAGCATATTTCTGTGATTTCAGACAACAGAATTTGTGCCTCATTACACATTTGACTGATAAAAAGAAATCTTCCTAACACTTGCTCCATTTGAGCTTATTGGGATAATAACACCCTTCTAGCTATGACAGCTGACATTGTGATGTCTCCCGCTGCCACAGGTGTCCCTTTCTGAGTGTTCATACAGACAGAAGAATAGGCTTTTTTTGTCTCCCAGAACTGCAGCCTCTTTTGTACTCCTAGGACTGATTTTTGAAAATTTTATGACATTGCTTGAGTCAAGAAAATTTTTGACAGGTTTTTATTTCTGAGTCATTTTGATGCTCTTGAAAACTCTACTTGCTATCCATTGTCTTCATGTCACTTATCATACTTAATGTCACGTAAGAGTGGTGGTGTCTGCCAGTACCATGATGGACTAAAAGAATCACGTAAGGTAAGATCTGTGAGGAGAGGTAGTATTTTGTTTTAAAGAGCCTGGCATTTGGGGTTGAAAACAAGATTTGTCTCTCTATCATTTACTTAGTAAAAATTTGATGCAGTAAGTTTTTAAGATTTCATTTTTATATTATACTGCTGGACTGTGTAGGTATTTTTGAAACTAATATTGTAGAAGAATTTAATGGCTTCATCTTCTTTACATTAGTTGTTACAGAAAAATCATTAGTTTTTCATTTTTTTTACTGAAAAGCCATTAAATTGTTTTTGTCTGGAAGTAACAACCTAGAAAATAAGAAAAAGATTGAGTTGCTTAGCATAATAAATTTCATGTAGGATTATAGAACTTACCTGTTTATTTAATTTATTTTTGCAGGAACTATCCATATTTACACCATATGCAGACATTTGATGATGATGGGTCAGTCTGCTAAGGTATAGCAAAATAAATAGAGTGGGTTGAAAAATGTGCAGAAGTTTAGAAAACGCACCTGTGTTCTGCATAACCGCGTACCCTGACTTTTCTATTTCACTGGCATTGCCAATGGCAGTGCTTTGTCACAAGGAAATAAAATGTGTTTTAAAGTGGTTGGTTTCTAAGCCCTTGTGCCTTCCTGAGTGCACTCCTTCCTCAGTTGTGGAATGGAGCCCAGCCTAATGTCATGCTGGACGTTGAGATGCTGTATGTTAGGCTGTTTCAGAGGATGCCAGGTGCTTTGTTTTGAACATCTATGTGTGTTCCAAGAGCTGGTCTTTTGTTTCTTGAAATGTGGAAATGTGCTGACACCTGGTGGCTCAGGTTTTAATTATAAATACTTGATGAAAATAACCTGGCCTTTCCCCCTAGCCTTTTTCTTTCTCCATGTAGTTTTTGTTCGTCTCAGCTTTACTATTTTGTCCTAAAACTTGAACAGAATTTGCATCAGCCTTAATATATTTATTAATTTATATATACTTGAACAGTATATAGTCTTACGTGTTGTTTAAATTAATCTTTCACTGAGCAGAAAAGATTTTTTATCTTTGAACATCTTCTATTAAAACCAGAAGTGATTTAGCACCTCCTTTAACATATTCAGGTTTCCCATATATGAAAGCAGAGGAATTGATCGTAGGTATTTCAGATTCTTGAAGTTCAGACTAAAAGCAAATCTATATATTGACGTAATTTACGACTAAAGTTGTGCACATTCTGTGTACCTCAGGGAACAGCTGACTCAAAGAAAATAGTAAGATACAGATACTGTTCATTCAATCAAGTAGGACTAATTATTAAAATTAGACTGCTGCAATGGCTACGTGGCCCTGCAAGTTAGGAGCCAGAGCCTAGTTCCATGGGTATAAATTAATCTAAGCACAGGCTTTAACCAAAGAAGACAAACTCCATCGCAAACTCTGTATATCCCAAATAAGCTTGCTGATCCTGTTGAAAACTGATCACTAGAGCTGCCAGAAAAGAGAGGGGTAGCTCTCAAGATAAGAGCAGATGAGAGAGAAGGGCAAGATCTCTATCTGGCAGCAAGACTATAGTGAACTGGAGTGGTTAAAGGAGCTTGGAGGCTAAAATACAGTGCTTGATCACAGTTTAAGATGGAAAAAAGCAATAATATGCGGGAGGAATTCTTTTTAGTCAATAAAACATGTTAAAATTAATACAATTTTTCTCATGTCTCCCCCTCTTTCAGTTTGTCCTACCAGGTTAGCATTGGTCTTGGTAGTTGCCCTTTAGTAGTAGGAAGTAGATTTATGTATGTTAAAATGCATTCATTTTGAAATCAGATTTCTTCAATACAGGTCCTGGAATACTTACTGTGGGCCAGTGTATGTATGGAATCATCCATCCCACTCTTATCTGTCCATTATCTGACATGGAGAGCCACCCTATACACAGCAGTTTCTCAGTGTTACTTCGATTGTCAAGCCAGCATTCACGGAGAGGTATCCTGATTTACCTTATGTAGCGTTTCAGATGCGATCCAATGGGAAATATTGATTTAAGTACTCTTACTTATTATCAGATCATATGTATTTAGAGTTCTGTCCATCTCCCAAAGTTTTACTGCAAAGTAAATGTGGAGTAAATGTGTAATCAACTCAAATGCAATAGCACTTTGTAATATACTCACAGTCTCAGACTTCTAGCCTCAAACACTGGCCAGCTCCCATGCATCTATACAAAAGGTTTTGTTTTCCTTTTCAATTGTTCATGACCTGACTTTCATTGCACCTCTTTGAAGCTGTATAAATTCAAGAATGATATTATTCTAAAATTAGGTATCAACCTACAGAATATGAACACAGAGTATCTTTTCTAAAAATTTCCTTTGACAGATATTTGCTCGCCGTGGTTTGATTAAAATTGATGAACTGAAGCAATTAGAAAATGACAGTTCTTCTCTGGAAAATACAGAGACACAAAAGATTTTTAGAGAGGCCACTCTAAAGGTATCATCCTGCAATTCATTATAAAAAGGTAGAGTTGTTTCAATCTCTATGAATAGAGCACATAACATGGCTATTGACTTTTTTTCTTTGTGCCAGATGGCAGTAATGATTTTCAAGAGAGCAGTATATGAATCCAGAAGAAAGTCGAAAAGCTCTCGTCGTGAGTCAAAAGTTAACCCAAGAAAAGCAGTAGATGTAAGTCTTAACATTTTGTGTACTTCTCTTCCTTTATTTTGTCATGTGAGGAAAATGTGATATAATTCTTGTAAATACACATGGTGCTATACACAAGCAGAAAGTTTTATTCTTTCAATTTCATAGTTTACAGAATTTATTAATAAAACTCAGAACAAGCTTGAAAGAAGGGAAGATGTACTAATTACTACTTTAGAAAATTATCAGGAGAGATCTGCGTGGCTTTAAACTACATGGCCTTAATACCCTCCCTCATAATTTCCATTGTATTATTTTTGAAGTGAAATACCATGCAGCAGTGTTTCTGGTTGCGCTGGAATGATTAGCCTTCCTGAGTGCTGTACCCACTTAGCATGAGGCATTCCTATGCCTTTGAAGCGTGACATTAATAACAGCAATATATTTTACAGTCTGTTATTTTCTGTTTTGAATGTGTACTTACTTTCTGATGGAGAACTGTTTTAAAAAAGGTCTTGCTTTGTTGCAAGTTGGTTTAGATGTCACAAGGCTCTAATTACCTTTCCTCACTTAGTTGTCATGGCCTCGCAACCCTACCGAGCGGCTGCTGGTGGAAATGTTTGACTGTGCTGCGGCTCAGTTCCTTGCCATCCTGGAAGCATTGTCTGACAATAATAGGAATCTATTGCCCCCTCATCCACCTGTTCCTGATGAAATTGAAATTTGTGTTGTCATTTCTGAGCTTTTCTCTGCAGGACTAGAAATCCTCTCAGGTAACAACTTAAAAGAAGCAAGAAGGGTGTTGGTGAGGAGCTCAGAACTCCATTTTATTTTATTTTATTTTTTGTCTATTAAAAAAAAGAATGTGGCTGAAGGTATATATTTAATTTATAACAACAGCACCTGTAAAAGCAGATAGTCTTTCTTATCTTCGTAAAATAGAGGATAAAAATTTGAGTTGATCTCCATGGTCTGTTATAATCAGTGAAAATCTACAGTAGTTTATGCATAGATTTTCTAAGTAAACTGGAGTTCACTTTCCTTGTAGCAGCCTTTGCAGACAGTGCTGGGCCATATATTTATTTATGGCTAAAACAGTGTTGTTAACAGACCAGTGTTTTCACTACTGCTGAGCAGTGCTTGAGTGAGAGAGCAGCCAGATGGGGGTCAGGAAGCCAGGCAAGGTCAAAATAGCATAGTGTTTGATTTATTCTATTTAAAAAAAAAGAAAACATTCTAAGTTAGATTTAAAAACTTCAGAAGAACACTGGACTTTATGGTTTCTTCCACACTTTTTGTTTGCCAGGCCCTGGGCTGAATATAGTGCTGGGTATAGAGGTATTTTGTCAGTATGTATAGAGACTAGGTACACGTCAGAATGATACTTTCTTGATGTGATTACTGGCTAATAAGAACATAACAAGTCAAATAGATGACAAAATGATTTAACAAGTTGTCTGTATTGAAGGTGGAGAGAGCAGTTGCGCCGATCATTTTGGTATCATTAATCCATCATCCACTCTTCTGCAGTTGATGCTAACAGGTAAGCTGGCTCTGAATTTCAAAGGATCTGCAAAATGGTGTCCTCTTGGAGTGGTTCTGTGCTGAGCCTGGAGCTGGGCTTTGGTGATCCTTGAGGGTCCCTTCCAACTCCACTTCCACAGTGACTGTGGCATATTGTTAGAACTGCAGAACCCTGCTGAATGTATTAACTACAACATTTGCTGAGAGGTCCAAGGACCAGAAAGTTTATTTTCAGCCATACTGAGGTTTGGATAAACTTGAAAAGTGAGAAAATAGGCTCCCTATGTGTACATGAGCATTGTCTGACATAGTAATGATAAATGTTTAGCTATCTTGGAAGGAATTTTATGTGTTTATATGCAATTTTTAAACTAAATTTTGGATAGTAAGGTTCATTATAGAGTGATCCCAGATTTAAGCTCTTCCTGCAACAGCAAGGACTAGATCCTTGGGATTCTCTACACAGGTGTGTTAATATCAGTAATGGTACAGATTCTTTTGAGTGTAACAGGACACTGTGAAATGGTTAAGTGGGCATAGTGGTATTTGGTAAGAAGTTGGATTTGATGATCTTGGAGGTCTTTTTAAACCTTTATTAGCCTATGGCTGCAGATACATCATTAAAGTAGCATGTAACCATGGACATTACTGTGAAAAAATAAAGCTATTGCTTCTTGTAAAGTTATTAAAACATCCTCCAAGATTATGCTGACTGTTCAAAAATACATGGAGATTTGTCTTTGTATTTATCAATACCCAAATTATTAACATAAATTAAATTAAACTTTAAATAAACTTCTGAATACACATATATGTAAAACAGAGAAAATATTTTTCTCATCACTACAGGAGAAGAAGGGGTATCTGGAGATGCTGCTGTGAAATTTGTAAAATTAGCTTTCAGCTATGAAGAGTGGGGCGTGTTTGATTCTGCTCTTGAATTGGTTGTTAATTTTCTTCAGGTAATCTGGATGTGATTGAGACATTCTTTATTTAGTCTTTTCCTATGAGGGTAAGGAGAATCCAAAGTACATATTTTAAAGACCAATTTCTGTGGTTTTTTTTCCTCTCAATTAGGCTCAAGATGACCCAGGATGGAAGAAAGCTGAAATAGAACTCAAACTTCTTACATTGATGCAACCTTTAGTATTCCCAGGACAATTTGAACGTAGTTTTTCTGTTAGTGATAATAACAGCAAAGAAGCCAGCACTCTTCAAGGTTCTGAACAGATGCAGACCATTAGTAGTGAGTGTTGTTCAGTTACAGTTGTGTTTGAATTTCAGACATTTTTGCAGCTAGAAGTTTTGTGAACTATTTAAAAACTATGTAATGTGGCTCATGCAGTAGTCTATGACAAAAAGTCGTAAATTAGAAAATGCCACCTATTTTTTCCAGTTTTAATTTGCCAAAATTTGACTTTATACCGTTTCCCTTAAGTGGGAAATGCATGATGTATGTTAAACAGGCATTAAGTTATAAGCAAAGATATAAAAAGATTGAATGTTTTCAGAAAAAAATTCAGAAGAAAGTGAAACAGATGTTTGGGGGGTTTTTTTGTCTGTTCTTTTACTTAATTTATGCAAAATTTCCTTACACAAAAGCAAGAAAAACTTGTTAGAGCAACTGCAGTTTACTTCTGTGATGGTCAAAAAACCTGAAAATAGAATGAAAACTTTCTATTTCCTAAAAATAGAACTGCTCACTTTTCACAGAAGTGAATAAACTTGGAAGTATCTGTGCCTTCTATATTTACTGTTTCTTAGACCATGTTATCTGCTGGCTTGTATTAGTAAGTCAGTTGACTCAAATATTTTCAAACCTAGGTTTTTAATTAGATACAATGTTTTGCTTTTCCTTTTTCCCCTTTTTAAAAATGTTGGCTGTAGAGGAATCCTTAAAGCATGAAGATCCTTTACATGATCATATGGTTTTGGCAACGACAGTGTTTTCCTGTGTCTCCACATCTGAGCAGGTAATAACGGAATTAGGGACATTTTTTCTCAATGTATCACTTAATCTGTGATGAATGCATAGAATTGAAGATCAAAGGAATCAGTTGCATGACTAACAAACTGCAAGAGTATAAACAGTGAAAAAATGTACTTACAAGATGTTACCAGTTTGTGATCAAAAAAATATTATTTCATATTTTATAATGCTATGTAATCAGGCTAATTTTAAAGGGTTTAATAGATATTCAATCTATTTGGAAGACCAAGCAGAGACCGTCAAGCAGAGATTGAATTTCTTTACATGTGCTAGATTTAGGTGGGCAAATATGCTCAGCTGTGGAAAACTCTTCTGCAATATTTACAGAAATGTTGGCAGTTACCCTAAGGAATTATAATGTCTTTTGAACAGCAGAATGTCTGCAATTTAAGGTAAATTCTCACTGCACAGAACCCAAACAAACAACAGCATCCAATGAGAGCGGGACTCTGTGCTGAATTCTCTACTGTAGAATTAATCTCATTATGTATCTGATGCTTTATTCCTGGAGTCAACACTTTTACTTGCTCAAACTGAGATTTCCCCATGATGTGCTACTGAGAGGGGTAAAAATTATAGTGTAGTGTCTCCACTATTAGCACTTACATTAAAATAGTTTGTGATCCAAAAAAATAATGAAAAATTTTCCTTAGGAAAAATCTGTTCTGCTCACATGGCATATAGCTTAACTCCAAAATTTATTTTAGATGTAATTTGAATATTGCCACAATTTGGATATACCGGAGCACACACATTTTTAGCTTTACTGTAGTATATTTAGTCAAAGTACCTTGCCTGTGAGGTACCTTACAGATGCATTTAGCTAGTATGATTTGCCAGTTTTTTAACATGACCTCTGTATGGAGGCAATTCCCTGGATTTAAGCTCTGTTGGTTTTTCTAAACCTTCCTTCAAGTCTCCTTCATACCTGATGTGTCCAAGGAAGAATGACCAATTCACCCCTGATTAACAGGCCATTCTCTGATGGTGAAGTTACATGATACAGCTGAGGCAATCTAGCAGCTTGCTGCCACCAAACCAGTGGCAAAAGTAATTTTGATTTACTTTTTTTCAAGTCTTTTTCTCTCCCCACCTTCATTATCAGTATCCCTGAAATCCTGTGCTCAGACATACATGAGAGTAGGGATAGTGTGGATATGTCAGGTTTAACTGCACCTGGGATACTCTGCAATAAATGGTGATAAAGGTGTGTACTGATCCTTACTCTTCGGAGTGTGCTTAACACATAGATGAACTCTATGGCCTTTTAGAATGTGTTAATTAAGAAGTTAACTGATTAGAGTTTGAATTTGTTAATTATTCTCTTCACAGGATGCAGATAGGGTTTAACATTTCTTTCAGTTGTTAGATATTTCAGTGCGAATTTTTTTCTTGTCGTTTAAGTTGGTTTTTCACTGCTCCATCACCTGAGATGCACCAACAACCCATGGAAGTACTCTGTCAAGCAAAATGAAACTACTGATTTCGATTTTCTTCTGCAAATATTTAAATACTGTAATAAAAGTAAAGTTTCTCCAGAATGTATTGATTATTACAATGTCATAGATAGTTAATTTGCTCTCTTGTGTAATTTTCATCTCACTGATTTCCTTGTCTGTGTTACTTTCAAGATGTTGTCAATAAAAAAAAGGGAATAAACTCCCCAAACCTCTAAACCCCCTTTTATTGTTGAGAGAAGAAGACTTTGGTAGTCTACCAGAAATTATTTTTTAAAAATATCTCTAAAGCTTTCAAAGTATTGTCATCCCTTATAAGAAAGCGACATATCTTATTTACTTGTGTTACAAAATGTTGGGAGTGTTTATGTACTGGGTTACTTGTGTGTTTATATGCCTACCCGTTTCCACAATTATATTGTTTTTTTCTTTCCAGATTGTCCATCCTGACAAAGAAATACTTCTAGATGTAATAATGTGTTTGTGGCAGAAGTGCAAAATGGAACTTCAGCAAATCCAAACGAGTGGAAGTGACTGCTTAGAATATATCGACAAACACAAAGCTTACCAAGTACTCCTTCATTGTAATGCATTTCTCTTAACGTGAATGCAGTCTGTTAGAGCAAAACCAGTAAAATACTGGTATCCAGTCTAAGTACCTTTTCTTATGGTAAAATGCAGATAAATCTTATTCAAAAATATGGATTGTACATACCCTTTGAACACACTGTGCTCACGTACGCCAGTGGGTATCAAAATATCTCTTAGTCTTTTTGCAGTAAAGTAACCCACTCTCTGCCAGTGGGCCATGGTGGTAAGAAGCCAAATTAGTGAAAACATTTGGGCCTGATGTAAGAAGAAGAATTTGGGATGTTGTGGCAGAAAATATCAACGTATTTCAAGAAAGTTCCCCAGATCAGTTGAACAAAGTGGCAAAAACCTTACAGCTGAAGAGAAGGGGTATGGGGGTCAATAGTATTTGGTCCTCTGTCTAGAGCCACTTGAATTTGTCCTGGGAGTGAGAGGCTCTTGGTGAAATGGGCTCTGTGTGCTGCCACTTGATGCTAACCAGTTTCTGGAGGGGTTAATTTTGTGGCCTTATATAGTAAAATTGTTCAGAGGTTCCCCAGAAGGTAGTGTACAGTTATTTTCCTCCGTATGTACAGCAGTAGCGTTCAAGTCTCTTTTATTCTGTTTAAGTGGGGAGATAGGGAGATAAATGAGAGGCATGTAATCAAATCTACTGGAAGGCTTACTGCACCAGAGCAAGGCATAAAAGTTATGGCTGTCGAACATTCATAGACCCTTCCAAATGGAATGGCAGGAGTAATAATGTTCCAAAATAAAAAAAAAAAAGTCTGCTGTCTTAAGAAACAGGGGTTATGGAGCAGTGTAAATCCAGCATCTTAGTCTGGTGACATTCAAAAGAAGAAGCCGAATGCAGGAAGGGAGCTCTGTGCATGCTTGTGAATCTTTTTAAATGATTTTGAGTGCAAAACCCTGTCTATCACTGTAATACATAAATGTCTTCCAAAGTTTTGATTTAGCTCTGTATTGATTCTTTTCCTTTCCCATTCTCCCATTTTCAGTCGGTTCATATACTCTGGCTAATAAATGAAATAATTGAGAAGAGCGGCATAGCAGGCACTAATGTGATGTTTGTAGAGATGATCTTATGTCTTAGTGCAATACTGGAAAATGTAGCTGATTCTACATGGGAATCTAAGGAAAAAAAAGGTAACGCTCTCAAGAAAGATTGAGTTTTCTTTCAAGAATGGCTTTTAAGATTGGAACTTCTCTGAGCTGAAAACTTTGACAAACATACATATTCAGAAAATGTAAAGAGATTGTTGAGGGTAGAAGGACAATGTTTTTTGCACAAAATCTCGTCCATAATTGGAGCTAATGAAACCTGTTTTTTTAAGGATTAATGATTCCTCTCTTTACATTTCCAGTTCTACCAAAGTAACCCCATTTTGAATTACAGCTCTTAATTACTCACTCTCCCCACTGGTCTTCTACATGTCTCTTAGCCCCTTCAGAGTAGCCTCAGATCACTGAAACATTTTTCTGAATATGGGCTTGGCAGAAGTCAGGATGTGCTGTGGCATATTGGAGCGTTCCAATGCTGGTTGATTAGGTGCACGCCAAACAAAAGTGGAAAATATTGAGGTCATACTGAAGCTTGTGCTTTTATTGGGTCATCAGTTTGGTTTTCTTCTCTACATAGTCTCAATTTTTGTATAGTAATTCAATTGTTTTTGAAGTTGAACTTGGCTGACATTATTGGGATATAATGCAATCACAATCGCATTAAACAAACTTCCTTCCAAAATCTGACTAATGCTGTAAAATATGAATGTTTAGGCATACTTTTAAAAGTTCTCTGTTGTGTTTTTGGACTATGAATTATAATTCTTATGAATATTTTACAGTAACTAGAGAGTAAATGTTGCAGATCTTTTTAGGCCATACCTAGTAACAGAAAGAAATGATAATAGTTTTGCAGTTTTGGAAGTAAAAAAAGCTTGGAAAATTGCTATTTGTTATTAAGGTAGAGTAGGTATTGCTTTTGGTGGTGTTGCAAAAATCATAACATTCTCAGGGAGACTGGATGAATCCTCATTGTAGCACCCCTTCTTTTTCATTCAGTTTAAATATGTCTTTTTGGAGGAAAAAAAAGCTGAATAGGTAGGAGCCATTGGCCAGAACAGGCTGACAGTCAAGCACGCGTTTGTGCTGAAAAGAGCCTATTTACTTAATGAATACTGAGTGAATACAAATTTTCTTATTTATGAGGAAGAGACCGTGAACAAGCGAAAACAAACAGGCAAGAGTGGCACAAGGAGTGACTAGAAGGTTGTTCCTCTGAAAGGGCAAAAAATTTAATTTGTTTCAGCAAAGAGATTAAATTAGAGGGCTGTAACCAAGAACTAAAATGTTGCTTCCTCTTATTTTGAAGAGGAAAACACAAGTTAGGATTCATTCTTTGTAATGAAAGTAATTTAAACAATCAAAGCAAATATTAAAAGGGTGATAATACCACTTCAAGAAATATTAAAATGAAATAGTATCTATCATAAAAATATGACCTCCTATACTTAAAAATCCTCCTATAAGTGAAATTAACTCTAAACCTACTGTGAATTAGATAATAATAAATTTGAATTGATTTGAAAATGGAGAATTGATATGAATGATACAAAAATATGAGGAACTACAAAATGAGTGCAAGTTTCATTAGCTTGGATATAATGTGGCTGTGAAATATAGGGTACCTTTAAAATCCAGCATTGTTGGTTAATCACATCCTGTATTGGTATACCTGTCCATACCCTGCTACGTGTCTAAGCCCTGGAAAGCTTTTCAAGAAACAATGTAATTACCGCTTACAGTCAAACACTGAGGAACAGAAATATTGCCAGACTTTGAAATTCGTAGTAGAGCTGATCAAATGGTACTAAATTTTTCTGGGTTTCTCTAACTTGCCCTTCTGCTTTTCTTCCTATAAAAAAGGAAGAAGTGCCTCTCTTTTGCAAGATGAGACCTGTGATATTCCCAACGTGCTGATGGTAACGTCCAGTTTGTCTTCATTGATACAATGCTTTTGAATAGACTAAGAATACTTCTGCTGGAAGCTTTTCATACAATGCTGTATTTAGTTTTACAAGGATGTAATGTTTCACACAATTTTGCTAGTGCAGAGGAACAAAGCGAAGATATTTTTTCAAATGAAATGAAAATTGAAAATTTTCCCTGAGTTTTTTTTATCAATCGTTTTTGTGGAAGAGATTGTATTTGAAACTTTTTTTACAGCACAAGCATAGTGATTTCCACTGTATACCTTTGGTTTTTTATGCCAATCCGTAGTACCAGCCTTAAACAGTTTAATAGCACATTTTTTTTTAACATGGCAGAAATTTTAGTCCTGGCTTCACTTAGGAAAATATTTTGGGTTGTGTTTTCACACCCTTCTTTTTGTAAGGATCATGTGGAATAGGTGAAACAGCCTGAGTGTCCTTGCTTTGTTCGGCACTTTGCAGAATTGTCCTATCCAATGAGTTACTAAAGCACATTAAGGATGGATGATATGCATTAGCCTGAGGACTCAGGAGCGTTGTCAGTGATACATCTTAATCCTTACACACATGGAGAAGGTTCAGTTCAGTGGCAGTTTACTTAAAAGTGGTGTTTTCTGAAAAAACAGTGTTTTCTTAGTAGTTTTTAGTGGAATATTGAAAAACAACTTGTGAAAAATACTGTGTTTTCAACTTAATTCTCTAAGTTCAGTTTCATTCTGCTGTAAGTTGACTCTGAGTAATTGGGTTTGGGGTTTTTTTTGTTTTGTTTTGGAGCTGAAGGAAAATTAGTCCTGCTTGACATTTAAAACATTGATATTAGTATATTAAACTATGGGGAGCAGTGCTTGTGTAAAGATTATCTGACAATATTAAACTTCAATAGCTAAAAAGAAAAGCATGCTGCTCTGGTAGCCAATATTATAGTTTTTAATCTGTTATCCAATAAAATGTGTTTATATGGGTTTTCATTTCAGAAGACTCCTACAGAACAATTACAAATTGCTTATGAAATTCTTGAAAAAGCAATTAAAGACATGAATATGTCTCGGTTAATGACCCTTTTACCAGATGGAAAGTCAATATTTGACAACTGCTGCACAAAGGTAAAGTTTACTGCCCACCAGTAATGAAAACAGCCCTGACATTATCGATACCATTTCCTGCACAAAAACAAAACACTGCTTCATACCAGCTACTGTGAAGAAAGTAACTCTGCCTCAGCCAAAACTAGCACAAGTTGAAATAGCATTTTCCCCTTTCAATAGTAAACGATGAGCTCCTTTAGGTTTTCTTTCCCATTTTCTTTTGAAATAATTAAAATGTGTAGTTTTCTTCTATGAAATAAAAGCAGAAATCCTTTTCATATTTATTGCTTGCAACTCTTTATTATTAAAATCAATTTTTGCTGTTGATGGGAGTTCAAATTCTCTAAATGTTATCATTCTGCATCAATATGATATTTGTTTTCTGGACTATAAAACTTCTCTTTTTGCAGTTTTGTCTTTATTATTGATCCAGTTTTCTACTGATTCTCAGATTTTGTCCAGTTTTCTCTGTCCATTGTCCACGCTTCCTCTGTCTGGTCATTCTCCTTCTTTCCATGTTTTTTTGATTGACTGCATATTACACAAAGATGGCAAGTATTTGTCAATTTACTGAAATAATATCAGCATGAAGAAAAATGCAGTAAGCTAAGTAATAAATGTTTGTATTTGCTTAATCGCCACTTCCTATTTATTAGGTGGACTCAAATGATCAGAATTCGAATTCTGTTTTGGGATGTGGTGGTGATAAAAAAGGAAGAGATAATGGTTTTGTAACAGATTTACACTTGGAGCTCATTCAAGCCCAACATCGAGTAGCTGTGAAACTTCTTAAAATTACACAAGGTAGGTTTCAGTAAAGTTAAATAATCTTCATAGCTAGATTAGAGTATTTTTGTTAATGTATTTTGTAATACTAAGAAACAAAGAAGTATCTGCTTTCTGAAGGGGAGCCGATGTTGGGCAGTTTGTATGCCACACAGAGAGAGAAATAATGTTCTGAATTTGCAGAATTTAGATTTACATTATACTAGTCTCTAACCTCTGCTCAACCAACAGGAGTTAAACTTTGCTGCAACGAATCAATTTAATTCCTAGGCAGTTTATTGTTGTATTTTAGTTATAATATTAACATTTACAGTGCCAGTATGGAAAAATTGAGGGATTTTCTGCAGATTTATTTTTTTCTGTAATGCTAATTTTCTCTCTAGAGAATGATTTGAATATCTTATTCAATGGTCTTGGTGATTTGAACTTCTGTATCTACTTCAGCAGATATGCCACTCTTGCCTAATGGCTTCTGAAAAAACTCAAGTTGTTCTCTCATTCTTAATGTTGTTTTGGTTTTTTTTATATTGAAAGCTAGTATTTGACAATGCAGAGCTGCACTGTGCCCTGCTGCCTGTGATCGAGCCAGACCTCTCTTTTTCTGTGATGCTTATATAACTGCTAAAGATTTTATATTTATATTTATATTTATAAATATAAAATTTATAAATATATATATTTATATTTATAAATATTTTTAGTGGCGTGATCTGTACAAGAAATTCTACTTGAGTCAAAGCAAAGAACATGAGATGGAGCAGAGCTTTACTATAAAACTACGTATAACGCCTCTCACTCAACTTTTTGCCGTAGCACTATCGAAGTAACTCCGTATTTCCTTCCCACCCAGGTGCTCAAGTTGTTGACAGAAGTCTTAAGTCTAGGAAGTCTCATGTGGAGAATATTGAAGATTTCCAATATCTAACAGGTCAGGCTTATTAATTAAGATTTTAGAAGTATAATAAATTACTGCTGCTGTTCTATAAATGTCTTAAAATATCTATTTTACAGAGGCACTTATAATGAAAAAAATAAACAGGAATAAGCTATCCAGAGCAATCTTTTTGATGCAAAAAGCTGCACAGAAGTTCCCTGACAAGTTAACTACTACTGCCCAAAGGCAGCTACTGGAGGTAATAAGAAAAATCTTATGATAGAAATTCTTTATCATTGGCACAGTTTTTCATGTTCTGTGTAATTAAAACAGGGATTACTCCTTCTTATAAAAAGAAGAAAAATGGAAGGAACTTGAGGATCGTCGTGTGTTTTTAACTTCTGCTGTAATTTTTTTTTTATTGAGAAGTTCCATAATGATGAAAGAATAAAGTGATCTTAAAACAAAGAAAGAGCACATACCCAAATTTTGTGTATACGTGTGGATTGGAGGAAACCTGAGAGATGATAAGATCTTTCTTTCTATACTTAATCACCTAGACTTTGCAGTGTGAACCTATATATCGCCAAAAAGTCATTCAGGTTTCCTTATTGTAACCTTCAGCATTGTTCTTTTTAATCTTTTCTTCTGCAAGTTGTCTTAGAATACTTTGGCTGGTGCTGATGACATGGACTTTATTTTATTCTTACTAGATAAACAGTTTAGATATCGGGCTTTTGGAATCTGTTGGAGCTAAAAGTAGATTCTTCCCGGGCTCTTTTCAGTCTCTTGAAATCAGTGGGAGTATTTCCATTGACCTTTGTGCCAACATCCGTCCATGAAAATTGCCTGCTCATCAATGGGGCTTAAAATGTCTTCCTAGCCTGTACAACAGATAACAGAATCTGCAATTTTCACTATATAATATAGAAAAAGAATATTTTAAACAAGAAGTTACCAGAAAGTGTTTTTCTTTTAAATGCCACAAATTTGGAAGCACGATAATTAATACATACATTTATTGCACCAGAAGAATGCAAAAACTGGATCAGAAAAGGCATACATTAAAAATCTCTCTCATATATTTGTAAAATATATGTTACTTATGAATATCATAAATATATCAGATACAGTGATGTGATGTGAAAGTTGTAACTGTAGTCACCAATGAAGACTTACAAGCAATTCCAAGAAATGTGTGGTTATCCCAAGCAAACGTTTACCAAGCTCTTTCACAGACCTTTACTACATTTTGCTTCTGTGCACTTTTCACCAAGAAAGATGTAGATAAAAGAATATAGTATGTCTGCAGCTAGTTGCCAGAAAATGCCAGAATTCACTTTGTCTGGACAAACTTAGCATGATCTCTTTTGATATTTATTTTATGATGAAATATTTAATTTTATGCTCAATCAATTTTTCTCCTTGAGGTGGATGGTGCTCACTTTATAAACAGCAAATCCGTACTTTTATTTTCGTGCTTTTGCTTTTGTTATTATAGAGTTCTATATAGAATTATTTGCATCTTCTGGCCTTTCCTACTGTAATCAGCACAATATGATACAAATCTGTTCTTATTATGTAGCAAAATAGGAGGCAGTTTATTTTCTTTTGAGAAACATACAAATAACCATTTCTCATGCAGTAAACAACTGAGTAGGTATGGAAGCTTCTGAGTCATACATTTATACTCAATTACATCAAACTGCTTAATGAGCTACTGTGCAGCCTTCCATTTTTATTATTTCTCTCAGAGTTGTTTAATTCTTCTTTCCTGTCCTATATGTCTAGTTGGACATCCGAGCCTTTACAGAATTGGATACACTGGCAGTTCTCATTGGCCAGTTGTAAAATTGAATTATCGTGATTAAGTAAATACCATGGTGCAAGTCAGTGAGAGAGGCAGGGATAAAATGTGGTGTATCACAGGTCAAGCATTTGGGGTTTGTATGGTGACATTTGGCTTCCTCAACCAAATTGTTCTTGCTTCTCTTGCAACACTGCCACAGTTATTATCTTCCAAACTCTACAATTACTGAAGTACAGGTCACGCAGTACCCCTCCCAGTCACAGCATTATATTTATTTAACCTGGGAGTATTCCCATCCTTGCACTAATCAGAAATATGTCCTTAGACAAGAACGAGTCTTTGATTCTTTTAATTAAAATTTATATCGTAGGACAGCTTACCATGAGGAAGTACAGTTTTTAAGGAAGCTTCACACTACTGATTGCAAAAGTTGAATGGTTGTGTGATGGAAAGGGTCACTCCATGTCTTGTTCTTTATCTTACATCCTTCCTTTAATGTGTCCCACTAGGGTGGATGCAACCCTAACCTAAATGAGGAGGAAGTGGGGTGGAGTGGTAGGGCTGTGAAAATGATTAACTGCGTGCAAGGCTCTATTAAATCATAGCTCTCTGATTCACTCATTTCACTATAAATCTGTAATCTTTCCATATAGTGTAGTCTTCTAAATGTATGAGGACAGAAACAGGGAACTGTTAAGGTGCAAGAATATTGGATTGTCACTGAATTACTAAAATTACCAATATCTTGGTTTGGGGTTTTTTTCAGTTTATTTTTCAGACTGAGCTCAGCCTAAATCCTTGGTCCAGTGTAGAATACTAAAAGGCTTCAAATAAAATTTCTAGGTGTAGGAATATGTAATTTCTTGTCTCTACAAAAAATGTAATTTGTCTAAGGCATCCTTGTTCCTTCATCTCTGGGAGTTGGCTTTTTTGGCTTTAATTTGCACTGAACAGCTGCCACAAGTAAAGATACGGAAGTACTAAGTTCTTAATCTTAGATTTCCAAGTTAAGTTCCTTTTGTACCGACAATGAAATCAAGGTGGAGAAACGTACCGATTTGCTATTCAGTCAAGTAAGAAAAAAGTGTGCCCTTGATCTCCAACCAAATGGCCACATAATCACTGTATGCAGGAGATCCCAGATCTTTGAAAGACTGATAGACTGTCAGTCAGCTTTTAGCTGTCTGTAGCTAGCCAAGGGGAAAATGGCTTAGTCCTACTTTTTCTGGACCCACATGCTCATGCTTTTTCTTTATTCTTAGACTTTATTTCTTTCCTCTATTTCTGAAGTACAAAAAATCAGCCTCACTGTTTCCATAGCTCCTTTAGAAATTCCACAGATTAGGTTTCCAGCTCTCTCATAAATAGAACTTGATATCTTTTTTGTTTCTTGTTGGAGTTAATCCCTGGCTGGCGCTAATTGCTTGCCAGCATTATTTGTGATCACTCTCTCTCTTTTCCTATAGGTTCTTCCAAAACCAGGTATGCCTCTTTCATATGCAACCCTGCATTCTCAAATTGCAAAATTATTCTGCATATGTAAGCTTACACAAAGTTCATCCTAATTAAGCTTGTAGGATGATATGATAAGCTACTGAAAGTTTTCTACATAGCAGTGAAATTTTCTATGATAATTTGAAAACAATTTATATATTTTAAATCTGTCTGATTGTTGTATTTTAATAGTTTTCCCATTTGTTTTGATTTCAATCACAGGAAGCACTAACTTTAATAGAGCAAGTTGAAGCTGAACAACGTGCGTTGTATCGCAGTCTCAAAGAAGCTGTGAGCAGCAAGAAAAAAAGCAAGACTCCTCCTCCTCCTCTGCTACTTTCTCGATCACATTGCTCCATGACATTTAAACCAGCCCCGTTTGACTCAGATTCTCAGGTAATGTTTTTCACGATGACTGCATGAGAAACAACTAAACAATACACAAGAGAAAAAGTTGTTTCAACAGTGCTATACCAACACATTTTTCTTTGTTCCTGAGAAGATTATGTTATTCTGGCCTAATTAAGTATCCCTTTTTTTTTACTCAGTGAGTCAGTTTTCCTCGGTGACTCACTGTTTTGATCTTCACATTTGCATGAAACTTTCTTAATCTCCTCCATCATGAAGGAGTGCAAGAAAGTACCACACTGAAGTCTCTGACAACGAAGTCTTAGTGATAATGAAGTGACATAGTTCCAGTGGAAATAATCTACTTTCTGTTGAACATGTAGAGTCACAGAACAATGTGGGTCATAGGAGATACCAGGAGAGGTCTCTTGTCCAGCCTTCTGCTTGAAGTAGGGTTGGCTGTGAGACTGGGCCAGTTTACGCAGAGCTCTGTGCAGTCAGTTCTGAAAACTTCCAAGAATGGAGACAGCTTCTCCGGAAACTGTGTTCCAACAGGGCAACAAGTTCATGGGAAAACCTTTTTTCTTATGTACAGCTGGATCTCCCTTGCTTCAATTTAGGTCTTTTGGTTTTCCTCCTCCTACCATGCACTACTGTGAAAAGTAAATGGCACCTACTCCTCTTCCTTCCCCTGCTAATCGAGTGATTTTATCACCGAGGCCAGTCATGGTGGTCAGCCCTGATTTGCCATTGGTAAATCCATTCTGACTGCTCCAAATCACCTTATTCTCCTCCCCTTGTCAGACAGGATTCAGACAGGCTGAAGTATGGAAAATACACTTGCTGCGATTTCCTTGAGAGAGAAATTTTCATAGTGATTTTGCAAGCTTCTTCAAAATAATCGTGTATAAACCCAGCAGGAACTCCAATCTTATTAACAGTGGAAAGAATGTTTCTGTGAACAGTTGCTTCCTAGCCAGCAGTTTTATTGCAATTTTATTAGTGAATTTCAAATGGATTAATTGGAAAAAGTTTATCCTTTTTGAATATGAATATCCTTACTGAATATGAAATAAGATTTAAAAAAAGAAATCTTTAAAATTTGATAGTTCATTTGTTTAGTAAGTGTTCAATCTTCATTTTGTTTGATACAGCAGAGTGAATACAACATCTTGGGCCGCTAGATGGCGAAATGTGATTATTGTTCTTATAATTTGAGCCCAGATAATCTAGAAGACTTGTTTTTCTAAAGTTATACATAGCTGTTGAGCAGACAGGAAAGGTTTTGTTTTTTTTTTAATGTAGAAGCTATTAACTGAATACTTAGGGTTTAGTTAGTTTCTTAGGATAAATGTATGCCTAGGATTTAATTAGATGTATATAGTTCTTGTACTAGGAGTCAAAATACCTCTAAAATTTTCAGATCTTAATGCTCATTTGCTGAAAATAATCTCCTCAATTTCAATAACACGTTATGAAAAAGAGACAGTATTCTTTGTAAGACAAATTTTCTTCGAGAACAAGAGCTCTCTTTTGAGGTGTGGGAATCGAGCAAGAGAGGCCAGAAACCAGAATGGCTGAGCAAGGATCTGCTTCTCAAGCTGAGGAGTAAGAAAGAAATACACAGCCAAGGGAGCTTTGAGGAACAGGGTAACCCAAGGTGGGGTGAAGATAGTGGAGAGCCATCTGTGTTTATTGCCACTGTGGTATATCTAGTTCTCCAGCTAAATAAATTAATTTATGTTTTTAGTGCAGTTCGACTACCCTTTTTATAACTAAGCTGACTTTTTTTTGCAGAGACTGTTTTCACAAAACTTTCACATTCTACATTAGGCAAAAGTTGGAAATAATACTGTGCATCAAGTAACTTTGTTCTCATTTTCTTCAAAGGTTTCATGGTACAGTATTTTGGGCTGTGTAGCAGGAGGAAATAATACGAAAGTAAGGTTAAATAGCAATAAACTTCAAAATTCAGGAGAACAGGTAAGACAGAGGTAAAACTTGTTTAGGTCATACTCTCTTCCTCTAAAAATCCCCAACTCTAAATCTCTCTATTTGACATATTTTTTAAAATCCTGTAACTGGCTAAGCCTTTGACAAACTCTTCTATCTTTACATCAGAAAAATTCCAGGAATCTTTTTGAATAATGAATTAAATTATTCAAAAGCTTCAAGTTAAACAAATATGTCTCTTGTTATAGCTATGGTTTTTTGAGTGATATCTAAGAAATGCAAAAGTAAAAGAAAGTATATGAAATATTTTTAGAGTATATTTAGCTCCAGACACTACTCTTTCCGTGAATTCAGAAAAAGAGAAATTCTAAACAGATAAAAAGTCATTATTTTTCTTAATTGTGTAACTCCTATCAGCTGTTTCTTCTAAACAAGACATTGCCTTACTTAATTTTGGCAGCATGATTGTATAACTCTTTCAGTAACCTTCATGTTCAGACGTGGTTTACTCCTAGGTTCATGCTCTTTCCCTTTCATGCTGTGAACATGTGGTATGGTGAATCATCCCACACATCTTTAATTACTTAGGGCTGATCATGTTGACTGTGTTGGTACTCTGATATTATTACTCATCACAATATGATATTTAATTTTTTGATTTTTTTTTTTTGTTTGTTTGTATGGTTCGGTTTGGTTTTGCATTTTTGGGTAATTCAGTTTTTTTTTCTTTTCCTTTGCATGACATTCTGATGTTTCTGCACAGTCTGACAAAGTTCTGGTTTTCATGGTTTTCATTAATTTATACCTGCTATTGCATTATCCTCCTGAATGACAACAGGGAACCATCTAAATACTGTGCATTTTGTGATTTAAGAGGGGAGCAAGAAAGCTTTAGTATGTCCTCTTCAGCAGATTATTCTGTAGTCTAACAGCTCATTGATCACATCAGTGATCATTTCTGTATCTGGAAATCTTCATGAAGAGTTCTGTTCTTTGCATGGCGGGTCTCTGTTGTGCTTTGTGATGGAAGAATGATCACAACCTCCCTTGCCTGATGTTTGAAACTTTCCTGACTTTTTAAGCGAGCTCTGTACTAGCACTGATAGACTTTGGTGATGGAGAGGGAATCTTCCCCTTTGTTCCTGTTCTCCTGGCTCCTCCCCGTAAAGGAAAGGGTATCAAAAGAGAAGGTTCATGTAGGTACTGGCAGTGGAGGCTTTGATCTTATTCATGATACTCTGATGATCAAATCCAGCAAATCAAGGTTCCTGTGATGTTCAGTGACTTAGTTTCAATATACCATCCTGTGGCAGGTGAATTAAGTGTTTGTCTGCTGACTTTCACCGCACTGCCAGCTGTTTTTTTCTGTGAATTTTCTGCAGTCTGTCCAAGCCACTGACTGTCTTAGCTCTGACAGACACGGGAGACACAGACCTGAGGTTAACCATACGCCTCAGCAATGGAGCTTCTGTTTGCTTTAGGATATGCTTTTGCAAAATACTTATCTGCAGATAAAGTCTGTATCTGCTGACTCCAAGGAAAAGGTTTAGCGTTCTCGGGAATGAAATAATCTATCAGCTTACCATAAAGGGGTGTTGCAGAGTGTTGTACGCTAATTTCTGCTCTGCTGGTTCAGGAGTCAGCCCCAGCATTTGAAGGGATTTCTGTTGTTCAGAGGTCTCCTTATGAAGGCCAGACTGTGTTTGAATAAGATCATTGTGTTGATGCTGCGTTATGATGATCTCAAGTCTCATATTATCCTTTCATCACTGGCACTTGTTTCTTGTTTCAAGACCCTTGAAGTCTTCAAATCTTCCTTGTGTAAGTCATCCTGGTTAGAGAGGGGAAGGTGGAAAATCCTGTTAGGAGTGAGCCATGATGTTAAAGTGCAGGTGCACAATTACTTGAAAGAAAAATGAAGATCTTGGAAATCATTCATGTTTGCTTCACAAATTCCAAACCACTGTTAATGGTGCTGGAAGGCGCAGAGTTATCTCTGCCTGTATCTGATACAAGAGCGTGGCATGTATGAAGGAGAGCAACACGGGCGCACAGCTCAGGGCCAGAATGTTTCAGCTCAATGACTGCAGGCATGCACAGTCGCTGTGTTAATGTTCAAATGGACACAAGAATCTTAGGAAAACGTCAGGTCCTGGTACTTAACTGTACTCTTAGGTTATGTACTCTGTACGCACATCAGCATTCCAGGGAAAACTGATGATTTTTTTCACCTATCAGTTCATTGTTTTCTCGTAGTTTTCAAGAATTTAGTACAAGAACCTAGTACATGATGCGCTGGTAATCCAGGTTGTACTTTGATTGTATCCAAGACCATTAAATAGTTTGTTCAGCAATAAAAGTTTAGGATTTGAGATTTGTTTTTGATATGTACAGTGGGTGTAACTAGAAAAGTATTTTTATTGGTAGATACCAGCGGATGGGAAAATCCTCTTAGAAGTACAAGGCTTAGATGCCAATGAGAAATACGTATTTGCCGTCGCAGCATATTCTTCAGATGGAAAACTTATTGGTGATGCCATTGGGCAAATGACGAAGCCAATCCTTGCCTATCCACCCCTTTCTGCTACTACTGTTCGAGCATATCTAACTCAGGTAGGGCTAGAGGATGATAATTAACACATACTTTAATTTCGTTGTAATTACGTGTTTTCAGTGGTAGTTCTATAACTGCATCTGGTGACAACTTGAAACCTTCTTGCCAAGGGTTTAGTAAGCACAAATCACAATTTTAACGTAAAGAATAGTATATCTGAATAAGTTGATTCTTAATTCAAAATTATCGGAAACGTCAGGCTAAGTGGAAAGGACTCTCTCAGCTGGTTTTCTTACCCATCTCTGTTTTTCAGTCTGCATTTAACTTCTTTCTTCTTTTTGATAATTTGGTTTTTTTTTTTTTTTTTTTTTTTTTGGATTGAGACCAAGTACTAGAAATGATCTTATTAGTCATTATGAAATTAAAAATCTTTTTGAACTTACCAGGTATCAAAGCCGACCATTTTCATATTGAAATTAGTTTTGCAATATCTTGTGAAAGATCACAAAGATAGCCAGATCTTCATCATAATTTTCTGTGTTCTTACTGAAGGATATTTAAAACAGATTGTGACACAGAGAAAAGTGAAATTGTCTAGCCCTATAGACAGATCATGGGGAACAGTTTTCTTAAAGCTTTCCTAAAATATTCCAGTGTAAGAGGTATCCACATGAATTTATGCCTATTTGGCTTGGTTTACATTCCATTATTCAGAGCAGAAGGGCATTCTGAAGTATTAACGAAAGTGAAATGAACCTGGATGAATTGATATGCCTTCAAAAACTGCAGCACAGCGTCTGTAAAGTATTCCACACAGGGCTGTTCGAGCGCTGGTCGACAGTCAAAGAACTCTGGCTTTCTCTGATGCTAAATCTGAACCACACTAACATTAGTAGAATCAGATTGTTGCTTCATGTGTTCCATTCAAACATGTCAGAATATCCTTAGAGAAATTGTAAATGTACCTGTTGTGGGGAGTTTTGAAACCTTCTTTATCCTATAATTGTATCTGGCTTGGTAATTTGATGAGTTTTCAACTCGCTGTTTGTTTGTTTTGTAGGTAGCCTATCAGACTGGCAACTTTAGATTAGCCAGAGCAGCATTTTCTCCAATGTGGGATTACTTTGTTTCAAATTCTCCTCCACTGACTCCCAATGCAGCTGTTATTTCTGCAAGTAGTAATTTGACTATATCTGAAAAAAGGTAATTGGTGAAACAAAATTAAAATAAGATGTAATTAATTATCTATAATTATTGTCTAATTATAGATGTGCACGTTTTATTTAGAAGAGTTCCAAGCTGTGGAATTTTGTTCAGGGTTGTGATATGAAAAACGTTCTGAAAAAAACGTTGTGAAATTATTTATAAAAATACAGTGGCTTGTAAATAGCAGAGGATTTTTGTTATTTATGGAACTGCTAACATTTACGCACCTAATTCTTTATAATGGCTGTTTTCTTAAGGTAATTGGGAAACGTTTCTAAAGTGAGTACTAGTTTTGTGTGATGCATTTTCCTATGCAAAATGTATAATATGCACTGGGTTGTTGACTTTCCAATTAAGGGAGCAATAGATCTCAGAAACTGGGAAAATTTTGTCAAGAGCATCAACCAAAACAGGTAAATGCTGGCTAATTTTGTATTTGGGGGGCTGTATAATGTGCCAGTAATCTTTGTGTATGCTAAAGGGCTTTAGAGATATTTAAAGTTAATTCTTTTATGAAGAAATTTTCAGTGTTCAACCACAGTAAGTTTTGCATAGCCAGCTAGAAATTTTGTGGTTACATTTACTGAAATTCAATAGATCTAGATACAGAAATACATCAAAACTTAATTTATTCCCAGATAAAAGAAATTTTTATGAAATAATAGACATTAAATATTAAAAGAAAATTAGTTTTAAATGTAAGTCAGCTCTTTATGATTTGATAATGAATTAACATCCTCTATAACGGAACACAAATCATCAACTTCACTTTTGTGTAATTCTTTTTAGACTGATTCTTTCATTAGGAAAGTTTTGGCAAACTTGTGGAGGAGGTACAGAAAAGTTTCACAGCATCTCTGTTTAAGTTTGACAGACTGGCTTAGTCTTGAAGCCATACTGAAAAGAAGCAGCTTTATTGTATGTATGAAAAGAAGCAACTATATTGTATTGTATGTATTAAGAGTTCTTGAACATTTCAAGAATTAAAGAAGAAAAAAAGATCTTTGTTTCAAGCAATAGCTGTTAGGGGGATTTCCTCTAAGGTTTGTCAGAATACTTCCAGTTCCACTTTACAAAGAAATTGGACTCGCTAAAGGGACAGTAGAGGGAGCCTGGAGGAAAGGAAACCTCTGTTTCCAGCCAGAAGCCCTGCTGCTGATATCTTGGTAACATCGTGTGTGTGAATGTGTCTATTTGATCTTCCTTCTCGAGTTTCAGTCTCTTTCAGGAAATACAATCGAGGAGAAGAAGGAATTTATTTCTTGTACTTCAAAATCATAGGATTTTTTCCTGTAACAAAATTATTAGAAGAATATAACAAGCACAAATGGCCCTCTGTCCCCAGGGAAGAAAAGAAAAACAACCAAAAGACATCTTGACAGAAAAGCAGGCAAAAGAAAAGAGATTCTTTTGACACTTGTAATATGAGACATACATGTTGAAAAGGGGTCTGTTAGTAATACTTAGTAATGGACTTCACAACTGCCTGTATCATTGTCCGAAGACAGAAGAACAATGTGTAAAAGGAAACGGTGAAAATAAATAAGCTGTAGCATCCCAAGTTTTCAAAGACAGTTGAAAATTAGTTTCACCGGATTGGATGATATAAATAAGGAAAGGTTGTCTTACAACAGTAGAAGGTGGACAGTGATTTCAAAAGAAGCCTTATTTTTTTTTTTTTTTTTTAAATTTAGAAATTTTAAGCAATTTTTTCAGTTTTGTATATAAACCTTATTTCCAGGAGAAGCTATAGTAATTCTTTTTGTCCATAATTTTAAAACAAAAGACTTTATTTTATTATAATGCAGTTTCAGGCATGTGAGATCTGAATCATAAGTAACATGCTTTTACCATTCTTTTGCTTTTGTATTTTGTAGGTTACGTTTTGAAGCTGTGTCTCAGACTTCTCCTATTACCTTGCACCTCTTTTTGAGGAATATATTTGCTGTCTCTGACATTAATGTCATAGAAGGAGCACTCTTCTGTGATTCCATCTGTTCCAGTCAGATGTTTTACAAGGACCAAGTATGTGTGGCTTGAAATACTCTACTGGTTTTGGTTTTTACTTTTTCATGAGCTTCATTTCATCGTTGCAAGATAGATGTTGCAACCAACTAATCCTATTTACAGAATACTCCGTTTTCTTCTGGTTACGTGGTCTTTCTTTCTGAAGTATTTCAGAAGCTGTTGGTTATTTACATCCTGCTGGAATGATGGTTTCTGAATCTGTTATTGCCTAATCCAAAGCCCACTGATTCTTTCTCAGGAAGGATTTTCCTTGATGTCAGTGGATAATTTAAGAAAGAAGTATAATTGTTATTGTTGTCCTATTAAGATGTACCTTGAATTTTTAAAAAAACAATTATGCTATTTAATATATTTTAATTAATGTTTAACTTCTAACAGAGTTTCATGGTTTAAATATACTAATACTTTATTTCAGACTTTGTCATAATATAATGGCATATTAATGACTAAAGAAACCTTTCTTTTTTATTTGGATAGTCAAGCTTTGCCTCCTATATTATTGCATTCGTATTCTATTTCTTTCTTTGCTGAAGTACTTGTTAAAAATGTGAGCAGTTGATTACTCAGTGACTTTACCAGATCAACTTGCACTTGCCAGGACTGCAGCAGATAACTTGGAAGGGAAAGGAAGGAATTGTCCTTGCCTTACCTACTCTGAGAGGATAGCATGTGAAATTTCCACTCCACATCGTTTGAGGTTATCAATCAGCCTCAATTTGTAAATTATATGGGCAAACTCAGAGGGCACAATTAGATCAAAAACAATCGTTTGCTTTAGAATCAGGAATAATGTGGTTTTTAATATCCTTCTAGCAGGTGTCAGTGTAAATTCACTTTTAAACTTTTATCTTATTTGCTGCTTATTCTGCTTTTTAAACTGCAATAACATTTTCTTCTTCCACTCTCAAATGATTTGAAACAGTAGAATGAATCTTTAAATCAAAATGCATTTTTCTTTTACAGGTTGCTAGATTAGCAGAATGTGAAAGAATGACTGCGGCAATTGAACTCAGCAACTGGCTGAACGATGCCAGTTACTCCCTGCAGTCTGTTGTACAATGTTATGGCCTCCTCGCTCCACTTATTTATCACAAGATTTTTTTAGTGCCAGTAGTTCAGGTGAGAGCACTTTAAGACAAAGCAGCTGTCAAGTCCTGCAGCTGTAGTGATTCAAATTAAACTTATAATAGTGCAGTTGGAGAGCTCAATATCTAGGCTTGGATTTCTTAATAGCTGATGAAAGAAGAGCCTATAAATGGTTTTATGTGTCTCTAATGCATATATGTTCGGTGTAAGCTGCACTCATTCTGCTTCAGATATGGTGGAGTAACTACAGAGTATCAATTGTTTCTTCAGGGTGATTGTTGGTACTTTAAAAGGTAGCAGAATCTACAGTACAACTTCTACTTGAATGTTATTTGCAGATGGCAATTTTGAGGAAAGAAGAATGGCCTTTGCCTGTGGGTTTTCTTTTTTTTTAAATTTGGAATGTTTGCTCCATATAGAATTTTGTTTTCTTCTTAAAGAAAAGAAAGCTATTTAATGTTTTGATAATGCCGTCTTTAGTTTTCAGGCACGTACTGCTTTCCAGAGGCAAGAACCTTCGCTTGGAAAACAGAGTACTCAAATCCTTCCCTGCTATTTCTGAAGCAGCAGATGTGGTTTTTAGATTCAGCAAGGATACAGTAGAAACATGCAAATTTTTTCTTGTAATTATTTTATTTTTACAGCATACTGGAAATATTTTTCTTTAATTTGAAATTCTGACCATCAATATATTTTTAAGCAGTTCTCCAGTAGGGTTATGTAATCTTGCTGAATTAGGCATTCTTGGATTTCATGTTAATTAAATCAGCAAAAATATCCATCATGTATCTATAATGTGATATCTGAGATTTTATGTGAACGTGTCCTTTATTCCAAAGGGCTGTGGTTGAAATCTTGACACTGTTAAATTAAATGGAATTTTTATTATTGGCGTTTCCAGAGCAAAAGTTCCATCCTATTTATCAGATTTCAAAGTGTTTTTAAAGTTTGTCGTGAAATACAATAGGCTGTACAGAGGTACAAGCTTGTTAGTAAGCTCCAGACTCCCAATTTTGTTTTAACCCTTGTATTTACAGATCCTCATTAAATGCTTGGCTGTCCTCCAGGAAATTCCAAGAGCTACTTTGCAAAGGACGCAGGAAGGATGTTATCAGAGTGTTGAGCATATGATAGCTTGTACTTCATTTCACACAGCAAAGGTATGGTGTGTATGGTTGTGCTTACAGCTTAATTTGAGATACAGCTCTTGTCACTCAGAGAAAAAAAAGAGATTTAGTAAGCTGGCTTTCAGAATGATATCTTAGAGAACCAGGGCTCTTATATAGTAACAGCATACAAATATTTATTAGTATCTTTGAATCAGTACATTTTATGTAATAATGGCATTTTGACTTTTTAATACCTGTTTGTTCAGAAAAGAGTAGCTATTAGTCAATGTAGTCAAATCTACGTTTTATATCAGTCTGTGTATTTTTACATTGAAGATAGTACTATTTTCAATAAGACCTACATGTAATATATAAGTTTAAAAGTTTATTTGTTGCAAATAAGCCTTATTTGTAGTTTTAATCAGATTAACATATCTGTTTTAGTTGCTAATTAGATACAAGTGACTTTATACTGTTTAGTCCTGCATGCTGGCAGAAATAAAAACACCTTGACTTTCAACCATAATATATCTCTGTAGATGACATTTATGATCCAGATACTCAATCTATTTAGTGAGATAAGGAGAAACACGGTACCGGATGTTTTCCTCAGGTATAGAGACATGCTACAGTTAAATTACTCGCTATCATAAATGTGTGATACTGAAAAAGTCAGCTTTCCTCTGGCTTTGAGTACACCTCAACTAGGAGCTCATCCTGAAGCTGAGCTGTGGCTTAGGATTTGAGGGATTCTGCCATGTTGGTGATTCCTCAACTTGGTCTTTTTCGTACTCGAAATTCATACTCGAATTTCCGTGCTCACCTCACCAGAGCAGATCAGTGTCAAATAAGCCTGAAAATGCTCTGCAAGGGCAGCCAGGAGCCAAGGGCAGTGCCATGGCTGGCAGAGCAGCACCTGGCAGTCAGGTTCAGCCAGGCGTGCAGATTATCAGGCAGTTTGTGGTGATGAGCAAGTTCAGATTTGGAGCTGGGACGTCAGTCCACAGGAGACGATGAGGTCTGGTGAGGTGGCTAGGGCCAGACAGAGCCCAGCAGGCTGCTCCATCATGATGGCAGCGATCTGAGATCAAGCTCAGAAGTTGGTCCATGGGCCAGGTGCCCATTCTGGAGGATCCATTGCCGCACCCAGGCATGGCTTGGAGCGAGCTGGAGAGCAGCATTCCTGCCTTATAGGAGCCAGCAGGGACTGTAGGCTTAGACCCGAGCTGAGAGGGAGCTCCTGGCCCCACAGGCATAGGCCACAGTGAATGCTATCAGGGCCAATAAGGCCTGTCAGGAACCTTGAAACCTTGATTAAGTGTTTGTTTGTTGTTGGATTCCTCAGCTAAATGACTGCCACTTATATTGCTAATTTTTTTTTTCCTTAGAGTTTGCATTTCACCAGGATAGCATACAGAATAGCAGAGAGAATGAGTGAATTGCAAATGCTTCTCATTAAACCATGGTATATGGTTTTCTTTTGACTTACAGTCAGGTCATGTACTGCATTTATCCTGAGGTAATCTGTACACTCAGTATCACAAAGGCAAAGATCCTAATGTGAAGGCAGCTTGCACACAGTAGAAGCACTTGGGCCTTTAGAGCTCTATCTGAAGAAGATAAAGCCATCTAAAAACATTTGCTAATTTATAAATGTCTAAATTTAAAAATAAATTTCACCACTCCTTTCACTAATACATTTGGGATTTTAAAATGTGCACTCGACACCAGAGGGGTAAATGAGGATCATTTAGTTCCCCTTTACGTTCTTTGAGAGCGCTACTGCCTGAGAACAGGGAGAGTGTCAATCACAGCAATAGATACTTCTGAATAAATCTTTCAATTCTCTGAGGGACAGACTAAGCAGAAGTAGAATACATAGATAAGATATCCGCAATTCCAATTATTTTACATGCCTACAGTCCTGGGTTTTTTTTATTAAAATAAACTTTTGTATTGAATAATTAATTTCTATTTATAATATTCCTGCATTTTGACAATTACAGGTAGACCGTAATGGAATATTACATAATATGTGAACCAAAAAATAAATAACAGATGATTCTTTAATAGGTACTACATTCATGGAAAGAGTATGAACTTGCAGTAATTATCATTAACTATGGGAAAAAATTGTTGGTCTCAGGAGATGTGAAAACTGAAGAAACACACACTGGCAAAGAGGTAAAAGTAGTTGCTCTGGTTTTCACTTTTTTCCCTCTAAATTCTGTGTTCTATTATTTTGAAGACTAGATTTATTAATTTTTTTTATTCTGGAATCATAGAATGGTTTGGGTTGCAAGGGACCTTGAAGATCATCTAGCTGCAACCCCCAGCCTTGGGCAGGGACACCTTCCACTAGACCAGGTTGCCCAGTGCTCCGTCCAGCCCAGTCTTGAACACCTCCAGAGATGGGGAGTCCCCATGCTTGACAAAATATGCTGTGCTAAAAACATCATGAACGTAGTTTTTATTTCATCAGAAAAGAAAAAAAAGTACAGTATTGATGAAATGATAAGATAGAGATTTAGAAGACTTGGGATCTAGGCTAAATTCCACTATTGACATGCTGGTTTTAATTCAGTTAAAGCTACGCTTTCATAACAAAGTATTCAATATTTCAGAACTGTTTCTCAAGGGCATCCCATTTAGCTGCAATGGCAAAAGCAGCAGAAAATCTGAGTACTCTTGAATCAAGTCTCCTCAAACTGATAGAACAAGGTGGGTGTACTGTTGAAACACTTCTTACCTTTTTCTATGGAGTTTTCTATGGTTTATTTGTCAAAAAACATTTACTGAAGAAGTACTTTTAATTCTTATATCTTCCACGATGAATCAACCAAAGCAGTAATGATCTTGGTAGTGATCACCTGGTGGTGATGTGTGTATTCATATTTTTTGTAATTTCCACTGGAACACTCATTTCTTCTTTCAAAGGAATATTCATTTGTGTACAAGTCTGCAAATATATATGTTCTCCCAGTCTATTTAAATTGGATTCCATGTTATTTAGGCTTTCTTTATCTTCTTAAATCAGAAAACACAGTGGCAAAGACCACTGCCCATTTATAGCTTGTCTTAATACCCTGCCAATGCTAGTAGTAGTGACTACTGCAGGAAATTTTAGTGGAGAAAACTCTCCCTGAGGAAAGCTAACAAAAATTGTCCTTTTTGTGAAGGAATTGCATGCATACTAGTATTTAACTATCTTTTAACTCAGGAATGAATATATGAATTTTAAAATATGTTAGAGTCTGTATCAAGCACAAGAATTTTCTGACTAATAATTCTGCCAAAGTTAGTTGAATTAACAAGTAAGAATTATAAAGAAAATTTGGTTAGAAGTTAAACTCAGAGACGCTACTGATTTTTTTTCCCATTATATTTATGTGGCATCTTGTACTCCTTGGAGCCTGGATAGAAATGTAGAATAACATAGATTGGAAGGCATTTCTGGAAGGTATTTATTCCCACCCCCTCCTCAAAACAGGTGCAATTAGATCAAGTTGCTCTGAGGTTTGTCCAGTCAAGTTTTGAATCTTTCTGAAGAAAGAGATTCTGCAATGTTTATGGGCAACCTGTTCCAATAGTTGACCACCCTTGAACTCATGTTCCAGTTATCATCCATCATCTCTGTATATGCATTTGTTCAGAAGAAAAAGCATTCTTGTAATAGGATAAGGAGTGACGGAAAAATTCCATTAATCTGTGCATTAATCCTTTATTTTTGCTGCTCACATTGATGCTTACATTCCTGCAGAACAAGTTACAGATTGAAAGAATTCTGTGAGTTAATTGAAAATCACATTGATTTCTTAATAGAAAGTTAAATTAATGGATTGATCAGGTAGAAAAAGCCACATTTTCAGTAGCTGGCAAATAATTGATCACTAAAGTCTGCTCTGTTGTTGAAATAGCCTGTTTGTCAGTAAGTTTCAGGATACAGATTGAGAAGAAGCCTTTTGGTGAGGCCATGCAAAGCTTACAGCTGTCCTTATGAATACGTGTGAATGGTTTAGGACAGTGTGCATACCTCTAGGGCATGCTGTTAAAAATGTTTTGGAAAAAACCTTATCATAGGAAATCCATATAATTGGATCAACACTTAGCATTCCATTGATGATAGTCTAAAAGAAAAATGGAAAAGAACTGAATTTGCTTCTTTCAAAAGAAGAGAAAATCGAAATATTTCACACACAGTACATTTTAAATTCTAAAATTTCAGATCTTTTCCCATTTAAAAATTCTTGGGACATATTTTTCTTTGTGAAAATGCTTATTTGGTGCAACATATTTTTGAACTTGACAAATGTGAGAAAGTACTAAGACAGGGTGTCCTAAAAAGAAAAATTTAAAAGGTCTGCTTTTCCTGCTGGCTGTCCTGTTTAATTGGATATTATTTACATTCAACAGACTTAAACTGACTGCTCTCACTGGAGGTTGTAGCTATTGATCCACTATTACAACTAGTTTCAGAGTGCATTGTTAATCTTGCTTTTTTCAGGGATTCACTGCATTGATGTTTTTCAACCACGGGACTTGCCTAAGCACAAAATTTGTAGGTTGTGTGTCTTTATTAAGGAAAAATAACAAGTCCACATGTAACATTGTTTTGGTGCTGAGCAGCTGGTGATGCAGTCGCGTGTAACTGCCAGAAGCTTGAATCCAAGTTATTGTCCTATATATTTTGCATACTACTTACATCTATGAAGTTATATCTATTATTTACACCTATATCTATAGAATATATTAT
Source organism: Dasyornis broadbenti (assembly GCA_013397935.1). Classification (NCBI taxonomy): domain Eukaryota; kingdom Metazoa; phylum Chordata; class Aves; order Passeriformes; family Dasyornithidae; genus Dasyornis; species Dasyornis broadbenti. Next base: position 792,875 of record VZRN01002121.1, read on the forward strand.
TTATAGAATACAAATAAATTTCTGTGCATATATTTATGTAAATATTTAGGTTAAGAAAAAAAAATCCTCTACCGTACACCGTCCATATGCAGAGCATGAATGTAAGCACTAGGCAACAGGAGTATCACGTGATCAGTTCACGCTGTGTAGCCTTAAATGCATTTTGTGATATGTCCTGTCTGCACATTCTCCTCCACATATGGTTTGCATGGATTTTTGTTAGACCTCTGATGAGCTCCAGACCTCCTCCTTATTAGTCTAGTAGTTAGAAGTTCATCAGTCACATCTGTAAGCTCTTATTTAAGTTGTACAGCTACTTACATTAGAATAAAAGAGCAAGCATTTGAATTTCTCTCTGGGTGACAGTGAGAGATTTAAAAGCAAACTCTGTCCTAGAGAAGGATTTTTTTAAATCTTCAGTTACAGTCCCAGGTGGAGTTTCTGTTGTATATTCTCACTGCTTTTCATAATGAATTTCATTTGGTTATTGATGTAGGTCCTGGATTAAAGCTTACAGGACAGGAATATCCTTTGGCCCTCTACCCTGTAATTTCATGTTGGACGTCAGAGCGTGCTTATCAAGAAGGTAGGATAACTGGTGTTTATTTTAGTTGTAAAGGCTTTACTTCAGAAAGTTGCCAGTAAAGCTAGCTCGTTCTTGCTTGGAATAAGCTCTTGGAAATGTTATCTTCGTTTGGTTCTCAAATATACAAAATCAAGTGAAATATAGCTTATAGAAAGTTCTCAATGTAAACACATTTAGAAGTGAATGCAACCAATTATTTGGGATGTTGATGCTAAGTATATAAAATATTAATATTTTAAATTGAACTGTAGCCAAATTCAGACTCCTATTACAACATGAACACCTGTGTTGTTACTTTATTGCAGTGCTTAAATTCAAAGGGCAGTCACGTTTCCTTGAGTTCTTTGTTCAACTTCTGCAAAAAGTCCTGAATGAAGAGAAGTTTCAATGTGTTCTGGAGTGGGCAGAAAGTGTGGAATTTTACTTGACAAGGTAAATCTCTATTATAGTAGTACTGAAAGACTACTGCTTAGGCTCGTGAGAGTCACAGTTACAAAAGGAACTGCTAAGTTTTACCTGGTAGAAGACCCATCAGGAGTAATTTCCATCACTCCTAGCCAGCAGAAGTTCCATGAGCACTGAGGATTATATCCTGCAGTAAATACTGTGTTGTGACCTGAGTGTACATGGAGACATAATACATGGCAATTTGCCTTATTATTATGAGGCAGTGGCGTAACTTAGGAAGGTATGTTGGGTTAAATCAAAAGCAAACTGATCAGGGCCTACCACAGTGTCAGAAAAAATTCTGTGGGGAAAAGATAAATGGTGCCAACCAATGGGATAAAAAGATCCCATTTTTAAAAAAAAGCACACCAGTATTTTTAAAATATGAAAGGAAAATAATTAATGAAAATGCGATCTATATTGTAGCGAACAGGAATTGTGGTTACAAGAGACCAAAATAATAGGACATGACGAAATTCTTTGCACAATTCTTTAGTATAATTTGGGTGATGAAGCAAACAGTTTTGTTTTACTAGACAGTAGGAAGGTGATATAGTTATTACTTATAAATTCAGATGTCTACAATAAACCTTGAAAGTTAGCACTTCATGTTTTCTGAAGAGGATGAAGAAAAGAAAATCTTCTGATTTTAAAACTGCACATGAAACAGGAATTGTATGTGCTGTATAATTTCCCGAAGATAATCTTTTACTATGAAAGGAGTTGATGATGATGATTTTAATAATATTTCTTTATCAGGAGGAATGAGAATATCCTTGGTTCTGAAGGAATTTCAGTACAAGCAACATCTTTCATACGGGCTGTAGAAGCTCAGAAAGTGAGTTTTATTTTTAAGGAGTTGTGTGTTTTTACTGGGTAGCAATACCGTAGGAACAACTACAACAACAACAACAACAAAAAATTAAAAATTGTCTCATAAAAACCTCAGCTAGAGACATCCAGAGTTGCTAAAATTTGGGATAAAAACTCTAGTCCTCAGCTGACCTCCACACTCCTAGAACCAGAAAGAAAATTTGGCATGGGATTCGTCTGAAAGACCAATAATTGTGAGAATTTGAGATGGGTCAGAATAATGCATTCCAAAATCAGTGGAAAGTTGCCTTGCCTCACTACCATTACCTGCAAAATAACGTGGTGGTGATAGGAAATGCCCTGGGTATCATCACCTTCAGAAAAGGAGATCAGCTCTGGCATTTTTGTACTTACACTTTTTAATGAGGAATTGCTCATGGTTAACTCCTTGTGCAGATACTTGAATTGCACAATAAGGGCTTTTTGTTCAGAATTAATTTAAAATAATTTTTTACTTTTGCTGGAAGATACAAATAACCTGAATGGGTTTGTATTATTTTGGAGGAAAGGTTTTCTCCCTCGTAAATCTGTAGTATCTGAGATAGATTAGGAGAAGGGATTTTCTGTCTCAGTTTTTGCATTGCAAAGTTTTACTGTTTATAATAATAGGAAAAGAACAATCATTATTTCTGCAATGAAAACACTGCTAATATGAAAGAAAGTATTTAGGGACCTGGCTGGCTTCTTTGTGTCAAGCATATGACATGTACTTTCCAGAAAAATTGTGAAGCTTTCTGGAATTTTTAGGTATTAGTTTTGCAATCTTATTTTGACAACTGGTTCCAGAATTCACTTTTTTTTATGTTCTGTTCCTACATAAGCCAAACTGCTCTATAGCTCAAGTAATTGATAATGTAGGTATAAATAAGTATTTAAAGTAAATTTAAGATTTTTCATGCAAGATTTTTTTTTCCCTCAACTTCAAAGAAACTAAAGGCATCACCTTTGAGGAAACCACCAAAAAAACCTTTGCCTAAAAAAGGACCTCTTAGAGAGTATTTAATGAAAAATCCAGATATAATGAATTCTCCAGAAGCACAAAGGTAAATGGACTCAGTTGGCAGGCTCATATACAGAAAAAAATATTTTTACTGAAATTTAGTTTACAATTAAGTGTGTATTTTAATTATTTTTTAATATCTAAGACATTCACTTCTGCACAGTCATCTCATTTTTCTGATTTATTTGAGTATAGAATTGGCTTCCCCTCAAGGAAACCAAACCTGTCACATTTCTTTTTCCAAAAAGAGCTGTTAAAGATTTCAAGTCTTTGTATTAATAATCAAGGATTGTTTCAGTTATGTTAGCTTGAGCATGTTGATTCATCAAGGTGGAAAAGTTCTGTTAATCTGTGTAATACAATGCTTTTCAAACTCTGTTGAGGAGCTTACCAGTTACAAAGCTAATAAAAAATACTTGTTATTTCCTGATGTTTAAGCAGTTTCAGAAGGATTTTTGTGATCCTTGCGCTAGTCTTTTTTAACTATCTCTTCTGTAGGTCCAGGAAACTGTTGCTTGTTTAAAAAAAATTTAGATTTACCTCTTCTTTTGGCAGATATTTGTTTATATTTGGTTAACTTGCCAATAACATTACCGTCTGACCTAAAATAATGTATTCATTATTTGGTCTTTGGTTACTTATGGTCCCAGAAATTAGCAAGTAGAAAACCGTAAATATTTGCATATAAGCAATCATGTTTCTGGAAGTGTTTTAAATAACCTAAAAAAAGCCTTTCATATAATCTTCTAAATATTCTCCAAAATAATCTATTTTTCCTCCTTGACAGAAAAATCCCTACCTTACTTAAAATTCTTTTCATGGCTTTCAGCAGAAGAGGGAATGTTAAACCTATCCTGGGTTTTTTTCAGCTACTCTTTTGTATTTTACGTAATGGTAATGCTGTATAATATTGTCAAAAATGTATATGGTATACTGATGTGCTCATGTTTTAAAGGTGTAAAACAGGCAGGAAAATAATTTAGATTAATGAAGGGATAGGTTTACAGTCAGTTAAAAAAAAAGGAAAAAAAAAGGAGATTTGGGTTGAATATAGCATTGTATGTTTGTGAGGTATTACAGAATTGTTTCATCTGGCAAAGAAACTTTAAAAACTGTGGCTGGAGATTAAAGGAAGGCATCCAGATTTGAAACACTGTGTTCTCTTCACGTTGTGGATGATTAACTACCAAAGCAAAGCAATACAAAGAGTTATCCAGATTTATGGTATAATAGTAGACCCTCCTGAACTGACTGTGTGTAGCACACTGTACTTGCTGTAATTATCTGTTTGTATGATTCAGGTACAACTAACTTCAAACAGAGCTAAACTTTTTTCAGTACTAAGACAAATATCTTATGGAAGTTGGTAAAATATAAAATAGGATTTATTGTGTGTTAAGTGCACTTAAAGAGGGTAAGCACAACTGGGTTTTTTTTTTTTGACTAAAGCAGAATCTACTTATGCATATAAGCCTGTGGATATGCAATGGGATACTTCCATGTATCTTTATCAGGAATTTCTTTTCTGGAGCTTCAAGGAAACAGTTTCATTTTTTCAGCTACTTCATTTGTTTTGGTTTAGGAAAGGCAAGGATAAGTTAAAAAAATTAGCTCATCAAACCTTAGTGACTCTGCTGAGTAAATACGTAACCCGAAGTCAGTTTTGTCACCTGTGTCTTGAAGAGATGCCCTGGAAGTCTCAGATGAATATCTACCTGGCAGCTGCGCACTACCACTTACTTAAAAAGAACCTGGAAAAGCAATATAACATTGGAATTAGTGGTTCACAGCATCTGGACAGGTATGTCTTGCTGCACTATCAGTGATTGCTGCTAATAGAGATGATTGCGTTATTGCTGTTAACGCAGGCAGATCTGAATTACAATTTATCCGTCAGTTTCTCATATGAACAGCTCAGCTTTCGAATACAAATTACTTGTTACTGTGGAACAAGTGTTGCTTTCCATCACGTGGACATCAGGCACAGTTTTGGTTGCTCACTTGATTGGTGAGATGAAAGCTTTGAAGTATACGATGCTGTGTTGCTTTTTGGTTCCTTATAACATCTGGCTATCAGTCATTATTTCTGATTCCTAAAGCTGCTGGAAAGTAATAACTTCTGAGAAACTGAATTTTGTGTATGTATATCAAAATTCTTTTTGATATTGTATCTTGGGTTTTTTTTATGTTTTGTTTTCTTTCTTCCATTCTGCAGTTACAATATTTTGGATCCTGAGATATTCTCATTAAACTATTCCGGCACTGTAGTGGCGAGAGAAGCTGTAGAGGATTACGTAAGAAAACCAGCTCCTCCTCTTCTTGGAAAGTCAGAAAGGACTGAAAACCAAACATGTAAGAACTTTTACTGGTGCACAACCGAAATCAGTTTCAACTCAACTTTTTCTTTCTCTTAATTTCTGTCTTGACCTTCATCATTACTTCTCCACATTACCTTTGGAAAAACAGTCAGTCATGGCAAGTTAATAGAAGGCATTTCTAGATTTCAATTGTCCTCTGTATTTTTTTGGCATACCTAGTATAAAAGAAGTCATAGTAAGTGATGGGCCATACCTAAAAATTCTGAGCATTGTCTAATCTATTAATAAATATGTTATAGTTCATCAATTAGTTATTCTTTATCCTATACATCAGTAACAAAATTGTAAGTTTAAAAAAATTAATGATACTGGTTTTAGGTTTGCAGATACCACATGACCTAGACATAATAAATTGACAATATTCCAAATTATTCTGAATACATTGATAATTTCTTTCAGTTTCTGAGATTTGTAATTGTTTGGTAGTTTCCTTTACATTTCCTAACAGTTCAAAAATTTCCTGGGTCATTCTGTAAGTAGTTTTTAAAGTTGTAGATTGAAGTTTATTATTATCTTTCAAATTTTAAGTAGAATATAATTTTCTTTCTCTACTGCCCTCTCCTTAGTGTCAGAAGCTGTGTCAGAAGCTAACTCAGGACCAGTTTATTTTCTACCACTTTTACTTCATTTCAAATCCTCCTTTCTTCCTAACATCTCCTTTTAAGAGGCTTCTGTTTAACAAAGATTCTTGCAAGCTTGCCAAGAGATTTCTTGCCATGGTGATTTCTTCCTAGAACTTAAGTGAGGATTGTGTTTTGGCTTTGAGGTTGAAATTTATTTGGTACCCATTATTATTTTGCTCAAACTTGTTTTCATCCCTGCTTCTCCCAATTCCTAAATAAAAGCATCATATATTTTAAATATCATAACCTTCCAAACATGATAACCTTAACATTGGCGTTTCCTAACATTTAAATAGTTAGCTGCCACAGGAAAATCCTAGCTGACTGATTTTTTTCTTTTTTTTTTTTGGGAACTTCAATTCACTTTAACGAGCAAACTTTTTGTTTTCAGTTACAGATAAATCTCCTAAGAACAGAAGTAAAGGGAGTCAAACTCAAACAACAAAGGATGGAAAAGCATCCATCTCTCAGTCTCCCGAAAAACACAGCCAGTTTCCATCAAATGCAGTTTTACTGAAGCATTTTGCAAGCATCTTCTTGCATTTAAAAAGAGCAGCGGTAAGATGCGGTTTGTTTCCTATTAAACTATTTATTACTAAGCATTGTGTTACAATACTTACTCCTTTCTACACGATAAGACCCCACACTTCAGAAACTTCAAAAGAATTTCTCTGGGTAAGAGCAATGTTTTCTCATCTTCTGAAAAATGTCCAAGTACAATGTATGAAATGTCAGATGTATCACCTATCATAATATATATCTATGTATTGTATGTTTCTATCAAACTTTCAATAATTTATGTAATTGTTCTGTTTTTAATTTCATCTTTGTAACGTTCTTTCCCATGTTTGTTAAATTTTTCCGAAAAAACTTGCAGGCTTACCTTTCTCTTTACAGGTCTTTAGTGAATGTCACACTAGAAACAGGAGAACCAGTTATTGAAAGGAAATGCAGACTAACTACTCTTCCCATAAACCCTTCTAAACCCAAGTAAAAACACACATATAGGTGGTGTGAATTAATTTTTATTTCTTATCCTCACACCAAAACCAACAATTAAATTCAATTATAAATTAGTGCTTCTATGAAAATTTAAAAATTCAGGTTCTATAATGCCTAGACTATAATTCTGAAAGATTACTTACTGCCTAAGTTTTGCAAAGAAAGAATGAAGCTTTTAATTTCCAAGGTGTAATTGTATTTTGAATGGTATGCACAGGTTCTTGCTCACCGTGGTGGCCACTGGACATTGCTGCAAAATGCTTGTCGAGAGCTTTGGAACTATGCTCAGGAATTACAATTGGTTGCTAACCATTCACATTCCCATATGGATGCATTTCCCATCACCTGGGCTGTTCTTAGGAGCACCACCTGGTTGCCATTTTATTTTGCATCAGAGATGATCATTGATATGATAATTGACCTACAAGCAAGCGGTTCTCTTAAGGTAAAAATTACTTTCATTAAGGCAACTCTTTATTATCACATCTTCGCTAGAGAGATAGTTTTCTCTTTCTTGCATTATATTCTCACATCTCCAAGTTACTCTCTGTAACAAGTTTTTTAGATGGTTATAGTACTTTCTAATCTTTGTGATTGATTTGTCGTAAAAACACATTTGAAAATAACAGCTATAATGATGTTTCTTCACTGTAGGTTGTGGATCCCGAAGGAGACTTTTGCATTCCCAGTTGCTTAGGAGGTATTGGGGATGAGAATGGTGGTTCAAACCTTCATCCCCAGCCTCCCCTGGATGATGTGAATGTGGTTGACATGAAATGGATATGTAATCTGATTCTTAAAACAATAGAATTGTTGTATCAAATGAAGAAGTGGGAAGCACTGGTACACATAGCTGTACAATTTAACGTATTTACACAGTAAGTTATACCAACTCTAATGAAAACTAAAAAACTAAATTTATATAGTTTAATACACCATTCTATTGCTTAATTACTACACTTTGTTTTTTGCCAGTGAGAGGTACACAGAACAAGTGAGTCCTCTGCTGGTGTTCGCTCAGAGGCAGCTGCTGGAAAGGATACAGCAACTCAGTGGCACGGACAGCCGTGAATCTCATCTCACAAAATATCTGTCTGGTGATGCACATAAGGTGAAACACAGATTTCTTTTTGGGGCACTGAGTCTTAATCTGAACTAAATATGGAGAAGCACTTTCACTGATTAGATTAGTATGTTTTCTCATAGAGTTCCCAAATAGTCAACTATAATAAATTAATGAACGTAATTGAGTGAAGTGCATGGAAGGGCTTGTACGGCATGATTCCAAGAGCAGCAGAAGACCCAAAGGACATTTCTTCCATGCACAACATACCCATTCCATTTTACAAGCCTAAATCTAATTTAACGTTATTTCTTGATGCCACAATTTTAACCTTAAAACATTTATTTGGATATTGTGCATCCTTGTGATTAGTTAAAATTAAATAAGAAGTTTGCTTTGTTTCTGTGTTGGAGCACTCCTCCTAAAGAACAAACTTGATAAAATTGAGTTAACCCAAACACTGACAATGCCAATAAAAAACTTAAAAAAAACTTGATCACCAACAATAAAACCCCCTAAGCAGCTCAGCAAGTTCTTCTCATTAAAAGCCATGGCTCTATATATTTATTTAACAGTCCCACTCGGAAATTTTTCATTGAATTAGCTATTAGAAATTAGGATTTTCCATTTTTTCTAGTGTAAGGATTTCTGCTAAAGAGTTTTGCTAAATTCTCACTGTGGATATTTTTAGGATGTTTCTATTACTAATACAAAGAGAAGGCTTGAAGGAGAAGAGGGGAAAGTGGGATTTGGAGAGGCAAAAGGATTTGTTCTGAACAGGACCATGGGGTTCAGGAGCCACTGCCTTGCCTAGAGATAGCACACAGGTGCCCAGGGCTTGCAGGACCTCTGAAATCACTCCAGGTTTGGAAGGGCAGCTGGGCTGCTCTGTCCTGTGTCTCTGTAAGGCTGTTTCCTGCTGACTCTCCGAGGCCCAGCCGTTCAGAACACAGTCCTTTGTCTAAAGAAGGGCACCGTGGCAAACCACCTCAAAGCGCTGGTAACGGAGCTGTGGAAAAGTAATCATAGTTTTGAAAGACAGCTTACAGATTAAAGGCTAGTGTTAGTTAATAGTAATAAGGATTATTTAATTGTAATAAGGATTTCGAGTTAGAAATTTGGAGTTTATGGCTACATTTCATGTATCAGTGCCATTCAGAGGATCTAGAACTAGCTCTGTTGGTCCTTCTGCTTCTGAAGTGAACTACATTAGCAAAATAAAAAGTCTGTTCTGGTCCAGTCCTCTGTAGAAGTTTGGAAGTTTCCTTCTGTGCCAAAGCAGCAGTTAGGCTGCTGTTGTTTCTTGCTTAGAGCTATTTGGTATCTCCCCATGCAGCATTCCATTGTTCCCCAGGCAGCTGCCCTTCAGGAGCTGTGACAGGTTCTGTGCAAGCATGCATTCACCTGGAGAAAGAAAGGTGGAATATTTGCAGAGCATCAAGGAGTTGCTGATGATTATGGCAAATGCCAAATAAGAGACAAGTTTAGTTCAGTAACATTGAAACATGATTGGGTGTGAATGTTTCACCTCTTCCTGACAACAGTGCTTGTTATGGGCCATCGGTGTCTTTGTTAATTAGTCCTCTCTTTATTTTGTCATGTGACTGAGTGTATAGATACTTAACTGTAAGAACCAAACATTGATTTTTCTGAATATTATTCAGTTATCACAAAACCAAATTTGCTTTTTAGATGAGTTGCAGAAACTACATAGGGTACAAATTACAGCTGCCCATTGCCCATTCTGCCAGTGAAGGGGATTATCCTGGATGCTTTTTCAATCCTGAGGTGATTGATGATTCTACAGGTCAGAGCGCAACTCAGTGTTGTGTGTTCTCTTTTCTCCCAAAGTCTTTTCTTCATTTCATGTTAGATTTTTTTTTTTTTTTAATTCTGTTTCCCCTACTTATCATAGTTCTTCCACTTCTTCTACAATGTTTCTGTTAATATAAACTGAGCTTTGTCTTCAAATTATTGTTCTTGATATTTTGGATGGATTGTAATGTTGTGAAGATCTTTCAAAATATATTCAGACTATGTCTGAAAGCAGAGTAAAGCAGGTGCCAGATAGCCTACAGCCTGTGAGGAAGCTTGGTGGTCTTGGTCCAGTTTTCTGCAGTCACTGTTGGATATCCAGCAGTATACTCAGAACTTAGTGGGAATCAGCACTGCTGTTGATAGAATTAATGCTCCTGGTGGTTAATAATTTGCTTTAATTCATAAACAAATGGGAAACAAAGGGGATAATTTTAGTATACTTTAGTTTTGGAGTTGCGAAAGTATTCAATTATGTTTTACAGAGTATTTACTAAAATATTTGTATATTGCAAAATTTTTCTTCATAATTATTAATTCCTTTTAGATCACAGTCAAGCAAAAGCGCTAGTTTGTGTGCCTCTTGATGTCAATGATACACTGAGATGTTTTAGAGAAACTCTAGACAAATCTAAATATCACAGCAGAGCACTGAGACACAGCAGAAAACTACTTTCCTTGTTTCTTGCACACACACAGGGTGAGTGATTCATTGAAGTGTTTGTCCCTTAATAAAGTGTGTATGCAGTTAAAATAGTGAAGAGTGAAAGGAACAGATTGTTCTAAATTCAAGTTTTAGTTATTGACAATTAGAAAAAATAAGGAATATGAAGTTAAATTTGAAGTTCTGTAAGCACAAGCTCTAAGCCTTATTCCTTATGATTTGTCTAATAATTGGATGATAAATTGTTTTCATGCAGCTGTGTCGCCTGTCCCCCTGCAGCCATACCTCTGGCAGATCTTCCCAAGTTTATTTTCACTAACAGGGCACATACCCTTTGGTGATACTGACCAATGAATTATGTTCAGTGAGTTCAGTTAGGAGACACAGAATTACAGCATAGGAAAACACAAGGAAATAGGGTACACAGGAACTGTATGCTTGTTTGACTAACATGGTGTGGAAATATTTGTGGCGCTAGAAATAGTATAGTACTTTAACAAACTGATGATATAAGTCACTTTTCTGATCTAGAAAATGCTGGAAGAGCAATCAGCAGTCAGATCTCTTCAAGCAGAAGGCTGAAATTTAACACGGGAGGTGAACTGATATTTCTACCAACACCATGGGACCTTTCTCAAGAAAAATACAATTTCTCCAGTATGGTTGAGAGTAGACCAATACCAAAGTCACAGCTTTCACTAATTATCTCTTCCTATGAACAAACAATAGGTAATGTTTTCATAAATTTCTTCTTACAGCTAAGAAGTAACATCATTCTGCCTATCTGTGTTTATATATGCTTATTCCTGTTATTTTCCTCTGTCTGTCTGACAGCTGGTAACTGTCTGAAAGCTGGTTTCCAGGAAAGCTGGTTTCCTTCTTCCTCTTGATTGAAGAAATCTGCATTGGATCATAAACAAGCCACTAGCTGGTTCATAATCTCTGCAGTTATCACCTTTTATGAGAAAGCTTTACTTCAGTGGTATTATGCTGATTAATCCCCAGCTCAGAATTTGATGCAATATTTAGCAGATCGATTTTAATTCCATGACACTTTTTTCCTAGCAAACAGACTTTCCAGATTCTGTGCATTTGAATGTGAGGCCTGGTTACCTGGCTTCCGTCTTGCATTCTAGGATGGCTTTACTCAGACACTTTTACAGCTCCTCACTGCTGTTTTTGCTGTATGGCTAAACAGATCAAGAGTAGTAGGTCAACAGATGCCCTAAGTGGTTTTATTTGCAGCAAGGGTTCCAAAAATGAGCCTGTGAGAGTGCTGCCGTGCTGTATGCAGGCAGAGTTTTTACCAGGGCCAATGACCTCCTTTGCAGTTTATCTTCTGGACAGAAGAAATACGAGAGGTCTGAAAGAACAAAAATACAAAAGATTAGATAAACAGCTCCATGAAAGGGTACATTTGAAGGTAAAATATACAAGAACCAATAAATTAAAAAAAAAAATCATGCATTGAATTACATGTCAATTCATGTAAAATTTGTTCAAAGTTCAGTAACTGGTGTAATGATATGACAATGTTTTTTTTTTTTTAATTAATTAAAAAAAAAAATCATGCATTGAATTACATGTCAATTCATGTAAAATTTGTTCAAAGTTCAGTAACTGGTGTAATGATATGACAATGTTTTTTTTTTTTTTAATTAATTAAAAATAAATAACAGGAATCCTTGAAATGAATAACCAGAGAGACCTCAAGGTCCAGGGTCTACATGAACTTGGAAATCTTCACTTTTATGCTGGAAACAAAAGGTACCTTTGTTACTGAATTAAAAAAGAGCGGAGTTGTTATTTTTTTTAATTGGTAGTCCTATATCCCTCAACTGTCTTGTAAGTTCTTGTGCTGTCCTCTAGTCCATGTAACTGCTTTCATCTAATTCACTGTTAGCTATATTTTGAGAGGGCTTTTTCCTAGGCATTATTTATTTTTCCTAGCTACCTAATTGCCGTTAAGCAAATTAATTACACATATCTGTGGTTTTAAGAAGTAATGCCTATTGCTTGATCATTTAATTTGAGTCTCAGTAAGTCTCTTGACCAGGAATGGTACCTTTTTCTTTTGTGCTGTAGAAACTGTATTTCCGTCTTTGACCCAATCCGAATTAGGTATATCTCAGGCAATAAAGGGAAAATGAAGCAGGTCTTATCTTCCACTTTGGAAAATGTCAGCAATATGACAGCATTTTTTATGTTACAGAGCTGCTTTTAAATATTGGTGTCAAGCCCTTGATGAAACACTCAACATTGCTGATGCTCTTAACACCTGGCAAGAATTAGGTTTTCCACAAGATGCTACAGACTGCTTTGCAGTGGAAAGATCAACTGATATGAGTCAGAAATTTCTTTCTCAGGCTGGAGTTTGGGGATGTTTACATGCAGCAGTCTTAGTGGCTAAGATAGCTCAGTAAGTATCTTATCCACATACTTATTTCTATCATATTTTAAACAAATTGCTCATCCAAGACATGAGGCAACTTGAAATTAATTAAAAACCAATAATGAGTTGGTATAAAAAGGGCTCATCAAAAGCAGAGGCATTTTTCCTTTCAGGAAAAAATTTGCTCTCTTGGAGAATATTTGTTCCCTTTTCTTGAGTGCTCATCTTTGATCATAATTGCATCTGTACATTTTATGGAGAGATCATTACAAGAAAACAAAATGATCAAAAGTCATAAGTGCAAGGAGTTTACAGTCATATTGATTTTCAATCAAAATATCACATATCCCAAGTCGTTGCACATATTAAATATGCATGTATCTTGAGGGCAGATTTACTGCCTTAAAGTGCTAGTTTTCTGGTGAATTAGAATTAAATGAAATTTGAATTACTGTATAAAAGTCTACCATCAATAAATATTTCCATCCAGTACTCCTTGATTGCTGGTAAAACACTATGAGTGTAATTCTGAGCTGTTCCTCCTATTGTACAAAATATAAATCTAGAAATATCTAAGACCTCATTAAATGACCTTGGAAACACTAGAACCATGAAAGGGCAGAGCTTCATCCAAGTAAATTGCCTTACCTGGGGAGCAGATCATATGAATAGCTCTGTAAAATATCTGTAAGCCAAAGTAGCTTTGCAAGTGTCAGCGTGGGTATTTCAGGATGAAATGGCTTTGGCACACTTAGAACTAGCACCCAAAAGGAAAAAGAGTGAATTTAACTTGATTATAAATGACAGCTCTTCTAATTCTGAGCCGTGGTTCAGTCTGGGGTCCAGCTGGGTGAGCCCAAATCCCTAACTGCTTTTCCAGGTGTTTGTGGCACATCTTTGCTGCGCTGGATGCTATCCCCTTGCTGCTAACATGTCCATTCCAAATCTTGGCTGGATTTGGAGGGAGCTGTCCTCCCAGCTTCTCCTTCAGGTGCTTCTTTTGTGTTTAGACCTGGCTTGGACTGTTAAACATCTTTCTCTTGAGCTGCTCTTTCTACAGCAACTTAGTCACAGACTGTAAAATGCAGATTAAAGGATTCTAATACTGAATTAAAGATTTCTGGTATTGCAGATCATAGGGCTACCCTGCTCCCAGGATGGTTTAAGGCTCTGAGGAGGTACTGTGAGGGAATCATTGAATTAACGAGACACCTGCTAGTTATCTTAGGCTTCCTTTATGGAAAGAAATGCACTTTGAGGTGTGAGTTGCCTAATCTGCTTTGTCTTTTTAGTTTTGTGTGAGATGGATTTTGCACTTTGACTGCCTGTATCTCTTCTTTAACTTTGAAGATACCCTTGACAAGTCCCTTTGTCTAGGTGTGTCTTGGGTCAAGTGCTTCTTTGCATGGCATGGCTGAGCACCTATTTAAAGAACAGGCAGTTGTTTATCGGTAGGGAAAACATCTAGACTCTGTTAGTATTATTATTACATTAGACTAAAAACCCAAGAATTTCAATAATTTATATTGATGGGCACATTCATATTTCTTATGATTTGCTGTACTTTAGGTATATAACAACATCGCAGATGAAATTAAGAACAAAATACTGCTATTTTTCTGCTGTGCTTTTTAAGGTAAGAATGCAATTTCAGTTCAAATTTGTGAAGTTAACAAATTGCTTCTAAAATGACCCTCTGTTAAAATAATTCTCTTTTCATTTTGGTTGTAAAGGAAAAATGGAGATCAGAGGTAGTTGGCAATTTATGCATATTAGATATGATGTCTTCATTCTTTGTTTTTTAACATTATTCCTGTATTATAGCCTAGAAATTAGCACTTCAATAGGAGGGTAGAGTGTCTCAGAGAAAAAAAATACTGAAAAGTGAAGATGACTAAAACATTTGACAGTCAAATATATTTTTCTTCTCTTGAAATATTCTGCTCAGGAAGAGCTGGATGGCATCAGCAACAACAGAGTGCTCTCTTTTAGATCTGTAGAGTCTTCACAGGTTGTCTTAAATTTTCAACCAAGAGCACAGACTCTTTAGAAAAAAAGAAAATTTTAAATCTTTTTTTTTTTAGTACTGAAAAGCTTTTGTTTGTAATACTAAAATCTCAGCTGTATAAGAAGTTTGCACTAAAAATACAGGATATTTAAAAAATGATCCAGTTTCACTTACAAAGAAAATGAGATAATTAAAACTAAGTTTGCAAACTTTCAGAAAAAAAGACCTATAGAGAAAAAAACCCATTTCAGTTTACTTTTAAATGGAAGTTAAGATACCAGTAGCAAAAGCAGTATAGGAAAAAGAACTGCAAATATTCTGCCAGTTATACTCCACTGGGATCAATAATTGCTCATCCCAGTGCAGCTTCAGGAAGTTACCTGGCTTCCTCCAAAACCAGGCAATGACACTGTTTAATATCTTGTGTCACGATTGTGACTGTGAGACCTGTCCCAAGCCACATGGAAAAACTTACTAAGTTCACCGAAGGGAGAACAAGTTGAAGAAACAAAAGGTAAAGGAGAATTTTAACTTGCTTCTAGCACTGTAATTGCTGAACAGTTACAAAGCTGAACAATGGCGATTCCTTCTTTTGACAGAAGTGATAGTAAGCACTTGTTCCAGTTGTGTAGTGGTAGAAATAATTGTGGCTTGGCTGAAATGGGTCTGATATTAATTGGGATAGAAGCAGCTTGCAGGGTGATTGTCTTGGAAAATATAATCAATTACTGTCACTGTACTGCAAGAAGTTCAAGCCCATAATTTGTTCCTTGAATTGGAAAGCTTTTATAACCTTGTTTAAATTCCACCTCTGGTATAAGCTTTAGGCTTGTTAATATCTCAGAGCTGAGTGTGAATGTAAATTTCTCTAGCATATCATTGCTAATTACACCACGATAAACACAATTGGGAAGGAATATCCAACATCAGATACAATGTTAGCATTCTTCCTTCTTTAAGAGAGAACATTTAAATGATTTCCTTATATTTCATCTTAGTTTTTAGTTACATGATTTGAGCTGTTCTAGCTGACCTAGATAAAGGTGGAACTAGAGTCAAACAAGCTTTTCAACTGGCATTAAAGTCAGCAACTCTCCCAGAAACTATTAAGTTTCATATTAGTTTTAAGTTACATGATTTAAGCTGCACTAGCTGACCTAGTTGAAGGTGGAACTAGGGTGGAACTAGCTTTTAACCGACCTTAAAGTCAGCAGCTCTCCCAGAAATGATGGGAGAGATACTGTCCTTAGACTATTTACGGCTTGTATTTTTCTCCATCAATTTCACATGTAAAGCATTTTCTCTAAACATGTTTTTCAGTATTTTGGCTGGAAACGGCTGAATATTTAAGACATGAATGGAGTTTCATTTATGAAGTCATTTATGAGTTGGAGTTTCTAGTGTCTCACTAATACCTGTACATCTTCTCACAAATAATTCATTGTTATTACTTTCAGGCCCTATTTAGAGCTTCTCTTCCACATCCGACATCTGACTATGACTTTGTACAATATGAAACAAATTTTCTTATTCCTGGTATTGACCTGTTCTCTGATCGCCACAGAGCTGATATCTCCACTGTAGTTGCAAGTTTGAATTTCATTATGTTTGACCTACATTGTGCAAAACAAAATTTAATAGTAAGTATTGTTTTTATGCTCTGGAAATGATTTTTAAGACACCAAGTCCTACTTTTCTGTGTGGGTGTACTTATGAGATACCACAGAACCTCTAGCAAAATACCCCTGTGGCTGGGTTCTGTGGCACTTAGAGCAAGGTATAGCTTGCTGCATACACGTTTCAGAAAACAGCAAAATTGTTTATCTGGAAGATGACAACACAAGGTTCATTTAGCTTAGGCATTTTAGAGGAAATTTTCTATTATATAGTATTTAAAATACACTGCACTGACGATTACCTTGAATGCAGGGTGTCCAGAATGCTTTTATTACTTTTGACTTCAGTAAATACAAGTCCCTTCTGCCTTTCTCCTCCTCATGTTCTCTTACGCCTCTGTATGAAGTGTTTTTAAAACTTCCCTCTTACGTTGATCATATTCTTATTTCCTCCATTTGATGTCTGACCATTCCCACTGTAATCCAGCTTCCTTCGAAGGTGCAGTACATTAGTATAAATAGATTGAATTGATCATTAGTACTGAAAAAGGTGCAATGCTCTCTCTTCCCCAGTTTGGTCCGGTATGCACTAAAAGAAATTCCAGTCAGGTGATTATTTTATACCTCTGTAAATCAACTTCCTTTTGGAACTTCAGGCTAACTCCCACTGTTGCTTTACTGGAGTTCACTTTGTTATTTAGCTTTGTCAAACTGTCCTTGCTATGGGAGATCAGTGAAATCAAGGAGCAGACAATTACCTGGAGGCAGGGGCGCTTCATTTGACTGCGTGCTTCATGTGGCCATGCACATCTTCGATTCTTTCTGCACTTGTGCCAGCAGAACAGAGATCCAGCTCATGGATCATGGTTAAAACAATTGCAGTTTTAGCTGGATGAGAGCTTCATTTCCACTGAATTCTTATTGTGTGGGAATGTGTCGGCTGGTGGGCACTAAGCTGATTTGACACTTGAATCAAAATACATCAAGATTCAAGTTTTATTAAAAATAAAACTTCAAAGACTAATTTTGTTGAACTACTTAAAATATCAGTAGGAAGCTGTATGGGTACAATTAAAACATTTGCCTCAAGCGTTTGGAATCCAAATTCAGAAGCATTAAGCTACATTATGAAAACTTAAAGTGAATTTGACAAAAATCTAAAAATGCTGTTAGCATTTTCTAAGCTTGGGGACATTTTAAAGTGAAGAAAAATGTAAAAGCCGAACAGTAATTAAATTTTGGAAGTTCTTTCATTTTCAATAAACACATAGATCTGTTAGGAAAGAATCTCCTTTTTCTGAAGTATTGTATAATTGTATGTATTTACCAGTTGGTATAATTTCACTTAGACAGTTGCAGGACTTCGTTGTGTTTATTTTAAAAAGCTCACAGAATTCTATTCTTCTGTTAGTTATATCGGAAAAAATATGGCATCAAGAGGCAGGCAGTTTTAGGAATCCCTTGCATCAACCTATTTCCAGTAGGTCTGCTCAGTAATGGTGTAGTAAAACCCCATCTTGAACACAAAGAATAATTTGGACAATTTTCCCTTCCGTTGTGAATCACACGTAAGGTAGTGTCAGGGCTGAGCTTTAGCCAGCTGAAGAACTTTTTAACCCATTAATCTTTCAGAGAGCATAAAAGAAGTAGTGATGGTATGTGATGGTCAAAGCAGTAATCCTGTGTTATCTACATATCTGTGATATGTAATTGTAATGCATATTTCCATAATTGTACCCTGGATGATGATTATGGCTACATGACCATGACCTAATATTTTGCTACAGATTTTGCCACTGTTGACGTTATACCAATATTTTGTATCTGAAATTTGTAAGGACCCAACTAAATGTATCGAAGGAAGAATTTTCAAGGTAATCAAATTAACTTTTTCCGTCTCACAACACATTGTGTTTCAAATAAACTTCTCATTTCTTTGTTAAATGTAGTCAATTTAATATTCATATATTGCTACTGTGAAAAGTAATGCTTTAAAGTTCAGCTGTTGCTCAGTGTTCATTATCACAGCGGATTGTAGGGCTACTTTCTAAATGCAATTGTTATTTTTATTCTCAATTTTAGTAGCATGCAGAGTTATTTTTACAGTTTTGCTCTTAATTTCCTGCATAGGCTGTTGAGTGTTTTCATAAATTCTTTCTGTTCTCTATTTAACGAAGAAGTTTTCCTTCTTCAGTCCAAACTTTTCACTTGGTATTTTTCATCTTCTTCCGCTTTTCTTTTAAATGTTTTCTTAAGTGCAAAACATGAATGATTTCCGCCCCCCCCCAAAATGTTCACTTCTGGATTTGTTGTCACTATCATGGTAGAAATAGGTTCCATGAAATCTAGGAACAGATTTTTGTCTTTTCGCTAATGTTCACTTCTTGGTTTTGGTGGGGTTTTTTTCGTTGTTAGTTTGGTGTTTTTTTTTGTTTTGTTTTTTTTTTTTTTTTTTGGGGGGGGTTTTTTTTTTTTTTTTTTTTTTTTTTTTGGGGGGGTGTTGTTTTGTTTTTGTTGGTTTTGTTTGGTTTTTGTTTGTTTCTTTGTTTTGTTTGATTGGTTTTTGTTTGTTTCTTTGTTTTCAATAATTTGTGAGGTTTGGGGTTTTTTAGGGACTCTAACTGGTATTAAGAGTGAAAGTGTTACTAGATTTAGATTTGTTTTTAAAAGAGGAAGGCCCGTCTTTCAAATTATTCACTAGAATATGTAAAAGATTTATTTCCATTGAAGATCATTCTCCATCAATATTCTGTTCTGGTAACCAAATCTGTTTGAAAATTACCTTTAAATAAATTTTATTTTGATCAAAAAGAATAATTGGAAAACATTTAAATCAAAGGCTCTGTTATTTTTTTCGTAGATTAAAGTACTTACAGATATGGGATTTTTTACGGAGGCCTTTCATGAACTGTCTTTGCTCAGCTGGGGAGAGAGAATTCCATGGAAAATACCAGCAGGATACAGATATATTGAACAAACACAGGTAAACACCTCCACGACTTCATGTTTGCTTCCTTTGCCCTGTGTTGCAGACTGTGAAGCAGAGCAAATTGAGTTTAATTAGCTGATTTGAAGGGAAATTTCCCTCCTCCTACCTCTGTTAATTCATTTATTTTATACTCGTATTGTAACACATTACTTGTTTTTGGTTTTGTCCATTTTACAGGCCTTACAGAGATTTGACTCCTCAAAATCTCTCATGACGGTTACAAATTTGCAGGTAAAAAAAATCTGAAAGAGGCAAAAAATTTTATGATATATATAAATATTTATTTCTCTGTATTAAGGTAGGAATTATCCAATTCAGAAAATATCCCTGTTATTATTAAAAATCCAGTAAATAGAAAACATATTCTTCTCAATGAATTACTATTTCCTAAACTTTAAATTTTATGGCTGAACTCTCAAGGGAAGGGCAACTAGCATTTTCACAGCTTTTCAGATGGGAGATCTAATATCCACAAATCTGGGGCTTTTCTGTGGAAAACACAATAGTAGAATTATTCAGGCATTGTTATGGTATGGAAGGTCTGGTGTTTATTCTGCTAAAATACTGAGAATGTCAGTATTTTAATGCTATAACTTCTATCAGTCAGAGTTGCCTTCATATTTTTGTCCTAATTCAAATGGGGGTCGCAGTCCATTTCTGGGGGAACAAAAAAATTGAAGTGGTGGCTCTATAAACCAGTGTCTAAACAGTATTTTCTCATTTTATTTAAAATCACCTGTTCATCAATAACTTCTTTTGTGTTTTCCAGTTTTAATAATTTCCTTTTATTAACCTTCTCACAGATCCATTGAGCTAGTAGGGGTAAATGTTAGCAGAATGTGAAAAAGTTGTACCATTACAAAAAAATTGATAAATTAAAATCCCCGCCTTTTCCCCTCCACTTTTCTCTGTTTGGTTTACAGTCAGCTTGTGTGTCTCCTGCAACAGTTGATATTACAGGATGGAAATGAGAAGTGTGTCTTGACAGCTTTTGATCTCACCTGTTTCTGATTTATGTTGAAGTTGTGCATTATCTTCAGCTTTTGATTTGAACACTTCACAGTATACGGGGGGCTGTTACTGGTCTCATGATTTTGCAAATCTGTGTAGACATTCGACTTCTAAATTTATTAATCTGAAGTGAGAATATTAAACTCATGATAAAACAGGGATGCTATAATGAATAACAAAAAGATTCTGTGAAATATGCTAGAATGGTCTGATACAAGAATTTTTTTCCCTTCTTAACAACTGACTTTTCTGTGAGTTGAGATTTTTGAGCTACGGATTTACCTACAATGCAGAAACCAGAACTTGCCCTGATAATAGCTATAACTTCATGCACCTTCTGCTGGGAAACCGATCTCTGAGGCTGCAGCAATGCTACCAAGGGGTGAAGTTTGGAAAGAAAAAGAGCAACTCATTCATAATAACAGAAAATAGTACTAATATTGTTCATGTTAATTTTTCATAAAGGTCGTTATGTATAGAAGCAGAATACGTCTTGAGCAAGAAAAATATAAAATATGTCATTTCAAATAGTTGCAATTGTTAACTTTCTTGCAGGTACTGGAAGAAATATTTAATTGGGGTCTGTCTTTAACAATGGTGCCACTGTGCAACCGACAAATTATGAATAAATTAACCTTAGCCAAAATGCATCTCATCATTTGTCTTTCTGCCACAATAAATAATATACCTGAAAAAGTTGAAAAAAATGTATATTCTGTCAATAACAGCAGCTTGCCAGAGCCAAGCAAAACTGCAGCATCAAAAGGAAAAGGTAATTATAAGGGTGGTGGAAAAGTATATTTATATTGTTTCAAGCATGGTTTTTCCTTTTTAAAATGCATGTGAATTAATATGTCATATTATGAAAAATATTCATTTTAAATGCTGTTGAAAAAAATCAGCCATTATTGAAATAATAAGCATCAAGATTTGTTAAGGCTCTTTTAGCTAATATTTATATTATTATTATTACTACTGTGTTCCATTATTACTTATTTTGATGTTGAAAGTCCCAGTTGTAAGTAGAGAGAAAAGGGTTATGTTCTTCAAGTTACTGAGAATGCTTTGGTTCTGCATCTGTTATCTGAAATTTCATCTGCAATGTATTTGACAGTTGATGCCGATCAGAATTCAAGACAACAGGAACAAAGAGACGCAATGGTGCATCTCGTTGACTGTAAAGATGAATTGAGTATGGCCATGCTGAAGGTAATTTTGATTTTTAGGAGAAGAGGATTCAGATTGATCTGAAGATTGATCCAGAAACATTGGTAATGCCTTCGACGTAACAGAAATTGTGATGAGAGGATGGTATGAGAAAGGGGACTAGAAACTTCTGTTCCTAAGCTGACTGTGGTCTTACTAGCTGTGCATGAAGTGTTGACTGTTTGGTGCAATCATCTTTCATTTTTTTGGCGCCATTTTTCAAATGATGTGGAAATAGTTCCACAATCAGCTCTCAGTGTGACTATTTCAGCATAAGGGGTAAAGACTGACTAGGATTTCAAGATAAAATCGTCTGCTTTCAGAGGGTGCCACCTGTACTACATGGCAGAGACTCTTTGTTGGGACAGTATGCTATACAAATAAATGGAAAACCGTTCTCTACCATTCTCACATGTGAAATATCTCAAATTTTTCACATTACTCTTCCTGATACTTTATTTTGGTGAAAAGATACCACGTTTTATTATCTTCTTTGTTTGGAAGGGGTTTGTTTGGTTGGATTTTGTTTTGTTTAATTGTAAACTTTATGCTTGGCAGTTTCACATCACAAAAAGATCAAAATTAAGGGCTGACATATTCTTCATGCAGAGGGGTCTTTCTCTTTGGAAGTATCTACTTTTGGCCATGGTTACAAGCAAAACAATTCAAAAAGTGTATCTGGAGAATTGGGGATGATTTTGTATGGAAACTTGTATAGGTCATATGCTAGAAACTTGAACAATTTAGCATAACTTGAAAATAGCACCTTTAAAATAACTAAAATAGCAATGTTCATTTAAATTGAATAGGACTCATTTAAGAGTCATAATCTATTTCTTAGTCTTTCGATTTTTCTTTAACTGTTCTATTATTTTGAAGGCTTTTTTTTGTTTGTTTCTTTGTTTATTTGGGTTTTTTTTTGTTTTGTTTTGCTTTTTGTTTGCTTGGTTGGTTGGTTGCATTTTTTTTTAAGTACAGCTGTGCATTCCAATCTAAAGAATGTATTGGATGATACAAACCTTTAAATTAACTTTTAATTCTGTCGAAAGCTCCGCAAGTGAGATTTCTTTTAAAATTAACTTCTTTTTTTGATGTGTTTTTCACAGCTTCTGACAGCTTTGTTTATCAGAAAGACTGCGAATTATAGTTGAACTTTCAGGGTCCATATTGCCCACAAGGATACGTCAAAGTATAGCTAGTAAAGAACGTAATAATTCTTTTGACATCTTCAATGTTGTTTTTAATATTGTATTTTATTGTTTAAAATTACTAAGCATAGTTAGAAGTATAGTATAAAATTATCAAGTGTAGCTATTAGACAAAGAATGGGAAATTTGTAAGTAACGTTGCTAAGCCTGAAGATATTTAGTTGAGCATACATGGCAATAGCAGAGGCACAGTTAAGGTGTTGCTGCTTTTAACACGGTGATTCTGAGAAAAACCTGAGAAAAACAAAATTGCATATACACACACCCCCCCACCCCATTAATAGAAAGGGCATATTGCATGTAAGTTGATTTATTTTAAGGTGCAGTGACAGCAGGCTATAATAGAAAAAATTACTTCTAAAGAAAATTTTTATTTCTTTAATTGTTTTTTGAAATCTTACGACCGTGTGTTCTTCTCTAGGGGATTTTATTGACAGAAGCTGAAGAAAGTCTTAGCCAGCTTGCACAGGACATACAGGAAAAATATGCTGGGGATGTATCTCGGTATTCCGTGGAAGATTTAGAGGTTCTTATTGAGGCCAAACTGGAGCTTGCTTCTGTTTCTCAGCAAAGGCATCAAGCAGCTCTCAGGTAAGTAATACCATGAGCAGCCTTCCTTTGCACGGCCTTGACCACCAATGATTGAAAAAAAATTCTTTTTAAATAGCACAATCTCTTTGGCATTGCTATGGTACAGCAATAAAAAAATAATTAAAATTAACAGGAGCTTCAGAGCTTCAGAGGGCTGTATGGACAACAGAACTGACAACAGTAACAGTCTGCAGCGAGGTCTTTCACCCAGGTTTTGTTCAAGTTATTTTAAAAGAAAGCAGCTTCCCAAAAATTCAGGTATTAGGGCTCTAATCATTTAGCAGTAACGTCATTAGTGAAGATGCAAAGTAAGAACTTGTCGGTTATTTGTGGAGGTTTCTCGTAATGAAATACAAATCTCTTTCAGTGCCTTTTGAATTAGATTAATATCCCATAAATTGTCCAAGAGAAATCAACCGATCACTCGACAGTCACCTCATCATACTTTAGAGTGTCCTGAATTTCAGAAAGTCTCTATCCTAGTAACCAAGGAGCAGTAAAGTATTAATTCTGCACTGGTAGAGTTCTGTCCCAGCCTTTCTCACCCTGCTAAACTGCTTCCGGTATACGCGAGACATTTCAATGCAGGACCCTTCATTTTAGCCATGCAGTTTATATCCCAGAGACTGGTTTCTCTGTTGGTTTATAGCTTATCTCAGATTGAAGAAACCTTTTTTTTTAGGATATCAAGGATTTCAGTGGATGTCAAGCATTTTTATGGCTCATTTTTTGTGATTCACCAATTTTTGATGGGTGCTTGTTGAGTCAGCCTTGTATATTGATAGTGGTCAGTAGCAGGAAAAAAAACCATCAAAAAAAAAAAAAAGCAAGGGTTTGGGGTTTTTTACCCTATTTTGCAGTTTTATTGCACTGCCATGGAAACTGCTGATATGTCTGCCTCAGATACAAATGAAACATTTCTTCAGACAGCTGAATGCTTCCTGCCTGCCAGCCTAGAAATCAAACTTTGCATGATATTACAGAAATTCATCTTTTTTTTTTTTTTTCTCTCCTTTGGCAAAATGACCTAGTGGTGAAATTGTTATAGTCAGCTGTACTTTCCTATTTTGATCATCTTGTCACTTTCTGATTCAGCTGATAAAAGGATGTGTATTTTGTCAAGGGAAATATATAGACACATCACTCTTGCTGACAGCAGAAGAGGGTCACAAAAATTTCATCAAGGGAAGCTTCTGCATTACAAGCTTCTTGTCTTGCAAAAAATGTATGCTTCAGAATAAGTTTATGTACAGGACTAATCCCATTGATCTCAAGGAGAGTACATGGTGCCTGTCCTAGGAATTTCAGCTTTCTAATTACCCAAATATGTGCTTGTCTGCTTAAGTGAATAAATTGCGACTTAAAACAAGACGTATTTGAATC
Organism: Dasyornis broadbenti; assembly: GCA_013397935.1. Lineage (NCBI taxonomy): Eukaryota > Metazoa > Chordata > Aves > Passeriformes > Dasyornithidae > Dasyornis > Dasyornis broadbenti. Next base: position 817,730 of record VZRN01002121.1, read on the forward strand.
TTTGGGCTTGTGGTCTGTATTTTACTTGAGAAATTTGTATGTAAGCATGTATGTAGAAAAAGCCTTCTTTTCAATATTGCTAAATGTTGTCAAGAGCAGTTGCCTGGAGGCAGTGGTGCTGAGGAAGTTAGGTTAATATTTGTTAATAGCCTCTGTATACTCTTAGGTGCTGTACCTTCTCCTATGTATTTGACTTATGTGAACCATAGCAACTCAAGCAATGTTTTTTAAAAAGTCAGATTTTGCTGGAATTTTAACCTTGATGCCTGTTTCAGGGAAGAACTCTTAAAAAAGGAAAAGCAGTTGGGGTGTATCATTGCATTATCCTTAGTGTCTGCTTTTATAAGCAAATTGTGTTTCACGTTTTCCGTTGTTAGGGAGCAACTCATCATCAAATTCAACATTGATTTATTCTGTTTTCATTTTGTTGAATAAAACTGAGGCAAAGGAACGATGTAGGTGATTCATGAGGATTGAGTTCTGAGAGGTAAAAGCCAAGATATTAACGGCTTTGGTTCTCATTGTTACTTTGGAGTCTATTTGTGCTGAATTGCTGTAATCCATCCAGGTCTGCACCACAAAACCAGCAAGCAGGATAGAATCAGAAATGACAGGAAGGCTTTAACTGCCCTCTTATCTTAACAGGAGCTTATCCATCCTGTGGTTATACATATGTTGACAGAATAATGTGAGTAATTTAGATGTGGTGCGGCTCTTGTTCAGACTCCTTTGTGCAAGATCTTTGCCTTTGCAACCATTAGTCTAGAACACCTCAAAAGCACTAAATTCACACAGATCCTGACTCTCTCTTGTATCGAAAGCTCTTTACATTGTTCTGGCAGTGTAAAAAGGACTATGAGGTGTTAATAATTCTTTTCTGTTTTTTTCATATGTTTCATAACAGCCAGTCTCTATGTAAAGAGTCTCTCTATGTAAAAAACCAGCATTGATAAGAACTTTGGTTATACATTTTTAACAGTTAACCCACTGAAAAATCTTTTAAGTGTGAGCTAGGGATACTCTCTGATAGTTTAGAATTATTAGAAAAATTATTCTGTGGGCAGAGAACATGTAGAATTGTAAAAAAACCTAAACAAACAACCCCCAAAAGCAAACTCAAAAATGTTTTAGAGGAGATGTAGGAAAGTAAAGATTTACATAGAGGAAAATGTGCAACCGGGAAAACCCAATACAAAGAGACATTGATTTTGGCAGTTCTCAGAATATTTTGAGTAGTGTGTTCTTTGGACAACAATTCCTGTTATGAAAAAGATCTTCAGTCTGTGACGGCTTTGCAGATGTCCTCATATCATGAAAATAATTGTATCCAAACTTCTGCTGCTACAGATACACATGCAATGAAAATTGTGACTTTTGTACATGTAATGAAAATTGAACAGTATCTGAGTGGATCTGAGTGCTTATAAAGACAGCAAAAAATGAAAACCCCGTGGTTAATATTTTAAGAACCCTGACAGTATTTTGAGATCCAAGCCCACCATTTTTTGACACGTGGGGTTGAATGCTGCACCGGTCCTAATGGTGTCTGTATCTTTCTAGGTGCTGTTCAGAGTGAGCTCCAGAAAAGGATTTAGGATATGGGGCGGGGGGTATGGTAGATGCAATGGCGTGTGGTCGCTCACTGATGAGGCTTTCCCTCGGCACCTTGATAGTGTTTGCTAAGATCCTGGGAGTATTTGACCATGTGGATTTAACACAAGGATTAACATGTCGCGCAGAAATTTTTAAGGAGGAAGGTATTAACCTTAGTTTTGGATGATATAGAACTCTCCTAATATATCTTATTAGTTTCACTATTTTTACATCTTCTAATTTCTAAGAACTCATCCCTGAAGACAGATACGCCATGGTTGGTCTTGATCCAGTGATTGGACTACATCTAAAAGTTGGACTTGATGATCTTAAAGGTCAAAATGCCAGCAAAAAAGATTCTGTGATTCTGTGTGTAACTAGAAGTTATAAAGGAGTTCTGTTTTGATTACCCCAACAGAATATGACATATCTTAGCCTATATCTTAGCCTTGACCGCCTCCAGGGATGGTGACTCCACCACCCCGGGCAACTTGTTCATTGGCACAGGTGCCTGAGCACCCCAACAGTGAAGTACTATCAGGTTATGTCTGTTATTGGCAAAGCTTTTTCTCTTACTGCTGTTTTGACACTTTCGTAATGCACTGCCTGAGTCTGAGTGCAATTTTTTGTTTTACTGAAGCAAAAAATGGTAACTGCTGATTTACGTCTCTGATGTAGTAAAGAATGGAGTATCTAATTTAATAAATTCATGAAGTAGCAAATATAATTAGTGTTTTTAAATAATATTACTCTGTATCGCAGTGTAGCTTTGGCTTTCTCTGCAATTCGACTTCTCCAAGATGCAGAAGTTTTTAGAATGGAGGTGACACATTTTCAAGAAGAAAAGGATGAAAGGGAGTGTTTGGTATGTGTGGATATTTGTTTTAAACTAATCTTTCTTTGTATATGAATCTTTCTGGTATTAAGTGTTGAGTGATTTTCAAAATATTGTAACATAGCAGTTATTTGTATTACGTGGTTACCATCAGCCTGGGGAGAAAATGATCTTTATCATTCCTCGGATACCTGTTTGCCTAAGCCGTACTCAGTGTGTCTGTAATCATCATTATAATTTGTATGAGGTTAGGAATTACAGTTTTTATTTCTATACTCTCAAATGGCAGCACCAAAAATCTGCTTTTGTTTAAAATCCCCCCAAACAAACAGGAAGTGAAAAAAAAAAATAGGTATCGGGTGAAAATCTTGTACTTTTCAGTTGTGGTACTTTAGGTTTTCTCATGGAAAACCAAATTCAAAGAGCAAGACTGACGAGTTAGGACATCATCTTTAGGACATCATTGCCATGTTCCACATTAAGCAAGATTTCACCTGATTTCTGTAGACCAACACCGAGGGATTCTGACCTCTGCTGCGGAAAACCTGCTGGTCCCACAGCACACAGTCATTCCCAAGTGCACAGCAGTCAGACTGACTCACACGGGCAGAGCAGCTGAGCAGGGAGGTTTTGTGACGTGTGTAGTGAGATTGGACTTCCTTGCACGCAATGTAATTATTTTCTGTCTGTGTTGCAAAGCAGGGTCTTCTGTCTCTCTGCACTTGCTCCTCTCTTTTCTTAGGACAGTCCTGTAGCCAGTAACTGAGATATAAGTGTTTTTTTCCTCATTTGCATCAATGCAAGTCAGTCATGATGGTTTTCTATATAAGTAAAATGCCGGGGGTTCACTGTCCATTGTTTGCTTGCTGAAACAAAATGCAGAACATGGACTGTGGAATTTTAGTAACAGGAAGACTGTCTAGAATACGTGAAGATGGCACAGGCAGTTGAACTAAGGATTTTCACAAACACTTGTAGTACTACGTTACACTAATATTTGTTTCTTAACACCAGAAACACAACAAACTAGAAATCAAAAATTTCTTTCTAATCATTAATGAGGTACCAGAAATATTGATATTGATCCTGCTCTACAGTTAGACCTCTGTGTGCCTTAGAATTCTGTGTAATGTTCCTGTTTGAGTGGATAAAATCCAAACTATTAGAATTATTCTCCGTATAGATGTATTTATGGAGTCTCACATAAAAAGTGGTTTAATTTTCAATTATTTTTTTAAGATATATTAAAATTTAATAATAAATGGCCTCCTGTTATTAAAAATATGTATCCACCTTTCAAATCAACTTCTGTTTAGAATGTTATTATTATTCATAATACATTTGTATTGATTTAATTCATTTTAGGCTTACGCTGCCCTGTCGCCTTGCTTGTAGTAAAGTATGCTACTCAGAAAGTAAATTTTTTCTTGCTTTTGGAAATGACTAGGATTCCAACACTGGAGATGCTCGACTGCCTCCCAGTGTAATAGCCCAGGAGCACATGAATGCACGTTTGTGGCTGAGGTGTCGAGCAATGCTGGTGACTGCACTCGTGACACAGATCCGTGGTGTTGGAGATATCAAAGGTACTGCTCGTTCTTGGTTTAGGTTTTGGGATTATAATGGGCAAGGGCACAGTTCTTCTTCATAATTAAAAAATACTAACATTAATTCTGGGGCTGTATTATCACTGGACAATTATCTGTATTAAATTCATCCAACCCAATAAGGAAAATATAAGTACATTCTCTCCTAGACCATGTAAACAGAAAGGATTATATTAATTGTCATTTAATGGTCCTTATCTTTTGATAATTTACTGATGTGTAGAATTTTCAAATGTTCTGGTGTAATTAGGAAAGTATGATTGTTTTAAAAAGCACTGTTGCTAAGTACCTCGAGTTTGAAAAGTCTCACAATATTTTTTCACTTCTTATATCACCAATAAATGAAATACTCCTACATAGCTCCTAAAAATATTACAGATTTTTTTTTTAAAGATTTAAGAAAGATATTGGAAAATACATTTATCGCAGTTTGGTTATGAATAAAATGTTTTTCATTCCTTAGTTCTGTGAACTCTGATGCTCACTTAAGTATCAAAATCAGTTGAAGTCTGTAGCCAAACTTTTATTTAATCACTTCTGGATAATTGCTGTGAAGGTTGTTACTATCTTGGAATTCTAACTAAAATCAGATTTTTGAATATGTAAAACAGATCTACAATATCTTAATATTTATGTTGGTGGCTTACATGAAAAGCATGCATTTGGATAAACTTAAACCTAGTGCAGTTTAGAAACTTGGTGTTTTTTCTTTCTTTTAAAAGTAAATTTGGCACAAATTGGATAAAATGGTACTGGTGGAATGTGGAATCTATGTCATATTTTCTGTAACTTTTTAGTGTAGAAATGACTTAAACATGGTAGAACACACAATAAAATCTTTTCCATTTTATTTTTACTATTCATATATTCTCTTCTTTTAGGAAATGATGTGGCTGAGCGCAGAAGTGTGATAAAACAAGTAATATCAGAGGCAGAAGCCTTTGGTGATACTGAGACTCAGGCTGAAATGATGGTGCAAGCTGCTGTTCTTGACCTGCAAGAAAAACGTCCTGTGGCAGACATTAAACTTCTTTTGCAGGTTTGAGCACAAAGGAGAAACTGTTCGCTTTCCTTTGATGCACTTTTGTGTAGTCAGAACAGCTGATGGCAGCATTAAGTAAGCTTGAAATAGTGCCTCTTAAATAGATTTTTTTTTTTTCTTTTTTCACTTTATGTGATTTGTCCTCATAAACAGACAGGAAAAGTAGTAACTGTTTTGGTTTATGTCTACGCCCAAACAGAATATCATCGGTTTACTCCAAGAGGATGCATTTATTTCCCTGCCAGCTTCTTTGACTCTTGTGAAAAGTATGCTCCTGCTGGCAGACATTCTGCCACTGCAAACAGAAGAGGATACAGAACATTGCTCTTCTGCAGAGGAACCATTAAACTTGCTTGTTTTGGCGCATGAGCTTACCATTAAAGCAGTGAGTACACGTCAGTGCATTTCCAAATCCTTCTAACAGCCTGAAGTATTCACCCTGGAAGCTATTTTATCAATTTATTAGAAAGGGCTATTCCTATTAACAGATCACTTCAGTTGTAACTGCATTGGAATAGTGTAAAGAAGGAGTTCATCTTACCAAACTATTTATCTGTGCTCTTCATGCATGCTCACGTGTGTAGGCTGGTATTTTCGCACAATTTAAAAATATTGAATACCTGCAAAGTGCTCATCTAGATGTGAAAAATGAAATAGGGAGTTTGGCTTTTAAAGAGATGCAGATCACTCACTTTTTCCTTTTGAAATGAGGGACATATTCATACTCAGCACCTCAGGGAGGATACAGATCTCATGAAATTCCTAACTGATAAGCATCCAAGAGCTTAGCTTTGTATCTTAGAATAATTTGAATCAGGACAATCTGTATAAAGTAGAATGATATTTTAGGTTGATGGATTGTTACAATTGGTATGAAGAAATAATTTCCATGTAAAAATTTAAATATGTAATTAAAAAAATAAAAGCTAAAGACATGACCTTTGTGAGAGTACTACATCATTTACTTATTTGGGATCCAAAAATGATAGGCTTTTCTACCTGTTCCTGGTACAGGTTACAGAGAAACGCTGTTTGATCAAATTCTTTACTCCTATTTTCTAAACCAGAAGTTCTGTCCATTGAAATATTTATTTCCCTAAGTAATAAAGAATCATATGAATCACTTCTAACTCAAACTTCCAGCTGTGAGACTTGCTCACCTTCAAGTGATTTGACACTTTACAGCATCTCCCCATCATCTTATCTCCATGAATGAAAGGTTGGACTGGTCCATACATGCTAATTTCTTTTTTCTTTTCTGGCCTTTGGTGCATGTCAGATTTCATTGTAGAAATGACAGTTTCTTTCCAGGGCTGTGGTTACTTTTAAGCTCTATTTTTTAAAGATTGATTTGAGGGAGTTTTCTTTTAAACACCAAAGCCTAACATTATTAAATTCAGTCAAGAGTTCATTAAAATTGTTTATTTGCATCACTAGACTCCTGTGCCAGACAAGTACACACTAAAGGAAAGGAGTTCAGGCGCATGGAATCCTTTTCTAGTGCTCTTTTACAAGACACTTGAGTCCCAGGGTTTTGCAATACCTAACTTACTTTCTCAAACTGCTATTTAATTTGCTGTCTGCATTTTGATTTTACTGAGCATACTCTTTTCACAGATTTTTGTTTGTGGTGAACCCATTGAAAGGCAAATAGAAGACAGTACGTTGGCTTGCCTGGTCTTACCTACAAAAAACATCTTCCTGCCACACGTTAATGTGCTAGCCCAAGTCAAAATGAAAATTGGTAAGAAAACCAGAACTCACGATTATTTTTAAGTTTTAGTTAGTTTTCATTCATATTTTATGAATGGGTTGATTGGTGTAGCTTGGGCTTCTTTTGAATGGTCTAGGTAAACCTCAATGGCATCGCACAGTAGTGAAACATTATTATAGTTTTGTATTTATATCCATCAATCTCTGAATTTTTGGGAATTGGATTGTAACAGTAAATATGTAATTGCATTTGTTCTAAGGAATTTTCTTCTTTTTGCTTGAATTGCTGGTCTGTTAAATAATTTACAAAGAACTGTTTGGATTTTTTTCTTTAGGACATACATTGGCTGAAAACGTAGCTTGTACAGCTGCAAGAGGAGATCACTTGCAATGGCTACATGCTCTCAGGCATTTAGAATCAGCTTTGAAACTTTGCAGAGCATCTGCAACAAAAAAATTAGATATGGAAGCTGAACTTCTCTTTCAGATAGGTAAACAAAGCCCTGTTTGTACATCCTGAGTGCCACCCTGGGCAATGTCATGCATGATGTCTCTTAAAGTAGAGACATTTTACTGTAAAACTAGAATAGATTCGGATATTTCTGTGTTCAGTGTCACACCAGAATAGCTCAGGGTGCATTATTCTACAAATAATTTCAAAACTGCTTTAGACCTACCTTCATCTGCATGCTGTAGGGTGTGGCCAATGAGACTAAGGACGTTTATGTATTGCACCAGGAGGTGTTGGTTTGTGAGGATCCCAGCCAGAAAGACCTTGAAGACTCTGTGGTGAACATCTTAGAATGCCATTTTGGAGTTAAAAGCAAAATGAGACAATGTAAATAATCTTGGTGGGTCTTACAGAAGAAAAAGAATAACATCTTGAAAATCTGCTTTCTGTATTTCTTTCTCAGGTAAGGTAGAACGCCAGATAACTGAAACAGGCAGTAACAAGTCATCTCAAGCTGTTGAAACCCTGTTGGAAGCTATCAAGCTCAGCCAGCAAAATGATCAAAAATATGAGTAAGAATCTAGCTCTATACCTTTGAAAAGAATTTTAAACATACATGAATATAATTTTTAAACAGTTTTTTGAGATTTGGTCTGGGACTTCTGTTATGAAGGATCTTTTATGATTGAGAGCGTTTTCTTTTATTTCAACATAGAAGAGGTAGTGGATATTTATTCTCTCATTTAAAACAAATGATAAGAACATTTAAAAGCATTTTTTAATGCTATACAGAAGTTACAGCTTTCTGTTCTATTTCCAAATTTGTACCCTATCTGTCAACACCGGGAACAGAGCTATCAATTAAATAGGAGGTGTATTCATATTTCAGAAGATGAGCTGTGGTCTGCCCCCTTCCAGATAACAGAAATCCAGCTTGAAAAGGTTAGCAGCCAGAAATAGTCAGAAGAGCAGAGGCAGAAGGAGCGTAGGAAATGTGTTTGTAACAGATATCAGGACAGTGACTTTGGCATTAGTTATCAGCCTAGAAGATGCCTGAAGAGCTGAGCCAAGACAGCCAATAAATTCTGTCAAGCAGCTCTGATACATTGGACTTTAGTTTTTTTTTTTTGTTTGTTTCTTGACCAGTCTAAATGAATAATGTGCCATGTCTAGTTAGAGTCGGTGTAAAGGCAGCAATTTACCTTGCTTGTTTGGGTATTCTGTTACTTACGTTAATGAACCAGAACTCTGAACACAGAAGCAGTAGCATCGTAATAAACCTCAACAGGCAGTCAACATGATGGAAGATGGTACAGAAATGGACTGTGGTGAAGTTGTGCAAGTTTAATTTGCTACACTCTGATTTAATTTGCTACCATCTTTCTAAAAGAATGTACAGCACCATCAATGGACCGTGGCTTTCTTGTTTTAGAGAACTAAACATGCTGATCACAATTATACAAGCTCTGTGCTATCTGTGGAATTGTTTAATTAAAGTTCTTTCTTGATGTCTCACATCCTTTTTTGTTAGCAGGACTAGAAATTTAACTAAATCGTTGCCAGCCAAGTGTAGAATTTGCCATCTTCCCAGTTAGTTTGCTCCATCTTTAACTGTACAGTACTCTGACTTTTGTATTTTCCTTTACACAAGTTGTACTAAAGCTGGAATTCATTGTGCTGTATAAACAAGCTACTCTGTGCAGTATGAATCTGTCCAGAATAGTGACTACGTGCGTGGGAGTTTGTTGCTATGCTTGGGAAAGTTAATTCATAGGTGAGATCTGGAGAAATCTGCAGAGCCAGGAGGAATCTGCGTAAAAAGACTGGTATAAACCTATAGGGAATGGAAACATTGGAGAAATTCTCCAGGTGCAGTGATTTTCAGCAGGTTGAGGGATGCAATTCTGCTCCTCTGCTCTGATACAGTGAAATCCTGCCCAGAGTACTGCACCCAGCTCTGCAGTTCTTAGCACAGGAAAGATACGAACCTGTTGGAGCAGGTCCAGAGGAGTGCCACAAAAATTATGAGAGGCTGGAACACCTCTGCTGTGAGAAAAGGCTGAGAGAGTTGGAATTTTCAGCCTGGTGAAGGTTCCAGGGAGACGTTACGGCAGCCTTTCAATACTTCAAGGGGGCTTACATGACAAGAGATAGAGTTTTTAATAGTGCTTGCAGTGACAGGACAATGGGAAATGGTTCTAAGCCAGAAGAGGGTAGATGAAGACTAGATATAAGGAAGGAATTTTTTACAATGGTGATTGCCTGGAATATGTTGCCCAGAGAGGTGGTAGATGTCCTGTACCTCAAAATATTTAAGGTAAGGTTGGATGGAGGAGAGTTGGATATTAGATGTTAGATGACCTTTAAAGGCCCCTTCCAACCCAAACCATTCCATGATTCTGTAATTCTTGCTTAGTTTACAGTACTGTTGTAAAAATCACCAAAAAGAGAAGGAAGCAGGAGGAGAGCAGGAATTTGGTGAGCACTGTCTGGAGATGTGAAACATTCTGGTATGGAACTCGAAACTAGGAAGGTTCCTCAGCTAAGCCCACTTAGGAAACAAAAGTCTGTTTTGGTCTCTGTGGGTATTTTTCCTGATTCTTGGAAGAGTTTGACTGACAACCCAATTTGACTGATACCCAAATTCAGGCACCCATGTTTCAGGGAAACCAGGGCAATGGATATATGCCTTAACTTGAGGAAGGAAGACAAACAGTACAGAAAGGTCACTTCCCTTGCAGAATTATGGTTTTCTTACTAAAAATTTATGGAATATTTGTTTCAAATAATACAAATTGTGTTTGCTATACTGATAAATCAAGGTGTTATTTGTTAAGCTTACCATAGGGATGTTTTAGACCCACGTGACTTTAAAACAGCATCCCACGTCTTTCGGAAAGAAGATAACACTTAAAGTAGGTGATGGGGGCTGGATGATCGATTCATTTGGTGAGGTCTCTGGTTAGTCTTGTGCAGGAGTCAGGTTGTGTCATTGTACTGCTTGCTCTGACAGTAACGTTGATTGTTCTGTGCGTTATTTCTTACAGGTTAATACGACGGTCATACCTTGAAATAGCGCTATTGTATTTGTATTTTGCCACAAATAATGAGGATGTATCACAGACAGATAAGCTGGTGCCTTCCAAATCAAGTGTATGTTTTCTGTCTTTTGGGTAGTGGCCTCCTCAAAGCAGGAAATACGTATTCCTTGCACCTTGCCATATTATTACTTGTAGTGACTGATAAATAATACTGATACTGAAAGTCCTCCTTGAAAAATGACATGAAGAAATCATGTAATAGAATTTGATCTTTCTTGATGTTATCTCTCATGTTTATTGCATTGAATGATAATATTTAAAATATTTTTCTATATAAAACAGGAAGACACAGAACCAACAGTGTTCTCATTTCCGATTATGTCCACATTAATTTGTACCTTGCAGAGTATACTTAACAGCCAAACCTATTTTTTTAAATGCTAGCTTTATCAGATTCCAATTTTCCCATACAAATATGAATGACAGCATGAGAAATGTAAGTGTCTTCAACCTCATCAAAGCTCCTACAAGCCATAGATGGAAAGCAAAATGTGTAAGATTAGAGAAAAGAGGTAATTAAGATTCCAGAAAATGAAATATGATAGCAACACTGTGTACAGTAGTGACCATAGTATAAGCTGCTCTGAGAAAACTTTTTCCAGGAGCAGCCAATTAGTATGCTCTGGATAATTTTTTCATTTTTAGCAATTAATCCATGGACTTACAGTCAATGCCAATTTTTACTACTTACAAATAAAACCATTTGTCTGTAAGTAGAAGGTCTTTTTTCTATGTTTAAAATACGTTTTGCCATAATACATTTAGAATCCTGATTATGAACTGGTATATAATTTTAGATCTCTTCTGGAGAACTCTCTCCTGAGGAGGCTGTGAAATCAGAAGTCTACAAAGCACAAGCCTGGATTGCAATAAGAGCAGCTTCACAGGTTGGTGCAATAGTCTGAAGAAGTAATTTTTAATTTTTTTTTTTTAATTCATTTTATTCTGCTTACACAAGTAAACAAGACAATGCAAACAAGAAGAGTATTAATGTTTCCTGAAATTTCTGACATGGGTCTTATTTAATAAAATTAAAATGGACACTGTCTGAATAGTGCATTTAATCTCTCTTGGACAGATCTGACTCTGTTTACCTCAGCTTTGATTCCGTGCAAATAAAATGTCACATGACCTGATATGAGTGCACATGTATTTGACATGTGGCCAGACATCAGTGGCATCCAGATGAGGATATCTGGTTTGAAATCACTCATGTAGTAATTAAGCTGTCAGCACTAATGATTTATTTAAATAGAACGTGTACCTTATGTCAGAAAGTAATAGGATATTTTCCCGACTCTTAAAAATACGGTATGCTTAATAATTAATATTTTGTCCTCATCTTGCTACTCGTAGGATTTTGAAATCTATATAAATTTCTTAGTGAACTAGTCCTGAATAAAATAAATGTTATTTTTAGGTCAGTGAAGCTGTGCTTGCTTCTCAGCTATTAATTGGAATGAAGAGTGTTAAAGAACAGAGCATGAAGGATGAAGCGCGACAGAAAATCCCAGAATTTGCTTCTATGGATCTTTTTTCTTCATACAGAGATTTCATATCTGGTATTCCTTTATACCTAGTACTATCAAAAAATTAATTAAATAACACACTATAAGTGCCATGTAATCTAGTAATACATTTAATATCTAATTTTCATGTATGAAAAATTATAAACCAGTTTTGGAAAGTAAAAGCAAAAGGCTCATCATGCATAGCAATACAAAATATTAAGTAAAGACCTCATGGTCTTTAAATATCAGCCTGTGCACATGTTCAGTTTTTAAGAAAAATTCATTGTTTACATACTGTGGCTCAGAAAGATAAAGTGCACATGCTGCCATAATTTTGGAAAAACAGATGGTCCTTTGTTACAGGACTTCCCCAGCCATCTAAAGTAGGTCTTGGCCCCCCTGTCAGTTGTCACTGCTTTTTTGGTTTTTCTCCAATAGTGGCTTATAACTGTTTCTCTCTAGGTATATTAGCTTTCCCTTGGAGAGTTTCAGTTTTACTCTGGATTTTGCAGAGATGTTGGTGTTGAATACCTTGTTGATGTCTGCCCCTGCATCATCCCCAAAAAACCCAACCCAAACAACAAAAAAAACCAAACCACAAACAACAAACCCCCCCCCAAACTCTTGCAAAATTTTCTGCCTGGGCACTGTATTCTAAAAGTCAAAGTCAGTTTAATAAAATCTTCACTGTCTTTCCAGTCCAACAGATTATAATTTAGAGATGCTTCCATTAGCTTGGTAGAACTTTTCCTGGTTTATTTCTGACTTCTGCATTTATTCTTCAGCTAAAGGAATTCATGAAATGGAAGTTTTTGATCTAAAAGAAAACCCCAACCATGAAACCAGGAATTCTGAGATAATGATTGCTAGATGTTATATAAAAACTTAGACGAAACATTCATATTTAATTTTAAACTGGGAACCATTAATTTAGTGATAAAATTTTGGTTGAGTGGCTTAATTTTTATTATCCTAAGTGACTAACAAAGACTGAATTGCTCTGTTTAATAGCTGCTGGCAAAGCTGAGCGATGTCTGCTAACTGTACGGTGTTCAAACATATGTGTTTTGATTGGTTTATGAAAACAAGTGTTGTGTGCTAAGACTTCCCATCAGATTGTTTTGTACTAGCTCCGTTTGCTCGTAATTACAGATCAGTTTTTCTTTTAGCAAATGCAGCAGGTGTTTCTCCTGATAGTTGTGTTAGCCAATACAAAGAAGAATAGGAAATTTAGAAAAGCAATAGTAGGCCAAAATAGAAAAATGCAAATTGAAATGTAAATTATCAGCATAGCATGCTAAATATTTTCTGTAAAACTCTTACTAAAACACATATTTAAGTTTTCATCTCTAAGACAACGTGCCCATTTAAACTTTTGGCATTGACAGTGAAATGCCAGGAATAATATAGGCATTCAGACTTTGTAGAAGCACTCGTAATTATTTTCTGGAAGTTTACTGTAGGAATTACCACATCATAACCTTTGTTCAGTTTGGAGTGAGAAACAGAGCAAGAGAATTGTGTATTTTTTTGAAAGAGCCATGTACAAATACAGTGAAAAGAAGTATTGAATATGTGCATGATGTAGTGATATCTGTACTGATATTTTTTTCCTCTTTTTGCATAAGTACTTTTAGGCAGGACAAAGAAAAGATTATCTTTTGTTTTATTTCACAGTTAAGAACACATTTGATTGCAAATGTGTTTAGTATCTGAAAGGGACAGGATTAAAACTAACAATGAACATTTCAGAGTACCTAACTCTTCTGGGTCTGGGTCAATGTAACTGGGGAGTTCAACTGCCACATTTATGACTGATGACTCCTTGTGTTATTTGCATTTAGTAAATATCTTCTATTGAACAATGTGTAGAAATAATGGTTTTATATTAAATTCAGAGGGAGAGAATGCACTTTGCTCTCTACTCCTTTTAATTTCTTGCAAGGACCAGTAAGGTTCCTGCCCATGACGTGAAAAGCAATTTCTTTACTATTTCAACTAACATGAAAGCAGAATAGAAAAAAATTCTCATGTTCAAAAAATACAACCAGGTTCACCAGTTATACTTTGAGTTACAGATTAGTCAATTCCAACACAGTGCAGAAACAGCTTTTGAATTCCAAGCACTTCATGTGTGTTCTTGAACTCTTACTGGAGTTGCAGATGGGTACAATGTTGTCTCTGAAAGTCCTGAAGCATCTTCTACTGAAGACAAACAAATCACAGAAGACAAGCAGAGCCAAAGTCAAGGGACAGAAAGTCGTGCCACCAAGGCCAGCCAGAAGAAAGATGCAATAACATGGATTCACACAATCCGCTACCACAATTGTTTAAAAAGAATTTATAGCTCAAACCTATCTGGTATGTATTTTTATTTCCTTCTAGACAACTGCTATAGGTGAGATACTGCTCTTGTGGGAAAGCTGTGTCAGATTCAAAGGCTATCATCTGAAATAGCCTAATTTTGAGTTCCTTTAAATTGTGTAAATGTGAAAAAATCTTCATGGGAATCACGATTTATGTCAGTTTACAAGTGCTGTAAGTGAAGATATTACTACTTTTCTTCCTAGTTACTCACAAGCCTCCGCGATAGCAGGAAGACCCCCCCCCAAAACTTAATTGTTTTTGCTGCATCTGAAACATTTCTAAAAAATTCCTAATCTATATTTACTTTGAGTTTTAGATCAAACTTAGGTCACATCATAAATAAATCTGTTTTATGCTACTTTATAATGTCTGAACAGAGTTTGTTTCATTATCTGACCGCTGGTGAAAAATTGCAAATAGCATAAGCTAGTAGTATTTAAAGACAATCAGTATAATTGTTGGAAATGCATTCATTTGATATTGAATATATTTACATATTTTATTATATTTTCAAAACTTATGAATATAGAGTATTTGTAGTAACTTGACATTTTTAATGGGAAATAATGATGTAATTTAAAAAATCTCTTTTAAAAACTGCCTCAAACCCAGGACCTGGATCACTTCCTGCAAGAGACGGACACCTTAGTTTGATTTCTGACACAGGGATTGTTCTGCGCATAGCAGAAATGCATTCCTTCCTTGAAAAGAACTTGTCTGAATATTCAATGTGTTGTCTTGAGAATTTTCCAGAAGAACTACATGATGTAGAAATGCCACTCGGTAGTCCAGCTGGTTCTTCAGAGGTACGTACGTTCTTTCTAATGTTCAGAAATATTATACTGGTATTTCATTCAGATCCTTGATAGCTCCAGTGGTGGTATTTCTGGGAGCACTATAGAAGAATGAAATTATTTATGCAGAGGATCGGTACAAAACCAAAATCCTGTGCAAACAGTGAACTATGTAGTTAACAAAGGCAAATATCTTTGTTTTGTTCATTCCTGCAAAAATAATCTCCATCTCATAGCTAGTGTAATTAGACCCTAGAATGTGACGCAGAATGATATTTTAAAAGGTTTTTTATTAGTTAATCAAGTTGGTTGTTACTCAGTAAGGCTGAGGTTTGAAATCTTGCAGATCTCTATGTTTCATACCAAAAATGTCCTGATGTGAGTTTTGTAATTTGTGCATACAAGTCTCTATAGTGTTAATTTAGTCCATAATAAAAACACGATTTTCAAAAAATATGTAGGTTATATTTTCTCAAAATTTGTTGAAGGTCTTGTATGCCAATTTTTTAGTGCTTATCAGCTGGCTAGAAAACCAACCCTTTTAGAACTCTGGCTTGCAAGCAGCCTATTTGAGCTTTCAAATATAGGCAACTCAGAATATATTGCTCAGATAAACCTTGAATTGCAATTCTGGACTCTACGCTGACCATGGCACATGTTTGGGACATTGAATGAAATTTGTGTTTGAAGTACCAGTGTAAAAATAATTGTCTTGAAAGTTTCTCCACCCCACTTCTCAAATGAATAATTGTCCTAATGCTAAAGGTTAAAATGACAGATCACTCTCTGTGGCTTATTTTTTAACTATTATATTCAGTATTAGATGGAGACAGGGGAGCCTTGAGGAGGGAGAACTTGGTACGTTATAAAAATGAATAAAAATACTTCTATGAAAGTAGCTTGTCTAGAGTTGGTGAACTTTCTGCAGTGTTGGACAGCGTATCATTACTCATTTCCCAACAAAGAGCTGACTGTGCCACTGAATAAATTGTAAATATATGGTATGTGACATTTATAACAGCCATCATATATCAAAAATTATTTTACTCTGTCTGCTCTTTTTTTGACATAATTAGTATTACAGTGTCCTAGAATAATAAGCTTCAGAGCTCACTGTCATGTTCATGACGGGTGCAAGCTGCATAATCATGTGTTAACTTCACTGTTGTAGACAGCTAACAAGCATAAAGCTCTTACCTTTTTAATTCTAAGCTTCATTGATTTTTATCACAACATTTTTAGAAGCTTTAACTATTCAGAAGGTAGCATAGGTTATTTTAAAAATGTAACTGATTTATGACTGTGAGTTTTAACAGTACAAATAGGTATACTTTTTGAAAGAATGATTTTTTATGTACGAAGTTGTTTCACTTACATCTGTCTCTGTATTCTATTTTTGACTCTTGAAGTTTTTTTCAGGCCTGCTGAACAAAGAATCCAAATTACATTATGTCTATAATTAAAATTCTGTGCCCTGTAACATTTTGCATGCTTGTTTTTTATTCTGCTCCATGATAGTTAGTAGGACTGGAAATACTTAACTAAGACAGTTTGTTGTTTTCAGGCTTTTGAGAAAGTTGAATAGACAAATACTTATGTATGTAGTTCAGCAACCCACCAGTTTGACAATAGCAGTTGTAATGTCCTTATTCAAAAAGATTCAATATGAATACAAACCCGAAAGATTCAGTTCAGTGAAAAAAACCCAGAAAACATAGCACATAATTTAGAAAGAAATACATAGCATAAAATGGAATTTTAAGAGCTCCAGTTCAGGGGCACAGCATAAATTAGAATCTTCCCACCTCCATAAATGTCTTTTCTCCTAGTTTTGTTCCCGCTCCATGCTAGCAGGCGGGGGGTGATTCCTTACTGAACTACAGGTCCTGAATGGAGATGTGTGTGGTAGGTGGCTCCTCCAGGCACAGCTCATGGCATACCATGGGTTATGGCCACTGGAGGCACATCCATGCGCTCGAATTCCTGCTTTCTGCATGGGTGGATTCATCGTTATCTTCACTCTTCTTAAACTTTGATGTGGGATGGTTAATGGTGAACTGGATTAATGGCATAAGGTTAAGTTATTGTGAAAAATCCATCTTCTGCTCACTTGGATTTACTGCGCTGTAGTGGTCATGAGCTGAATTTGCTGTGAAGAAAGTAGGTAAAATTCTCCATTTTTTTTAGCAACGAACATTCAAAATTTAAAAAGAACTAACTCCCCAGGCAGCTGTTTTCAGTGTCCACATTTTGGAATCAATGATGGAGATGTTGAGGGCCTTTTCAAATAGCTTCCATATTCCCTGGAAATGAGACCTTTTGCCACTTCCCTTTGCAGATCTGTGTAATACTTTAAAAAGTAGAGATAGTGTGTAACTGTTCAGCCTTTAAGTCAAATACTTCACAATTTTAAGAAAAGGTTTTGTTCATGAATGAATGTTGGCTGACAGTATTCCCGCATTAATTCCCTGGCAAATGTCTGCCAACAGTAGCTATTTGATGAATGCCCTGCTAATGTTCCATATGTATTTTATTAAATACAACAAATCCTCACAAATTAGGTGATTGAATTTTCAGCAGTTAGTTGCACAGCTGAGAAAACAGAGAGGTAAAGATACATAAAGCATTATTCTAACGTTCAGAATACTATTTTAATTATCAGTATGTATACCTGACAAACTACTTTTTCAGCACTAAATTTTGTATTATCAGTATGCCAAATAACAGATTAGAGCAAAACCAATAAGGCCATAATGATTCTAAGTCAAAGGCAACAATCACTGTGACTGTGTGTATCTCTAAGTCAGCCCGCAGATCCTTTATATTACCTTTAGAAATGTGTCATCACATGACCTTTGAAAAGTCTTAAATTCATAAAAAGACCACTTTTTAAAACTACTCATTTATCTAAATAAACATATATTTGTGCAGGAATGAAAATCAGACCAATTCCAGTAGACACTGGCTTATAACAGATTTTGCATGTTTCGCTATAGAAAATATAATTTAAACCTTTATTTTATGTTTCAGGTGTCTCTTGAAGCTTCTGAAATTACATCAGAAGTGTCACATGTGAGAACAGCTTCTCCAGTTTCTGTCGTTGCAGAAGAAGACAAGCACACAGAGAGCAGGGCAGCAAGTGCTTCAAATAAGGAAATTAACATTCAGTGGTATATTCCTTCTGTGGCAAAGCCATCAAACAATACGGAAACTGAGGTATGACTGGAGCAAAGCAGTTCCTTCAGCAGTGGAGCAAATTTAGTCTCATTTCCAGTGAATATTTGTGTTATGAGTTACCAGCTTTTTAATTGAATTAGACAGATGCTGATAGGCAAGCTGGGCAGCAGGCAGCTATATATATTTACTCTGCTGCAAACCTGTTCTTCAGGAAAACAGAATGCCCTGAGTGTTTTTGTTGGCACACCAAAAAAATACTTTGTTTCCCATACAGAGCTTCCAGGCCATGTTGTATTCATCCATGCCTGTTGCAAATCCCTGATGTCTTTAACACCTGCCCTCTAAGTTTGGGTAGAACTGACTGATACCTTCGAATGATAGTTTGGTGGGAAGCTCTTGGTAAAGCAAAGATACACGTATACGGGGGAAATGGGATTTTGTAAACCTCATTTTCCTGAAAGATCAGACGAAACATGAAAGATGAAAGAGACGGGAGGATTGCAGGAATGCAACAGACTATGACATGGAATTTGTTTTATCGTTACACAAAGGAACAACATGTAGGCAAAATTTCTGCTACTGCAATAAAAATCTATGATCTCCAAACTTTTTGGCATAGCAGATCAGTGGCGAAATTTCTATTAGACCCTCTTATCTCTATCAGTAAACTGATAGAAGCCCTGTGAAGTTAATGTAAATAATGTACCTTTTAATATGGTTTTGCAGGTTACTGTGGCATGGCCATTCAGATCAGTAGAGGTCCAGAGACAGCTCTTGAGAACAACTAATACATGAATGCCATATTCTTGACATTTTCCATATAATCAAAATATTCAGCTACCACTAGCAAGCATATTTTCAACCGTACAAGTAAATTATTGCAAAAGATGAAAACATTCGATTTAATTTTCTTATATGAGTACAGCTTTACTAGATTGGTGAGTTATGCACACTGCATGGATTTAAACCTAGCATGATGACAGCCATGCACATGATTGACCAGGATCAGGACAATGCTGGGATTTTGATAGTGGCTCTAGGGGGTACACCTCATTTTTAAACCCACAGAAATTATATACATAATTGAAATAATTTAAACCCCATAAAAACCTGAGTATAGTACAAATTCACATGAAGCCACACTCCCTTCTTTTTTGAAAGTCAGTTATCTAAGAGTTCATCAGTACACTGTAATTGATATTTATTATGATCTTGTATCACTGGGACAGCTCAGGTCTACTACCCCACACTGATTACAGCTTACCCATTCCATGTCTTTCACAGGCTTTGTTGCTTTATGCTTTTAATACGAGCCCTGTCAAGATTACCAACATCAAGATTTTCAGTTCAACGTCTGTGTTTTCAGGCCACTTGTGGATTCCATTGCCTAGGTAAATAATCACTGACTCTGTCCTGTTATTTCATGCTGTGTTAAAGATCAATATGCCACTTAAGATGAGAGAAAATACAGTACAAAATATCAAAGAGCTGTAAATCTTTAAAAGCATTCATTTTTGCTTTTCAAAGATTTTTCCCTATAAAAACTGTAAGATGTTGTACAAAGCGTTTAACCCATCCAAACAGTTGCTTTTTCAATGCATTCATTAGCATTTTAGTTTTGATTCTTAAAGAACCAAGTAACATCTGCTAATTTTATTACACTGCCATAGCAATGTAGCAGATCTAAGAAGCACTCCTGGCAGCTATTCCCATTCTCTCACTGGGTCACCTACTTTCCCCATCCCATATTACAATTCTGAAAATGCAAGGATTTTTCTCCATTGCAGCACCTGACTCAGCCCTTAATTTTACATCCTGTGGCATTTTTCATTACTTCTTCCATGTCATTCACCTAGTCTTAAAATTTTTGGTACTGCTGAGTGGGTGGAAGGAAAGGAATAACAGGCCAAGATTTGCAGCCTCTGCCACCTTTGTGCTGGTTGGATGAAAAAGCTTTTTCTTAGAGCGGCATTTCTAAAATTGTATTTCTTTCCATTTTTAATGTAAAAAGCTAATACATTCCATATCTCCACTTCTATTAAAAAGAAAACTTATTTTTGTAAAATTAAGATATCAGTCTTGAAATAAAATATAATATAGAACATAATCAATATGTAATAAAAGCTAGGTGAGCTTAATTATAACCTGAAAACAATAAATACTGTTGTTTTATAATGGCAATAATGAAAACTTTGTCTTCTTTTAGAATTATTTCTTTAAGGAAGAAATTGTCTGATCTGAAGGAGCGAGTTGAAATATTGATGCAAGGTTCTAAAAGCTTTTCAACTTCAGCACCTACAAGTTTTCTTGAACAAAGTGAAACTTTGAAAATAAGTCCTTCAAATAAGCCCGAAATGAGTGATGTGAAAGTGAATCTTGATGAAAAAACAGAGGTAAGAACAGTTCTGCTCTTATGCATGTCTGACTTGATTTGAGATGTCTATCTTGGGGAAATAAATGACAGGTAACTTGGAAGGCAGGCATAAAGGCAGACATTAAGCTCCCTCACCTCTTTAAAGAAAAGTTGAAATACTTTCACTCTTTATTTAATTTCTAACTTTTCCTTATATATTGCCTGTCACTTTACAAAAAAAACCCCAGGCATTTTCAACCTTTGACTTGAAAATAAAGGCTACCTCTTCAGGTACAGAGATTTGGAAACTGATACCTAATTTATAGTAATCTACATCTGAAAACCCTTGGCAGTCTGTCAAATTAGCACGGCGATCAACCCCAAAGTGCTTTTTAAACATCAGTTACACATCTGCAGTGTAAAATGGGCAGTGGTGGTTTCTGAAATAAGAACCTTCTAAAAATGTTTTTGAGAGGGGACTAAAACTGGCACTGAATTTATTTTCATTTTCTCTATGCCATCTTCCTCTTTTCTTTTTATTAGCAAGGCTGAATATGGTCCACAAGCAAATAACTCTCCCCACATACACATACACACACACACACAAAAGGTAATTTCAGAATTTTCCATGTGGTCTGTTTGAGATAATGTCATTGGAATAGAATGTTGCCACAGCATAAGTGCTGCTTGATAAATGCCAAGGCAAAATAGACGTTTATTTTCAAAGTGGGAGACATTTATCATGTGACAGGATTCTCTTTATATCTATTATGTGAAATGATTAATGATGTAGAGGCTGTCATTTTGTCTGATGGATGCTGTGAAACAGTGACAATTGTGCACTGTGCCATTATTACGAGGCTGTATTTTGACCAGCTTGGAGAACAAATGATATTTTGGCCAATCACAGTTTTCAGGAGGGTAGACAGAGCTGTCCTTTAGTGGGTGTTTCTGATTACCTGAAGGTGTTTGCTCAAACTTTCATTAATGTATGTCAGTAATTGGTAAAACAATGTTTAGAATACTAATACGATTAACGCACTATGCATTATACATGTACAAATATCATCTTGTCAGCGTGGTTGTTTATAATATCTTCAGTAAACACATAGCAAAACTATGCTCAGTCACTGGATTTAAATCCTGAACCAGGGGCAATTTTGCCTCGGTAGAAACTGCAAGGTTTGGGTACTTGTGTTTGTACAGGAAACACAACTATTCGTGTTGCAGAAAATTTATATTCATCAGCTAAAGTTTATTTTGCTGTGAATTCAATTAGAATAACCTAAAACTCGAATGTTCTGAAAAATTTTGTGAGGCTTAGCCATCTGCTAGCTTATCGGAGGAGACTGATAGTACAGCATATGTTTGTACTACACAGATAGTACGAGCTTTTTCTTGTTTTATACAATTAGGAAATTGCTAAAAGGTGTTTATCTGAAGTCAGAGCACTGCTGTCTGTTGTTCCAGACCTGTCCTCGCCATTAACTGAGGTACGTTGTTCTCATTAAGAGCAAAAATCTGCTTTCTAAAATAAAGCAATTGTTCAGTTAAACTGAAACATGGATTACACCACTATCTTCCCATTTTTTTCCTCAGTGTTGGACTTTCTGTTTTGGTTCTGTTTTATCATCTTTACAAATAAAATACAAATGTGCGTGATTACAAACTGTGAATATCTTCACTGTTCATTGGAATCAACTTTTCATACGTACAAAAATGTATTGAAAGGGGATTTTGCTCACAATGGTTAATACAGATTATCCACCACTCTCTGGTCCTTGTTTACACAGACTCCAGTGAATTTCCATGATGCAATTGCCAAATGCAATTTCTTTCCATTCTTGCATTTTTGCAGTCATTCAGGCTTGATTCTTCTATTTTCTTTAGCTTTCTCTGCCTTGCCCATGACATGTTTTGAGAGACAGAATGCCATTTTTTTTTTTTTTGTCCAGGCTTTTGGATAAAACATCTTATTCATCTTTTAACCCGGTGCAGTCAGTATCCCAGAGGAGACTGTGGGAACTGGCCTGTAGCGGGGAGTGGTGCTGCTCCGTGTTCTCAGTCACTTTAGGGGGATCAGGAAAGGAGCACAGCTGCCAGGGCTCACGGGACTCCACGGAAGATTTTGGAAACCACTGTAACCTATCACTCCCTCAGCTAATCCTCAGATATCTTGCCGGTAGTTGTTCACAGTGGAATGATAATGGAAAAGGCATCCACTGTACTCTTCCAGTCAGAAAGCTCTTCCTACCAGAAAAGAATCCTGAGTTTTATCTGAGAAGTTGTGCCAGCGGCCCGTTGCAGGAGACAGGATCTGTAGGAACCAGAGAGTACACACTTCCCTTCGACACACGTTGGGCCACTCTTGCCGCCCCTTGTTATCCGTGCTGAAGTTCTCTCTCAAGTGACTCCTGGACCTTCATACCACTCAGTCTGGCTTTGTCAATGTGTCAGAACACACCCACATCCATTCTGCAAAGCTGTGCTTTTCAGGGTGCCACTGAAGTGTCTTCCGTGGCAGTGAGATTTGAGAGATTCCTAGGGAAAGATACAGACAAACTTTCACAGAACCATGGAAACTTCCTGGAACTGTTTAAATCCTTGTGAATTCCTTTCCCTTTGCCTGCTTCTGTTTGTGGGTCCACAATGGAAGAGAGGGAGCAGATTTAGTGGTGTTCTTCCAGTAAGAATATGATGTTTACTGCTCTGTTTTATTCTTGCTGAATTCCACAACAAGCTAAAATGTTTCAACAGGTGGAACATCACAAAGTTTTCAAATACAAACTTCAAACTAAGATGTTTTTAGATATTTTGGTAGTTCTGGTTAAGCAGCTGAAGCCTAATCCTTCAAGATAATGAGTATCTTCTTTCTTCTCTGAAGCCAATAGATTTTGTAGGGTGTTCATCACTTCAGCATGAATAGCATATTTCAAAGTAGCATTTCCAAACTCTTAAATAAGTCATTATTTAAATTTAAATTACCCCGTCTCATCTAGAGACAGAAAGGTTAGAGAAGGGGCTCTACATTCCCTTTCTTTTCAAGCATGCAGGAGAAGGTAGCAGATACATTTCTTATATGTAGTTTTTCACTATTTTCCCCCACCAAATACTTTTTTGTTGCTCATCATCTGCTGAATTAATTGGACAAAGTCAGTTCTAATTTGTGGCATTTCTTTTCTCATTGTCTAAGCTGTCACATGCCTATCGTGTTTCCACCTTCTCTGATTCTGTTTTTTCTGTCTGCGTGTCTTACAGTGCTTTTGATTCAGCCCTGGATTATATTTATAAATGGAAAAAGCGCATTTTCATTGAATTATTCATTTTAAATTATTTGACTCTTCATGTTTAAGGATAAATAATTATCACCCTGCATGTTTTTAGTGCTATTTAATGAGTAGCTATGTCCTTGAGGGAGAAAAAGTGTAGTGTTTGGAAGCTCCAATCTTAAATGTTAAAAGTAAATTTATAAATAAAATAATTGCATTAAAAATTAACCTCCCTAGGTAGCCTGTTCCAAGCTTCTCTTCCTTTAATTGTTTTTTCTTGATACGTAGATCAGTTAAATCAGTTCTCCGTGCTCAATGGACACACAAAGCAGTTTATCACTGCCCTCTATTTCACCTTCTACTGTTAGCTCAATTCCTTCAATTTCTCATCTTAGGAAAAACCTTCCAAATTACTAATCACGTTCTGCTCTTCATTTTACCTACAGATGACCATGATAAACTTTGTGAGCAAGACTGTTCATAAAGGTTTCCTCCCTTGAATCCTGTTTTACTAGTTTCCTGCAAGAGATGTCATTAACCACAAATTTATACCGAGGCAATAAGTATTTCTAACTTATTCATTGGTTGTCGTACAGAAATCTGGCTTTATATGGAACTGTTTGTATATATGCACTTTTTGGTACCTCTAAGTTTAATGAAGTTATTCATTTGGTATTTTTTCTTTTTTTTTCTTTTTTTTTTTTTTTTTTTTTTTTTTTTTTTTTTTTTCAGATCCCATTTGATCTTACTTTTCAATCAATAAGAAATTTGGAAGATATGTTTGATCTTGCCAATGGATGTATAATAACTGAAGGAAGTCTTTTCAATTGGATCATTTCTCTGCTTCACTAAATGCTATTTTGCAATAACTTAACCAGTTATTAGCTGAATGCTACAGACTTAGACTTAAGTTCTAGTGTTAATGTAACAACTTCATTAATCACACCAGGATTTGGCTCCTGTTACGTTTTATAATTTTCACTTTTAGCTTACTTGTAATTATTTGAATATTAATAGCTTTTAAAATTAAAATAATTTTTTAGGAATGACATATTTTATAAGTAGTTTCTTAATAAGAGGCTTTTCTAGCTTTTCAATAATTTTTTATTGTTTAGAAAAGTTGAATAGGTTTGTAGCCTTCTACCACCTGCTAATAGATATTTCTTTTTCCCTTAAGTTTTATTCTCATCAGCGTTTTTTAAATTGCTTTTGCAGTTGTCAAAACTTGTTACTACTTCTGAAGTTGAGAATTTTTGAGGGGGCCTAAAATCATCATTGAGTTTTGTCTTTTACACATCTGTTTGGAAACCAGCATTTCAGGTTGTTGAGGGTGCAAGTGATAATTCAGATGTCTTTATAATTTCAAAGCATTTTTAAAAAAACAAAACAAACCCCCCACAACCAATAAACAACTCCTCCCTCAACAAGGCAGTACAAAGGATAAAATGGTACAACACAAAACATTTTTTAATATCATTCTGAAAAGCTAAGGGAACCCCTCTGAATGCTGCTGTAAATATAGTTTTAAAGTGCTCAAGAGACACAAACGAGTCCTAACAGCAGCCAATCTGCTTGTCCAGGGATGGAGAATCTGACATGAACAAGCGAGTCAGCGGATCAGAGAAGGGTCATGGCCCCTTGGTTTTGCTCACATCCCAAGGCCAGGCACTCCTTTGCTAGTTACATTGATTTGTTTGCAACAAACAGCAAAAAACCCAGGACATTTGGGCAGGAATTTTTGGAGACTTGTCCCATCACTAGTTATGTTTTGGTGTTTCCAGGAAGATTCAGCACTAATGGTTCCTGGTTCATTTCCTGTTAAAAATGCCAGTCCCTTTCACTTCAGTCAGGCATTCCCTGTACCGTAGCCCAATGATAAAACAATAAGCACCTTGGCTCGTGCTTTTCAGAAAAACGTTACCTGTTTGAGTGAAGTTTCTTTTAGGGAGGAAGAGGGAGAGAGAGGTAAGATTCAGCAGAATGAGTATCTTAAGTGTGACCAGTACAGGAAGAAAAGGAGTGAAGTTTTCTCTTATTTTTCTTCATTCTTATAACAGAAGGAAGACTGGATGTATTTGTGTTATGTGTAGCTGTTTAGAAGTTGTGCTGTTTTGTATTTTGTGTACTCTCTTCTGGAATGCTGTAGGTAGTAGGAAAATTAGAAGGATTATGATACAAAGATAGAAAGAAAGGAAAAAGTGAGAAATTGATAGGGCAGTTATTTTTGCAAGACAATTTTAAAACTGAATTAGTATGATTATTTAACTCAACTGCCTAACAGCCAGTTTGGAGGAGATACTCCTTAGCATTATTCTTTCATTAAAAGAGTTTATTGTTCTGCAGTTCTTCAAAAAGCAGGAAAGATAAAAATTGACATTACTCATTTTTCTTTTACAAGGAACAAGCAGGAAATTGCAGCTTTTTTTTTTGCTTTTTTTTTTTTTTTTAGAAAAAGTTGTTCTGCCTTTCGTTGTGCTTTGTAAAAACAATAAACATTTCTTTCTCTGTTTGGGGTCACCTTGAAGATTATCATAGGACTTTTCTGCAGTTTAATTAATATTTGTAAAACATGCTATAACATCAGGTGAAAATGGAAGCAAAGTTCTATTATAGACAAGGTGTTTCTTCAGTGCTGCCCATCTGGATCTTGTTCTAATTCCTATACTTGAAAGAGAAATATTAAATAAAAGCCTTTACATATTCATTTAAAATACATTACTGTACTTACTTTCTTATAATACATACTTTCTACGAGTTGTTTCTTTTTTTTGCAAGAAAAATATTATCCTTCAATACAGCACAGTGAAATAATAATGTTAAAACATCGATCTCACTGTATCCATAGCAGCAGATTTTATCCTCATCAACACAGGATAAAGTATTCAATGCAGGTTTCAGAAGAAAACATTGGAGAAAACATTTTTCTTTTAGCATATAATTAAACTCTTTAGTTAAAATCTGCTTGTAAGGAAAGAAGCTCATATCTAAATGTCTCCAGTAATCTCACAGAAAAAAAGTATAATGTTAATTACAAAGTAAATTGTTTCTTGGTTATGTATTACAGCAGTTGGGTGGGTTTTTTCCTTATCAGTGAATGGAGACTAAAGCTTTCAATATGTGAAACCAGAATAAATTTGTGTCAGCACCATGCTGAATTAGATTTTCATGGAATACTTGTCTGTGTCACTGTCTCCAAAATGAAAAAGGCAGCGGAGGAAGGAGGATTTCACTCTGCAAGGGAAGACCTTCCTGCTAGGGGAAAGTCTTCTCTGTGATCTGCCCCACACAACAATACCAAAGAGCTACTTAACCATATTGACAGCTTCGAGCCACTGGCATGTTTATCAATTCTTTTCAAATTTTAACTGAAATATCTCTCCATTCCACATCTGTGGAAGGAATGGATAGTGCTTCCCTATCTGATAAATCATGGGATGGGGCAAGGAGAGAGAGAGAGAGTGCACTGCGGGGAGAAATTGAAAGATTCTGAAAAGAACGGCATTTTATCATCAGTGCATCCCCTTGGGTGAGGGACAAGAAAGACCTATGAAGAGCTAAGGAACAGCAAAAAGAGCTGTTTGGGTTTTTTTTTTTTAATTCTTTCTTTTTTAAATTCTTATTTTATGTTCTGTGAACTGAATGAAGCAAAAATGTTGAGAACAAAACCAGCTTCTGGTCCTGTAATTAAAAGTTGTATCATCGAGAACGTGCTAGAGCTCAAATTGAATTTGAACAGGGAGCTTAACATTGAAAGGTCTGAGTGGATTTTAGAATATATTAGTTTTCAAATACTATTTCAATATAGTTATATTGCTGTCTTGAAAGATGTTATATATTCAAGGCATTCACAGGATTTCTCATGGCTACAAATATATAGTAACTTGAAATTATTTCTGGTTAAATTAATTTTATGATGTGGAAATCAGTAATTTCACACAGATTTATCCAATTGTATGTGACTGGTTTTGAAATACCACTACAGCTCCAATTCACAATCATTTTTTGTTGTCCAAAGTATATATCCGGTTTTTGGATTACATCAATCTAACCAAATAATCCTAGTAATTACCCTCACAATTCCTCAGTTTCTTTATCTGAAGAGAACAGTAATCCCCTCATCAGTGAGGGATTTTAGGTTTTCTGCATCAACATGTGGAAAATATTTTCAGAGCCTTGAATGAAAGAGGAAGGGTATTTATGTTATTATTCAGTCAAGACACACTGTAAAGGGAACAGTCATTTTTTTCCAAATCCATTTTCAGTGAAATCCAAGAAGGAAGATTCTTTAAAAGAATAATGATGGAACTAGAATTAATTGTTAGCTAATATGCTGAACTAATTAAGCCAGAAGAGAGACCCATTTATGCTTGCCAAAGGTTTTCTTTGAGTTAAATACATCATTAAATGAGGGAAGTGAAAATATGAAGCATAGGTTAATCTTTAAAACAGAGTGGGTGAAAGGGTCCAGAGGCAAGTGCTGAAGTCAAATATTTACCAGTGCAATTTAATTTTCCACTTTGAAACCCCAGAGATAATTAGAATTATTCTCATTTGTCTCCCATCTCAGCATGATTTAGGATTCTACTTAATGTGAAAAAAAAAAAAAAAAAAAGAAGAAGAAGAATGTGTTGAAGCAAATGACACCAAAACTCTCAGTGCAGAACCAGAATATGCTCCCTAAGGGATAATCACGAGCTGACAGAGCCAGCCCTGTAGTCCTGTGTGGAGGGTGAAAGTCTGTGAAGACACAGAGCACCCACAGGGCTGGTTTAGCCCCTGGCCAGACATCCAGAGTTGAAAAGGACATTTCAACAGCCACCAAAAAATTTCAGTGGTCTAGGCAAAACTCCTTGCTTCTTGGCAGTGATGCTTGCTTCATTGCCCATGGATTCTGGCATCATGTAGCTACTGCAGAGCAGAGCTAGCAGTGAAAGTCAAGATTCTGTCATACATTTCTGTGATTCCACTACCAAATGGGATAATACCAACTTTAAAGTGGGTTCAAAACTGCTCTAAAGAACAGTTATAACTATAAAGAAATTCAGGCCTCTTTTTGCCCCCGTGTCCTGACTGGTCTTACTCCCCTGGAACTCTGTGGCTCATCCTTCAGAACCTAATGTCACTGTCCCTACAATGAAAGCCTTGTTTATGGGCAAAGAGGAAATCAGTGTATGTTTAAAGCCAAAAATGTATTAGTGTAATTGAAATCTTAGCCTAATCCAAGAATTGTTATTAATCCAGGTCTGATTATTATGGGAAAAGAAAGAATACCTCTATGCCATAAAAGTTTTAATAATAATAATACAGTTAAAATTATTATATAAATGGAATTATTTTTACCTCTCTTCACCTGTGTATTGCTCACACTTCACACTTCCCTGGCTCTGAAGGTCAGTGGTTTCATCCTAGTGTCTGTGAGGAGCTGTTAGGGAGTGACTCCATTACATCTGGAGTCATGGGCCAGGCAGAAAGCGATGTTGATCCTTTCTGCTCCCTTGCTCTAGGATCAGTTTGGGGTATGTGTCATGTGTTTAACACACTTTCAGACCTTGCTCTTTCTCCATGGCTTTACAGTTTCCTGTTAGATCTGAATTTGGTATTTACGGTCTTTTACATGTGAGATACTTGGGTTTGTTTGCTGTGTTACACATGAAAACTGGTTTTGTCCACCACGAGGTCTGCAAGTCTTTAACTGATGGTGAGTCTTTTGTAGCCGTGGGGGCTCCAGCACCAGGGATGTGCCCCATCCCTTCTCTTCCCGTGCCTGCACTCCTCTGCTTCATCCTGAGCCTCCACTCCTCAAGGCCTCCACTGTCCGGCCCAGGCTGCATTTCTCCACACCACAATGCGATGCAACTACCATCTCTTCTTCTCAGTAGCAGGAAATGGATTGGATTTTTAAATCAGCTTTCAAATCTGAACATGCATGCAGCAAAAAGCTTGATGAAAGGTGTGCATCCCAAGTTATTTCCTGTAGGAGTGCTGTACAAGATCACTAGTCACGGCCTTTTTATGAGGCTGAGATTCCCAGAGATGGACCAATTCTCCTCATTTGGAAAGCTGCAATGAGAAGAACTTCCCTTCCACCTGCAAGGTGGTTTCCTTCTAAACCAGGTCTATCTGTCTCAGCTGTGAGGGCACTTCTTGAGTGTCTTTTACAGCATTGCACAATTTCTGGGAATGTCCTGCCTTGCACAGGTGGCCCTTTCAGCAACAGCACCACTCTGATTTAAGAGCTGGCCTTCTTGCTGTGGTCCTTTCCCCAAACAGCATACACCAACACGTCCCAGTGGTTCCTTACAAATACCAAGAAGAAACACAGCACAGGCACTAGCATGAAAAAAATGCCAACGAAGCTCCTACCAGCAGGAAAAACTGATTTAATTGAGGGCCTGTTATAGAATGAAGCAAAACATGCTGATCATGTTTATTTTAAATCCCCCAGATTTTTAATTGTTCAACTTCAAGGCTTCAGGGCTTGAAAGGCAGGTACTCACTGACCTGTCTGTAGACACAGTTACGCTCCACAGGGAGGAGAGACAAAAAAAGCCAGAGGATATGGTTGTGGGAAAGAAAAGGCTTTTGATTCTCTGTACTAAAGCTAGAATGGAATAACAAGTATTGGCCTCAAAAGTGAAACATGAGAGGTTTAGCAGCAAATCAAGATAATAAAGTGGAGTGAGGGTAGAAGACTTGTAGGAATGCTGTGGATCCCTTAACACTCAGCTGAGAAGGCAGATGATAGAAGATATAAATTATGACTAATGATTGGTTAATGGGGATTAAGAGATGCAATAAAGAAATTCTCCTCATTGCTGTAGGGAAATAATAGCATTTTATGTAATGGTGGCATGATTTCTTTTTTCCTGATTCTGGGTTCACTTACACAGACTAGAAATTAAATGAACTTGGAAAATCAAGACTCTATCAGGAAAGGTAAGTAAATCAGGCATTTCAGCTCTATTGTTTCTGAGGGTACAGAGGGTGAAGACCCACTCCAAGGCAAATCTCTACAGAACCAGTTCTGCTACAGGTTCCATGTCTAATGCATCTTCAGAGACAATAATAAAAATAACAGATGCAACAATTATTTATTACTTGGTGTCACTAGAAGTTGTGTATTAACTGCTATCATTTATTTCGCTCTGTCACCATGATATGCCCGTGTCCCAGATACACGGACATCCCAGATACCCGCTGTGCTGGATGCGTTTTGCTCGGCACTGGAACGCAGCCCTTCCTCTGCGTATCCAATTCAAAACGCGGCAGATGCCGGATGTGGTGCCTCTCAAACGCACCCACGGCGGGTTTATTGCCAATCCCTGGCCAGGGAGCCTTCAGCCGCTGCCAAGGAGCGGCTCCGTGCCCGTGCCGGGCCAGCGGCCTGTTCCCGCAGGGGGCGGCCCGGGCTGGGCCCAGTGGCCGATCCGGACCGGTCACGGCCGTACCCGGC
>VZRN01002121.1:849156-907626 GCA_013397935.1 Dasyornis broadbenti
CGCAGCGCCGCGGGGAGAGCGCGGGAGCGGGGCTGGGGCCGGGCGGCGGCGATGCCGATGCCGTGGGGCGGGGTGCGCCGAGCGGCTCCTCCCGCGGCCTCCGGGGCTGAAGTGTGGAGCGGGAGACAAGCTCTGTGTGAGGCGGGAGGAGCGGCTCCGCGGGCTGATGCGGAGCGAAGGCGGGTGTGGACCCTGAATTTCTTGACTGCTTTTGGAAGTGTTAACACTCCCGGCAGTAAGAATGAATGGCCTAAAGCTGTGTGGAAACGTCCCGCAAACTTTGGCTAAGGAGTGGTCATGTTTACAGCTGAAGGGAAGGCTCACGTTTAGAGTCTTATTTGTTTGGTAGTTTAAAATTACCAGGAGTAAAAAGCTGAAAGTCAGCGTTTCAAACCAGGCGTCGGTTGACCTTCTTAAATCTTCTAATTCTTAAAAGGGTGTCAGTCAGAACAAGTAGCACAACATTGTTCCTGGCCTTTTTGTTTTGTAATGTTTTGTAAGCTGCGATGAAAGGTGACTCACTGTCGCGCGTATTCCACCGTCAGAGGTTTAGTTTAAAGAATTCTCGGATATCTCCTGTAGAGTGATGAGATGAACGCTATAGTGAATCCTTTCGGTTCGTACTCCCAGCCTTCCCCTGCAACAGTTTGATTCAGGTTTGTATATCCCCATCTACTGGTGGGAAATGGCTCCTTCAAATACTCAGGGCTTCCTGGTAGGCAGCTGTGAACTGTGGATATAACAGCTTCGTTTTAGTCTCTTGATGCCACCGAGGGGATGGCTTTGTGTAAAAGAAACTACGTGTTTTCTGCAAGAATTCAGGAAGCGAACACATGGAGTGTCTGCTGCTTTCACTGGTGTATTCAGCTGAACGGTATTAACTGTGTAACTCTCCAAATAAATGTCACGGTTATCATGAAAACTTCACCTCCACCATTTAAAATGGTTATTTGAATTGTTAGGTTGCCTGTTTTATATTTCTAGATTATGTATTTTCACTTTTTCATTTATTTCTGCCAAAACAGGTGCAGCCATGCAAGAAAGCATACGTTTTGCATCATCAGGAGATGACATTAAAATATGGGATTCCTCATCTCTGTCTGTGGTGGAGCAGTTCAACCCACATATGCCCTCACATCCAGTCAGTTCATTATGCTGGGCCAGCAATAGTATCCTTTACAGTTTCAGCCATATTTTTGTGGGTGTTCTGCAAAATTCCAGTGGGATTTTTTTAATTCTTTTTTTTTTTTTTTTACCAAAGTGTTTGTGAAACACAGGCCTGACATGTTTTGAAGTCTTGTATAAAAAAGTTGGTATGTATTTTGAACAAAGTTTTGCGGTTTCCTGTGTTGAAGGGATTCACAGAATTGGCTCATGATAGAAAATAATTCTGAAGAAGTTTCTCATCTCTTAGGAGCCAGTGCTTTTCTAATGGCTATAATATGCCTGAATTGCCTGCCAACTGTAAAGCTTACTCATTTGTTTCTTTGGTAGCTGGTTCTGATACTCGCTTTCAAGACAGTGTTTAATTAACTGGCAAGCTTGAACAGAGCAATTGCTTTGTGTAGTAAAATTCTATACATAGTATAGAGAGGAAAATTGTAATCAAAGATTTGTTTTTTTTTCCTGAGACAGCTTCTGATTCTGATAGTCTTTGATAGTGTAGAGCTAAGTGATGCATACCTCTAACTCTATAGGCACTGGTTTTCTTTTCATTGTTTGTAGCATTTAGAGGGGAAGCACAGACGTGTTTCTTGTGTAGGAGGACATCCATAGGATGGTGGTGGTGTATCATCAAAATGGATCTGACCCGTTTAGGTCCTTCACCTCTGGCTTGGAAGGAAATTCTAGGAAAATGAAACAAGGTGTCAGGTGTTAAATGAAAGTAAAAGAAATCTCAGTGGGCTGTCAGGTGAACAGTTTGTATGGCTGTCACAGGAGAAGGTGGTGGTGCCTCATCTTGGTGTAGACGGAGGACAGGATGCTGGCACATAGCAGCTGAGTCCTGCAAGTGCTGAATGGCTGTCCTCTAAGTCAACGTATGAGAAAAAAGTTACACCAATTGGAACACAAATGAGTGTTTTAGCTTTGGAGCTTGAAGAGAAATTGAAGCACAGATACAATGTTTTCACGTATATGTGCATACACACTTGTGCATGTTTAGTAAATGATCTACAGACATTCTGTCTTATCATCCTTTCTTCTACCAAGTCTCCTCTTCATCTCCCAAACTGAAACAATGAAGTACCTTGCTTTATAGACTTGTTAACTTGTTAGGGATAAAACATTGGTTTTGGTTCTGCATAGTTCTGTAAAATTCTAAAAACGTGCCCTAAAATCATGAAAGCAATAGCAAGAACAACTCCTGCCTACTGGTTCTCTTGTGTTAAATCCAGCCAGTCAACCTATGTTATTCTTAAATGGGCAAATACAAAATCACAATGGGCATTGGCCTGACAACGAAATGATTACTCGGTTTGTTTGGTGGCAGTGCAGGTGCAGTCTCCCTGCTCTGTAGTTCTATAACTGTTCTTCTTATTGCTTTGGGGTGCTTGGTTTCATAAAGGGTTCTTTCTGGGCTTTTGCTTTACTTCTCTCAGTACAGAGTGGGAGAAATTGGCACCTGCTCATTGTACTCTAGAAGGTGTATGGTGAAGTAGTCTAACATTTGTCGTTCTTTAAATCCATAGTCTGCTAACAGACATTCCTTTGAACTAGTGACAAATGGGGCTCTTACTTGGGGGTGTGGGGAAACAGAACTGTAGACTGAATAAGCTGCTTTAGTGGTTAAGAGCTCTTAAATAATACCTGGCAGATATTTCTCATCTTTTCTCTCGAAGAAATTACTCTCTCTTGTATTAGCAAGTAAGGGCTGTAGTTAATTCAAGAGCTTCTTAATGAAAGCTTGGAAAAGAGCCTTATATTTCCTTTTCTAGGTCCCTTCAAGCTACAGTGCTTTAGACTGTTCAGCCAATCTGTCTTCTGTTCAGTAAGGGAAACTTCCTGTTCCTTTTATTCATCACCAGTATCCTACAATTATGGTCCTTAAGTTGTGACAAAGATAGATACCTGGCCACTGCTTCTGCTGCCGGTGATAAAATAGTTATTTCAAGCTGTAAAAGCAAACCTGTTCCACTCTTTGAAATAGCTGAAGGAGTAAGTATGAGTAATGCTTTTCCCTAATTTTTTTCCCACTTCACCTCACATCCTGTGTGTCTCACATCTGTTCTGCGTATTAAGATCAATTTAATTTTAGTATTAGAATTATGACACATATGTAAAAACATTTCCTTGTGCATTGTTAAACACATATAAAGAAGGAGGGGCAATAGTGCTTTTCAAATAGTTCTGTCAGTAAGAAGATATAAATGCAGTTATGCAGATGGGATAACCTGAGGCAGTCAGTGGTTCAAATGTGGTTTAATGTGTAGGAGATGGAACAGAGCTCAAGTTTGAGCTACATTTTCCAACTTGAATTGTCAGTATTGTGCGTTATGAATTGTACATTGGAAAACATAAGAGTCTATGTAGAGGTTGTTCCTGGAACGTACATGTGCCAGCTTCTGGACCTGCGAGAAACGAGAATTTGTGTTATGGTCATGGATTTTTTTTTTTTCCCTGTTAAATGGAAGTCTGGCACTTCAAAAAGCTGGACTTAGTTTTAGAAGAGTCTCTTCACATGGTCACTTAAATAGCTTGATACCGTTCTAAACCATCCTAATTAATCTCCTTGGATAGCTGTTGTAATACTAATTTGGGCTGGAAATTTTCTGAAAAGTTGTTCAAACCTTGCTTTTAGGGTGCTGAAGCAAACACTTTCAAAGGTGGCTTGTTTGTCCTGAGCATTTCACTAAATTTGATTGGTAACTAATGCAATCCCTTGCAATTTTACCATGTCAATAATTAGATGGACTTGTTTTTTCTTCACTCAAATCTTGAGAACTTAAAAGTGAATATTCAACATGATGGAACTGAATAATAATTTGTCCTCAATGTAGGCCTATCATTAAGATTGACATTTTTTTTTCAAAAGCTGGTACTTCAGTGATTATTTTAAAAAGAATCACTTAACCGAATTATGAGGTTTGCTGCTATAATATTCTCTGTAATGTTTAGGCAATGTGAAGTATGTTACTTAGACAACTTCTTGGTTTTCTTCTAAAGAGTTTTTTTTTTCCTTAATTTAGGATTTTTAAAAAAACCCCTCTGTACCTGTATAAAAGACTATGATTGCAGATTACAGAGCTATAATTTAAAAGGAAAACACATACTGACGGAAAAGGTGCCAAAAAATTTGAAATGCGAATGGGGAAATACGAGCATTTGAGGCTGTGTTAGTTAATAAACTTACATTTTAAAGAATATTAAATGTATGTCCAAACTGGACTGGATTTTAAATGCCCTTTGATGGGAAATGTCTGTAGCGTATGAATAGGTCTGTCAGCGGGGCTCTTTTTGCTAATGAAAATGAAAACACACATCAATATGCTTTTAAGTAGATTTGAATACATCCCTTAATGATCTTGAACGTACTTTATTCCTGTTTCTCCGTCAGGCAAAACAGACATGTGTGAGCTTGAATTCTAGTTCTTCGTATATTGTGAGTGGAGGCCTTGATAACACCGTTAATATCTGGGATTTGAAGTCCAGAAAGATTTACCGCAGCCTAAAGGTAGGTTTGGCTGAGGAAGAACTGTAGCTTTCCATTCCCGGTTTTTGCTCCCACCTGTTAAAAAAAATACGCTTTCTCTAAGTCTGGTGTCTGTAGGATCAAGGTCACAGATAAGAGCTAGCACACGTCCGGGCCTTGTTCTGGTTTGTGTTCTTGCGTCCTGTAAATAACAAATTGAACAAACATACGTAACTTGGTGTTTTCAGAGTACAATTCTGTCATAATATATGTTTAAATTTTCAGAATAGACTTACTTTGCAAAATTTTATTGATACTGTCTGATGGGAATTTTTTCCAGGAGGTGCATTCCACATAATTGCTTTGCTGTTTCTGATATGTTAAGGGAGAAAACACCTCTATATTTGGAGAATACTCTAGCAGAACTAATGTTGTGCAACACTGGGAGATGGTTGTCTTCTAACTGATCCAGTATAAACTCTCTAAAACCTTTTCATGATGCACAAAACTTAGGATGGTGTAGTATCTTTCCCGATGCCTTCAGCAGATGATTTGCCCTCGTATAGCACCACTGTTTTAAGAGACTGTGAAACTTCAGCTTTGATTTGTTCTTTATTTCTTGGACTTTCAGAGTTACAGTTTGAAGCAAAGCTGCTAGGTAGCCAATACAATAGTTTCAATATCTATTCCTAGCTTTTGGGTTAGAAGTTCTCAGTTGTCTTCACCTATATATTCATTATATGCAATATCATCTTTGCAAATGACTGTATTGAAAAGCTAATTAAATATATGTGTTAATGCTAAAAGTGACAGAAGCGGAAGTTGGCAGTAGTACACCGGATTAATGGAAAGTGTATTCAAGTATCACTAGTTTCTGGGAGACTTTACTTTTGAAATAACATTCATAATACCTATGGTAAATATCTCTGTGGTTGTCTTATTAAACTGCGGTAGATAATTAAATCATCATATTTACTAATTTATTAAAACCACCTTCTGCAAACAATCAGAGTGGTTATGATTGATCTTTGGTGTGTTTTGCTGCTGTTTTCTGTGATATTCCATAACAACTCTTAAATAATCTTCTAAAATGTTACAGATGATCAGAAAAAGTCTAGCTGAAGTTTTTTGCGAAGCATAAATTAGGAAGAATGTCTCTAACACTCTCCCTCTAACCTCCCTTTCCCACAGGATCATAAAGATGAAGTCACTTGTGTTGCATATAATTGGAATGATGGCTACATTGTTTCTGGATCTTTGAGTGGTGAAATCATCCTACACAGTGTTACCACCAATTTATCAAGTACTGCCTTTGGTTATGGCAGCAGACAGGTAGGCTGTGGGTGTTAAGTTCCTTTCAGGGACTAAGCTTTAATTGACTGTCTTTAGAAATTGAAAGTATGTAACAAGAGCTTTTAAGTTTTGTTATTCTGTTTCATTTTAATTTTTAAGAGTGCCCTTAAGGAAAGGAAAAAGCAGCCCATTGTGTGCATTATAGCCTTAAATAATAGGCGGCATTGAAATACAAATTTCTCAAGTACCTTTATTTCTATACAGGTTACAGCAAATTTTACTTTGTAGACACTGGTTCCTCAAGAACAAACTTTTAGACATTTTACAACTGATCAAAGCACAGTTGGCTTTACAAACTAAAGCGACATTTCAATTCATGACTCAATGTATATTGTTGCAAAGGGCAAAGACCATGCATCCTGGGTTCTAACTTATTCAAGGCTGTCTGTACAGTCGGGGTGAATACAAGGCTGTATTTGGAAAAAAGTTTATTTAATCTGGAGATTAAAATTGCACAGCTGCTCAAAGAGAAAAGTAATGAGGTTTTATCTTACCTACTTAGGTGTTTTGTTAATATTTGGGAGAACTAGTTTGAAGGAAGATTGTGCACAAGACAAACACAAAGCGTATATGCTACCTAAAGACCTTGGTAGGGTTTGCCACTGCAATTCCTTTCTGCAGACTCAAAAGATATTAAAAGAATTAGTGGGTATCACAAGGGGAATTCCCTTGATATAGGAGCATTTGCAGTAGTAAATGAGCTGTGTTGTCCCATTGGAAGTTCCAGCGTGTGCTCTTAGTGAGAATTATGGGATAGCCGTGTGTTTGAGTTCTAGGCATGCTTTCATTTTTACCTGAACCATTTTTATAGAGCTAGGAGCTGCCTAGGGGATGCAGAACTGTTGCTTTGGTCCTAAACTTGACCTTTAATGTTGCAATGAATGCTGAAGTAGTGACTTATTCCTTTTCTGTTACTGCAACAGCTTTTTCAGTCTTAGATTGCAGATAGTGTCAAGTTAAATTTTTCTCCTGTCTAGCATGAACGGTATAACTTGGTGAAAAATCTCTTACAACCTCGTAGCATCTCGGGAATTATGGTATACTTTCAGTTGAAAAATCTCTGTTAAATTTAAACTATCTCTGCTCTTAGGTGCTGCAGTGTCTTTGATCCATCGCCAATCTCATACTTACATTGAAGCAAAATTGTACTTCATACTTGGTTTGATCTTAAAAATCCATCTATATAGTCAGGTCATTTTTCTAATTTGATGGTTACAGTCTTATGAAGAATGTGGATGTGAGGCAGGAGCTACAGGGAAGTCCATGGCTGGATTATGCAGCTGAGGTGAATATCCAGAGTGGGGACTATGCTGCTAGTTAACTGGAAAATTAAATTCTTGTGAGAATGGTTTTCATGAACCTGTTTGATATATTCAGTTCTTTCCACCAAAAGTGATTAGGAGTAAGAGATATGCCATGAATAACTATTTTGTCAGATGAAATCAAGAGGGCTGCTGCAAAGCTGAGTAACCTTTAGGATGAATAAAGCTATTTGATGTCTTAAAGTAATTGCAAACAAAGAGCTCCTGTTCACATTCTAAAGGGTCTATAACATTTTCTTAAGGAGAGCAGTTATTTGATTACAGCCTTAATTTAAAATGGAATTGAGCTATGATTTTGTAATGAGTTGGCTAGTTGGATGTCCCAGTTTAGCAGCTTATCTTCGATCCTGAAAACGTTCTTTACTTTTGTGTGCAGAATTGGTTTTATTATTGTTTTGAGTTTTAATTGGAGAATTGAAGGATTGATTGTGCAGTTAAGCAAATATCTGAAGCCTTGTGTAATTCTGTTAAATTTAAAAAGCCTTTACTTGATTTATAGCTTAGGGGCAGGGTTTCCTTGAGAGTAAACTTGAATAGATAAACAGTGTATTATACTGCTTGATCCTGGCACTAATTGTCTGACTTAGGAAGGGTCACCACTCCATAGTAACTTTTTTTAGAATAGGGGAATGTGGAGTCTAGCTAACCTTATAAATTTTAGCTTGTCTGTGTTTGATTCAGCATGATGGAATGTAGTTTCCTTGCCAGTTAATTTCTCATATTGTGTGGACTCTACAAGTAGTAGAATAGCCCACGGTTGCAGTGCTTTCTGTGACTTTAAACAAAATTCTTTTCATAGGAGCATTGACATATATTCTGTTAATTGATTTTAATTTAGAAACACCTCTGTGCTTTATTAGAATTGAGTTCTTGCACAGAGTTGTTTGCAGATCCCATCATTTGTCTTTGCTATTGGCATTCATTTAGACTACCAGATTCTTATCTGCCTGCTGTTATGAGGATAAACTAAGGTTTATTTCAAAACATAATGTTTGTTCAAGTCTTCGCTGCCTGGTGCAGTTCTCCTAGCAACAGGATTTAGTTTAGCTGTTTGAACAGCTGGCTGATTTGTAAAGGAGTGTGATGGGTTCTGGCCACTCCATATAGTGAAATGTTCTTCAGCTTTTAAAGCTGAAGTGGGGAGCAGTGGTGATACGGGGAATGTAGGCATATGAAAGAAAATGGTCTTGCCCAGACCTGTGAGATTAAAAGGATAAAGGAGAAGAGGAAATGGCAGACTTGGTAGGATAGCAAGGGAGATTTGAGAAGAGCTAGAAGAGAGTACTTTTGATAGGCAGAAGGACAGGAGTGAGAAAATGAAACATGAGCAGATGCCAGGGCAGTAAGGAGGAAGGTATTTGGAGGTGAAGAATTGAGAGAACTGTGAGGGACGAGAATGTTTCCCATGCAGATCATGTTTGTAATTGAAGCTGTTATTCCTGAATCTCTCAGTATTTTTTCAATGTAAACAAACAGAAAATTTATGATAAAAATGTCTCCATTATGTGTAGTAAAGGATTAATGATGAAGAGTCATACTCTTCTTATTTGAATATTCAGTTGAAAGTGCCACCTCTTTAAAGCAGGTTGAAGAAATTTGGCTTCCAGCAAGACATGCAATACAAGTGCTGGAAGAGTATGAAGCAACACATATCTCCATTAAAATGAAGTTAAAGACTGGAATAGGGTAAAGGCCAGTACAATGCATTGTGGTGTGGTCTATGCCAGAATAAAACAATAGCTTTTTGAGAGCATTTTCAGGCAAGTAAAATATAATGGCACTCATTGGATTGGACTTGAGTAAAGTACTTGGTTCAGTGCTTTGTGAGAAAATACTAGAGAGAATGGGTAAGAAACTCATTGATAAATCAAACAAATACTGTCTTTCACTGTCTATCTTGTTTAATATTTTCAGTAGTGCTTATGATAGTAGAAGTAAGGTAAATGAAACTGGGGAGGGGTCTGGAGCACAAGTTTTTTGAGGAACAGCTGAGGAAGCTGGGGTTGTTTAGCCTGGAGAAAAGGAGGCTTGGGTGAGGGGGACCTTATTGCTTTCTACAACCACCTGAAAAATAGGTACTAGCAAGGTGGGGGTTGGTTTCTTGTCACAGGTAACAAGCAATAGGAGAAGAGAAAATGACCTCAAGTTGCACCAGTTCAGATTGGATGTTAGGATAAAAATCTTCTCTGAAAGGGTAGTGAGGCATTGGAACAGGTTGCCCAGGGAAGCAGTGGAATCATCGTCCCTGGAAGCATTCAAAAAACATGAAGGTGTGGCATTCAGGGACATGGTTTAGTGGTGAGCATGGCAGTGCTGGCTAAGGCTGGGACTCGATGCTCTTTGAGATCTTTTCCAGCCTTAACAATTCTGTGATTCTGAGTAGAGCTGTGATGAAGCCCAGAGGGAAGGTATTGCCTATAAGAGAGGATTGTGTCAGTGTCCAAAAATGGTTGAAATAATAGACATGGGAATAACTGTGTCAGAGTAGAAATCAAGATACCAGATTAGGGAGCAATTCAGGCTCTTCTTACTGGAGTAGGATTTTAAAATTTCCAAGAGAAAGAAGGACTTGGAATTCTTAATATAAAATGACAATGAGTAACCAAAACAGACTCCAGAAAAGAAAGTGCAATCTAGGATATTTCAGGGTGGATATTTACAATATAAAATGAATGAAGTATTACTGCCATTGCAAAGTCAGTAGCAAAATATTTTCAGGATCATAAAAGATTTTGGTTGTCCATATTCAAGAAAGGTTCATACTGGGGGAGTTTCAAAGAGACTAATGGTACAGAAAAACCAGTATTGGGGGACTTTCTCACTTTTTTTTTTTTTTAATAGCAAAATAAAGCCTGAAGGAAGATGAGGTTGCTGTTCATTAAAACAGGGGAAGGCAGTACTGGAGAGTTAGGAAACAGTTTAAGTGTGGGGGTATTATGGTCACAGGAGTGAATAGGTGCAGATGGGTCATAAGTAAAATAAATCAGGAAATTGAATACTGTAATTTAGTATTAGAGCAGTGAGCTTCTGAAACATCCTCTGAAGCAAAGTGGTAGAAACAAAATATCTGTTTCTGAAAGGCAAGTTCCTGAATCACCTGGTTCTGCGGTAGCAAGGCTGCATGTGATAAACCATACATGTTGTCCTCTTCTGTGGTCTTGGTCCACAGGTTGGAGTCTGTTCTGCAGGACTTGCTTAACTCTGGAGTCTGTGTGTCTTATCAAACTGGCTTATATCCAAGTACCTCAAGTCAGTGAAGGGGAATTAAGTTTAACATTCTTGGCAGAAGACCAGTCAGTGAAATAGTGTACATTTTCACTCCTTTAACTTTAGATATGATGTGAGGTTTTTTGCATGAAGGCATGATATTTGCTGGAAAATTGAGAAACTTTTCTTGAAGTTTTTTTTCTTTTTTTCCTTGTCCTTCATTTTGCTGATCAGCTCATATGGTACCCCATAACGGTAAAAAAAAAAGTCTACTCCCCGATAGCAAAAAATGGCATTGTAATGCAAAATTAATTTTTCTGGTTTTACTATTTGTATTTCAGAATTGAAAGCCTTTGTAGATTAGTTTAACTTTGCATTCCTAATCTGTTTGTGTATTTAGAAAATAATTTAGTATCGTGTTCATTATTGATATTAAAATTCATTCTTATGTTTGTTTTACAGCCTATTCGGCACTTGAAATATTCATCCTTTAAGAAATCCTTGCTGGGCACTGTTTCTGACAGTGGAAATGTAACTCTCTGGGATGTAAATAGCCAGAACCCATATCATAATTTTGAAAATACTCATAAAGCACCAGCCTCAGAAATCTGCTTTTCTCCAGTCAATAAGCTGCTTCTTGTAACTGTAGGTTTGGATAAAAGAATTATTCTCTATGACACTTTAAGTAAAAAGTGAGTATGAAAGACCTCTTGATTTTAGAAGATTTTTTAATTTGGGTTTTTATAAACTGAAAAAACATGCCTAACTATGACATGAATTATTTCATTCAGCCCCCATTCAGAATGGTTGAAGTGGTTGGCATATTGCTACTGGACAACCTGTCCCATAGTCCGTTTTGCGTTTTAGATTAACAAACAAACAATTTAAAATACCCAAGGCATGTGGGAGCTAACTGCAGTCCAGTTTATGAGTGACCTTCCCTAGTGCTTGTGTATGGGCTTTTCTTGTTCATTCCGAGCAGTGAACTTGTGTGAGGGGCAGTACAGCCTGTGGGGACCTTCAGCCACCTGAGCTTAGCTTCCTG
This sequence comes from Dasyornis broadbenti, assembly GCA_013397935.1. Lineage (NCBI taxonomy): Eukaryota > Metazoa > Chordata > Aves > Passeriformes > Dasyornithidae > Dasyornis > Dasyornis broadbenti. Next base: position 860,714 of record VZRN01002121.1, read on the forward strand.
CTCTTCTAGTTAAGGTGAAAGATGTAACTGTGGTGCACAGAGCTGCTGAGATAGGGGAGAGTATTGGATGAAAAAGCAGGAAGTATGGGACATGGGTTGGGTGATGGGATTGTATAGTAAGAGGGTAGGATGCTAAGTGGTTTCATGGGATGTTGGTTTTAGTGTGAGTAGTGCTTTTACTCTAGCTGAATAAAAGCAGAAGTCTGTGAATTTCGGAGGGGTGTAGTAGAAGGAAGCAAACAAAGACCTGAAGTTTTTCCTACAGCTATGGGAAGGGTAGAGTTGGTAGGCTTGGAAAGCTAGAGGATGAGAGGATGTATGTGTTATTGCTGCTGTAAATGATGATACCGGTAAATAATGGTGTTTGCTATTAACAAGGCAATGTTATCCTGTCCCCATGAAGACTTTTGGGGCATATGCAATTCTTTTTCTTATTAAGCATGAATGCTTAGTATCAGCCCAATCCACTGTTTCTTAAGATAGTTCACTGGATTTACTTGGCACTGGAGAAGTTGAACTACTGACCTTTGGCTGAATTATGAAGGCTTTTATATATATATATATATTTTAGATACTCTGTGTTGAAAAGTCCAACTTCTGAATTCTGAAAGATTTATCCTGTCCTTTCTTGCATTTAAAGGTTACTGACAACAATTGTAGCTGATTTTCCTCTGACCACAGTAGACTTCATGCCTGATGGTACTACTTTGGCCATAGGATGTTCCCGGGGCAAGATCTGCCAGTATGACTTAAGACAGCTGACATCACCAGTGAAAGCAGTTATTGCTCACAAGGGCTGTGTGAAATGCATACGTCTTCAGTTCAGTAGCACTTTTTCCAAGGTAAAAAAAAAAATCTTTTCTATTGTTCAGTATGCAGATTAAGGACAGCAAAGCATAAGTTTCAGTTCTAAAAAAAGGTTAGCATTCACTGTACGAGCGTTACAGATGCCAACAAAATTGGATTGTACCAACACAGAAGTTATGAACTGCTTAGTCTTAACTGCTGTTTTAGGTGTTGTTAATGTGGAATTCCCCCCACCCCTTGCCTCAGTGTAGAAATGAGTGGAACTTAGTCTCCTAAATTTCCTGGTGTGGATATGCTGCCTTTGCAGATCAGTTTGTGGTACCTCAGGTTCATTTGTAGGCAGTAGCAGAAAAGTCTGTAATGGTCCTTCCACTTAAGGAGAAGACACAGCGCTGCTCGTCTTGAGGTATTTTGTATGTCCTATATGTGGATTTTTGCTGGCACATACAAGCAGTGGAGAAATCAATTAAATAACAGAGAAGACTTAAGAGGTTCTTTCACGACTTAATTAGGCTGTACTGTGTCCAGAAACCCGTAGCTTCCATTTAGTGGAGACTGAGAGAACCTTTGAAATGGGTTACCATTCTGAGACTTTCCTTCTCTAGCACACTTGCTGCTAGTGGTTGACTATTCCTGTACAATTTGGAGTCCCTAATAATGTAATTTCTTACTTCTCCTATGTCTAAACCTGGGAACAAAACTGACCCATGCAGGCCATCTTCACTGTTAAATTCTGTTGCTATCCTGATGGAAGTCTTCACAGTATCTATATGATAATACAGATGTTTCCCATGCTCTTTTAAAGTTACATTAAGATACTTTTATGTTTGTAAAGGCATATCTCCTAGGCAACCTTTGCAACTTGAACTGAATTTTTTTAGTGTTTTGAAAAGGAAAATATATTGACTTATATTTTTACTTCTGGCTGAAGGAATAATAACTTCTCTTAATTGGTTCTATTTTTTCTTCAGTCTAACCTTACGGGTTCTTCAAATAAACCTGTGTCCAAAAGAGTAGAAGTCAAAGCTGGTGGTAATCTTGGAGGAATTCAAAATACTGGCATCAAGAACATTGCCTCTCAAGCATCAGCAACAGTTTCCTCTCACCTTACGTTGCCGAGTGAGAATAAAGGAGGAGAGATTCTTCAGGAGAAAACAGGTAATGTCGTGTTCCTACTCTTACACTATTTGCCATAATGTGGAAGAAGGAAGCAACGTTTCATGTTTTGACCGTTACAGGATAAAATTACTCTGAGGGAAGGGCATTTTTTAGGAACTGCTGTGTGTTAATGCATGCACATCTGCACTTTCTTTTCCCTCCCCACTGCATAACACGTGCTATGGGACAGTAGGAGGTGAATTGAGTCCAAATACAAGTTTAAGACATGTGAAATCTTAAAGCTGTGGTGGTACTGTGGGGCTGTCTCTTGCTTTCTCACTTCTTGTAGATTATCCTTATGTACATAATGCAGTTTCTGATGCAATGTCTGCATGGAATGTGGAGCTAAAGGTTTGTAATTCTGTTAAGAAATAGGACTAACAGACCTCATTTAAAAAAAAAATAAATAAACCAAGCAAAACACAGGAAAAAAAAACCCTAGTCCAAAAACCCAAGTGACAACTGAACTGTATTTTTGTGAGAGGCATGATTCCAGTATCACGTGGTAGGAAAGATGTTAAATATAGTTGCAAGTATGATTAGTTGTATAACTGTACTTGCTATCTCTGCCTCTGAAATTAACAAGTCCTTTGTAAGAATTCTGAGTATTCCAAAACAGTGCCGCTGTGTGAAATGTACTCTTAAAATTTTATTTAATTCAAGAATTCTGAAAATATCAAATCAGTAACACTGCTAATTTGATTCTTGAAAAAAATCCTCAATCCATTTTAATGCAACAGCACTTTTCCCCTCCCTTTTTAAATAAGGAGAAATACATTTAATAACAGTAATTAGGCAATAAGCCACTGCAGTCCATAGGGATGTGTATTAATGACCTCCCTTGGGTATGCAGTGAAGTATGAGGTGAAGTAGAATGTTTCCTGTGTCTGCAAGAAGTGTTGCTAATCAACATTATGGAACGGTGTGGAAAATTTTATTTTGGTTGAAACATACTATTTATTATCTGTATTTGAAGATGTAATGGCTGTTACCCCTTTAAAGAGGCCCATGCATAATAAATAAATGTTTTAAGAAAGTAAAGGCTTACCAAGTAAAACAAATAGTTTTCCTTAAACTGAGTGTTCACCTTAAAAGTAAAAACCTGTGAATTCTTCAGATGATATGGTCTTTAAGGTTAAAAATGGGAATGGATGAGATACCACAAACTTCCTTTGTTCTCTGGAATTTCTTCTAGAGCCTGTTTATGGGATCTAATTTTGGAAAAGTAAGGGGCATTCCATAAAGTAATCTGATTGCATATTTAAACAAAATTGAGGGTTTTTTTGTCACAAGTATTTTTAAGGTAGAAAAGTATAAATGAAGTCAGAAGGTGATGAGAAACTTGGATGCACTTTGAGCGGGTTTCCCATAAACTCCTATTTAAAAACTGTTATCTGGTTTAGGTTCTTTACTGCCTTTAGATTACTGGGAAAGTACAGAAGACATTTTTGCCCAATTTTACGTTACACTTTTTCCATGTAGATCCTCTAAATTCTGGCACAGGTTGATATTGGACTTCTAGCTTGACTCAGTATACCAAGTATTCACTTCACTAACAGGTGCAGTCCTGTGTTGGTGTCACAACTGACACATCTGAAGGAGTGGAAATTGTAATATATTAATATGTTTAAATGTGAAATCTTAAAAATGACTCAAGTTCCCCTTAATGTAAATACTTGGACATGATTAATTGTAGTCACCCACATAGGCACATTTAGATCACCTGAACAAGTAATCCCACGTAGAAAAGTACTTACAGGTTTTATGAACATTGTGTGAAATTATGGAAGTTATTTTGGTGGTTGTCTGGGCAGTTCAATTCACTCCTCTAAAAACTGTAGTTTGAATAATTACTGTGGACTTTTTTAAAACTTACTTATCCTTCCATTCTTCAGACAGCTGTCCTTGGTACCATGCATACAAAAGCTAACTTTTCCCCCCCCCGGGTTGGGTCAGGGATTGAGGGTGGAGTGGGGAAAGGTCTAGGAACAAGTTTGGTTGGGTTTTTTTTGTCTGCAACTGTAACTCCAATTTGATTTTCTAATATTAGAAATAAGCAGAGAATATACCATGTAAGCCTTAAAAGAGATGTTTCATAGACTTTCCCTTAGAATGTTTAATGGCCCCAGTACAGCAAATTTCTCTACTTGCAGAACAAATTTAAATTTTTTTCATCTGATTGTGGTTACCTTCTCAGCAGAAGGTGCGGTCACTAGTTTTCTCTTCACCTAACCCACCATAAAATTGCTGCATCCATCATACAGATTTCTCTGCACATGGGTGAGTTCTCCAGTTTTACAACCCTCCTCTTTATAAAGAGGAAGGGGAATCCAGCAGTATCCTACTTTTGTTGATAAGTACCGTAGCTTTTAGTTGTAGCCACCTTTGTTGACAGCCCAAGTGAGGAAGTTAAAATTGACCCTCTAACTGGCATCTGTAGGTGGTTCTGAAGTGCTTACAGAATTTCCCAGCTATCATGCTTGCTGTATGATTGTTTAGCCATAACAAATGGTATTTTTGAAAAAGGTCAATTACTAACTGGATGTTACTGTCCTTTGAAGGTTTTCCCCATAGTTGCAGCTTGGATGTCATTCCATCTAAAGAAACAGATCATGGGAAAAGTGCCGAATTAAAAAATTTTGATGATTTGGGTCGAAGTAGTTTAGGAGATATGTTTTCTCCAGTCAGAGATGGTAAGTTGCTAACACTGAAATTTGTAAAGTATCATTCATCTGCATGTAATGTGACAAAATATCAATTGTGTGTTACTGACTGCTGTACCTGTTAGATATTTTAATTTGTCTTTGATTATGAACTCAATACAATAATACAGATAAAAACTTTATTGTCTGTGTTCTGCTATTTATAGATATTATTGCAAATAAAGTGACTGAAGATCCTCAAGGAAGAGGAAATGGTAAGCATATGCCAGTGATAGGCCTTTGGAGGTCTATACTAGTTCTCACATGCCTGTTTTGTCACACCATTGAAAGCAGACCCTGAAATAACTTTTCTGGAAATTGTCTGGCATGTTGAGAGATACAGCATTGTAACAGGTAGTCAAGTGTATGGTCCTAAAGTGACTGCTTTTTCTCATTTATACAATTTATAGTGACATACAGAAGCTTTTCATATTTTATTACTTTCATAAGGATGGTGGCAGCATAAGTTGGATTTAAGGATTTAGTTTTTGCAGGGTGCATTTTTTGGGGATTTCTTTTGTTAATCAGTTTCGTGTGAGTGTGCAGACATTTTAATTGTGGGATAGATTTGCTCTGTGTGTTTATTGACCCTTGTGTTTCCACTTTCCTTTTTCATTTTAGGCCTGGATTCTCAGTCCTACCTTGTGGGTTTGGATTTTCTCCCGCAGCCGACCACTGCCTTTCCAGTAAAAAGAAACCCAGTGGGCAGTAGTGCCCAAGGAGTACAGTCTAGCCCATTACATGCACTTGTGGGATCTCCAGTTAAAGAAGAAGAACATCCAGAGACTGACACTAAGAAAATAAGTCTTGGGAAACAAGAATCTAAAGAAGTCTTGAAGCAGGTATTCATCTTATGAGTGGTCCTTTCAGAATCTTGACAGAATATTACTATTTGAAATAAAAAATCCTGAATAATGCCCCATCTAATTTTATTTTGCAACTCTGTTCACACACTATTAACACAGGTCTGTAAAACCTTGTGTGGTTTAGGTGAATTGGTCTTCAGCAACAGAAGATAAATGTATGTTTCTCTTAAATAAGATCAGGTTACCTGAGTTCCCATGAACCAAAACAGGTAGCCTGAGGAGTATTTTGATTTTTCTAGAAGATCAAGGAGGATCACTAGATGGTTGTACCAGTATGATTGCTTCTTGTTTGTTAGATCAGTTCCACCCTCTTCTTTCCCTGTTCTCCATCTCCTTCGTTTTCTTCCGGCAATATCTTTGATATGCCTCTGCAGATACCTTAGCTACTTTTGTATTGCTTTTGGTAAGTCTGAGACTGCTGTAACTTGGTCACAAAATTTTTGATGTGAAAATTAAGAGGCCACCTTTTGTACTTCTGTGTGCCCACTTGAGGCAATTTGGAATGTTTTAGCAATCAAATTTTCAGGTATCTTGCTAGGAAATGAAAAGCATGTATTTCTGAGTAGATTCCTAAAAGCAAAACCTTTCGAAAGTGCATTCCTGAAAACTTAGTCTTCAAGTGCAATTAGACAATTGTAACAAGTAGATTTCATCTTTAAAAAAAAAAAATATTTTTGTTGTCAGGTTTCAAAATCAAGCTCATCAAGCATAGAATCTGTAACTCTAAGTTCTCTACCATCATCCACTCCTGATGCAAATGAGAAACTAATGAAGAATATTCAGGCCCATCCTGCATATGATCTACCAGTAAATGGTACTACCTCGACAAGTAAGTTGATAATTTTGGCCCAGTTCTTAGGTGTAGTTGATTGTAAGCTGATGTGAAATGTGATGAAATGGACATAGCACTAAAGAAGAACATCTGATCTCAATTCTTTACGTTCAGCTAGCTTTCCTAGGAAGTCTCTAGTTGCCTCTGAAAATACTCATTCTAAATCTGATTCATATATTTTTTTTTTAACTAAGCAATATTTGAGGTAAAAATATTGAGAAGCCACAAGACAAAAAGTCCTCATATACTGCATTACACTGATACTTTTTAAAAAATAATTACTTATTGAATTAATTTTATATTCTATTGTAAAGGTTCAAAGATAACAACATCACCTGTCACTGCTGGAGTTGCAAGTTCATTGTCAGAAAAAATAGTAGAAACCATTGGGAGTAGCAGACCAAATGCACCTCTGACATCAATTCAAATAAACTTCATTCAGAATATGATACAAGAAACAATGGATGACTTCAGGTACTGGTATTCATGCAGAATGTTATTGTTTTCAGTGATATGTTTTCTTAATAAGGCGTTTCAGCATCTGCCCTAACAAATTTCTCTTGGGATTAGAAAATTACACCATTTATAGCCCTATTTTTGAAAATCCAGGTATGAATCTTAGTTTTTAATATCTCTGATGACTAATTGGACTGATGTCTCTGAGGGCTGTCAGTGCATGACTTTGCTGACATTTTCAGAATGAGTGAATATTTCTCAGACGGTAAATTTAGTCTGCATAGCAAGGTCCTTAGCCTTTTCCCGAAGCCTTGTGCTGATTTCTTTCCCTCCTTGCTCATCTCCGTACCCCAGCAGGAGAAATTTCAAGTTGACACTGAGGAGAGCTTGGCTTGGACAGTTGACTTGAGTTGGCTTTGCTTGTTGTTTGCTTGGCATGTGTAAGGTAAAATGGTGTGCGTGTGTTTCTGCTGGTGAAGCTTTGCCTTGAAATAATGTCTGTGCTGTAAGTGACGGTCGGTGTCAGATTACTGCGTTTATGGATATATAACAAACATTCCAATTGTCATGAAGTCATATCAGCACAGTCCTATTTAGAGTGGCGTTTGAAGAAGGTATCTGTTAAGAGAATTGTATCTAGGGGTGCACTTCCCAACTCATCTTTAAGATGAAGTAGGTTGAACGGAGATGATGGAGAGGAAAAGAATTGCTGGGCAGGGGAAATAACTGCTGTCTTGATGGCAAAAAGCAATGCAAAGCTAGCTCAGTAGGTCTGTGTGCTATGGCTGGTCTGTATCTGCCAATGGAAAAAATGCATTGAATGGTATTAAATGTCTTCACATAAATAGAGTATAGTAAAACTCCCCTGGGATTTTTTGGCAATAAACACACATCTGATGAAAACCTGTGACTAATGTGACTTAAAATGCAGTCTATGTATTGCAGATGTGTTTTCTTTAAAGTCTATGTTCAGGCGTTCCACAGTTAGGAGTTACGCTTGCCAGTCACTTACTTCCACTACCTGAGATCTGGAGCCTTAAATATTGAGTTTCTCCTTTGACCTATACTTTTTGGAGTGGCTGGAAGGCTCTGCTGGTCCTTTTCACAGTTTTAAGTTGCAGATGCATTTAAAATGATCATAAAAGATTGTTAGTCTGGCGGTCAGTAAAAGGGAAGGGAACTATTGTAAGCTTCTCATTGATGTAACTACCTTTCAGCCTCTGGAATCTGAGGAAAGGATTTTTATCTTCCTTGATAATTCATTCCTCTTCAAGTAATGGGGTAAAAAACCACGGACCTTTAGGAAAAGAGCTAGGAATAATATATAATCCATTTGGTTCCAAAAAGATGTTTATTTCTTGATCTCTCTGTCTTTGGGAGATAACTTACATCTTTGGATTTCTAAGCTGCTAGCTGGCGCCTGTATTTGATATACTCAAAGAAGATTGCCTCCAGTAGGAGTAGCAGAATAGTCTGTGGAAAGAGAAAATGAAGATTCCCTTTGGGTTTGCTGTGTGTTTGAGGAAAGGAAAATGAAAGAAGATCTGTGTGTGTCCACTTAAGAAACACCTTAATTTGTCAGGCCAGCGGTACCCATAGCACCGTATTCAGTCGCAGACAATCACACTGTGCTGCACTGTTCAGGAAGGATTTATGATCTTGCCTGCTTTTCTGTGAGCTGTTCTTGTTCTTCCTCAGCATCTGGAACTGTTGTGTTAGTATCATGTTCAGAGGCAATTTTCAAGCGTGGTTTTTGTAGTGTGGAATGGTTGTCCATGAGTTAATAAATTCATGTCACTTCACAGACGGCACTGCCACTTCTTTTTATGTAGATTAACCTGGATTATTCTACAGACTTGAATATAATGAATATAACTGACCACAGTTGATGTTTTGCGCCCTTATACAAAAGGGTGTTGAAAGTCATATACTGAAAAGGTGTATCTTCACTTTACCTAAGATAAATGTGATACTTGTGGTCAAGGGATTGAAAATCAGCTTTTAATGGTAAAAATGAGAGGAGCTTATAGCTTGCAAGTGAAAAAAGAATCTTGATATCACCATATATTTATGTTTCTAAACTGAAAAGGTCCTATATCTTTTTATATCTTTAAAGAAAAATTATACTTATGAAAATCAATGTCATAACAAAAGTATTCCAGAAATAAGCTGTAGAGGGTTGTGTTTCATGGTCTAGGGATTTTTAAACCCTTCTTGAGAATAAAGGTTGAGGAATTGTGGAGTTTTGGGTGCTGAGGGTTGGAGAGAGATTGTTTCCTAAATAAATCTAAACATTGTCCTTTTGCAATTCTTTTCTCAGAGAAGCATGCCATCGAGATATTGTGAATTTGCAAGTGGAGATGATCAAGCAATTCCATATGCAGTTGGTATGTACCAAGACCATGATGGGAAGTGTATTCAGTTTTCAATTTTGGTAATACCAAGGCATGCCATCTTCTCTCAAAACTGAAAATCTCTTTTGTTTATTAAGGCCAAGAAAGGAAGGATTTGATGTGAAGGAAGGGGAAAGTGTGAATGGGAATCTGTTCAATTGGTTTTTGTTTGATTAATAAAGGGAACATATGGATTGGGTAGGTGTGAATTCCACATTTTGGGAGTTATAAACAAATTCAGCTGTCCTTTGGAAAGGGCCAAAGGACAGCTGGGGTTAGGGAAGAAAGACGGAATTCAAATATAAAGCTTCACTTGTAGGTACTGTATGCATACGGAGCTGTTCTATATTCTTTAGCTTCACCTTTTTATGAATCTTTGTTCTTTTGATCTGCGTTAAAAAGACCTTGTCTGGGTACTGAGCATTTTAATGGAATCTGCATTAGTAGATTCTCATCCTGCAGAACTGCAAAATATCCTTTGATAAAATATTCGCTAATGTATTAATGATCAAAATACTGTATGTCAGCATAAAAAGGAGAATCTTACTTTTCTTATCAAAAGTTTTAAAAAACAGAATTATCTACATTATTTCATTTTCAAAGGAAATATGAAAGCCAGTAGGATAAACCTGGAATTATTAGCTTTATTACTACTGATTGGGACTTTTTTCTTTCCCGTAGAATGAAATGCATGCTTTACTTGAAAGATACTCTGTAAATGAAAGCTTAGTAGCTGAAATTGAGAGACTGCGAGAGGAAAACAAAAGACTGAGGACTCACTTCTGAAAGATTTACATTGCTAATTTTAGTAGCATGGACTCACTACAGGTGATGTGTTGTCCGACAGATCATCTATCGTCAGTGAAGTATTGTTTGAAGACCTGCTGTTCTTTTGAACATGAATCTATTCTTCTAAATAACTGGTGTAAGATACTATATGCAATTATAAAATTTGTAGCAGACAGGCACTGTATAAAGAACATTTGCATCCTTGTGCTAACCACCTTGAAATGCAGCCTTCTAACAGGAAAACGAAAAGGACAAGTACGTTATTGGAGTTTTAGCAATATGTGAAGTGCCTTTTCATACACAAAATTTTAACAGGACAGATGCTTTTACTGTAAGAATTTTTTTATATACCTACTTTTCTATCTGCTTCTTTATTCTGCCGCTGTCAGAAACAATCACTACAGCTTGCCTTTCAGATACTTTTCTTGAAGAAAAAGGGGAGCAAAAGCTCCTCTTTTGCACAACATGGAGTCTTGTTTACAAGGAGCTGGAAAACAAGTCAGTTAAGTTTATTCAACTCGCAACTCTTCTGTCCTGAGTAAAACTAGAGCTTGAAAGTCTCTCCATATTCGGTGCCACAATCTTTCTTATTGAATTCATAAGTCTGAAATTTGTTGGTGCAAATGCTACATCAACTGCACAGTGAGATGTTTTGTTACTACTTTGGCTATGAAACTGAATCCTTTTTATTTACATGTATTTGAATGTTGTCATAGCTTGTCCAGATTGAATGCAGCTATAGTCTTCAAAATGTAATCATATTAATAATAATAGCCTTTAATAATACAGCAATGTGTAAATGAGGTCTTTCAGTCTTTGACTCAAGCAGCTTTTGCGCCCAACCTTCCCTTCCGTTTGTAGTGAACAACGCTTAATACTGAGCCCTTGTGTTGCAGTTTTGAGTCTTGTTGGTTTAACATTACTGTGGCCTTTTGAGATAGCTGCATACCAAATCTATTATCTTTTATGATTAACATAACCATTAAAGAGACATCATTAATTCAGTAGCATAATAATATCACACTGGTGTGTAAACATTTCTGAAATGAAGCTCAGTATGAAGTCCTGACTATTGAAATGCGTGGGATATTTGGCCTGCCCTTTATTTTGCCAAGAAGATTAAATTTAAACTTCAATTTTAAATTACTTTAAAAATTAAATGAAAATTTTAAAGAGAGTGAAAAATTTTTCTGAAAGACTTCTTCTACAGGTGCTTCTTGCTATTTAATTTGTTCTGGAGGCTTCTGAATTTCCCCCCTAATATTTGCTTGTTTCTTTTCACAAATTCAAAACTCAAGGAAAGTCTCAAGAACATGGCAGGTTAATTAGTTACAACATCTAGTGTTTAAATCCATGATGACACTCTTCTACTAAATGAGTAGATAAATAATGAAAGCCATAATATATAGTGTAACTTATTTTTATATGTTGCAAAACTAAAGAAAAACCCCAAACTTGTCTATAGCTTTTCCTTACCTTTAACTTTTTAAAAAGAGACTTCCTTTTCTTAACGTCATTTAATGAAAAACACAGCCTTGTAGCAACATGAGGGTGTTCAAGTAGCCTTTAATGTTAGGGAAATTACTTTAAATGTCTGTAGTTCTACTGCTTTTATAAGCTTTTAAAAATATGTCTATATCACATATAACTTCATAGTGAAAGGAAGCAAAGAAGTTGGGTTTTTTTTTTTACTAAACACACAGTGTAGAGAACTCTTTGGTAAGTTCATAGGATATGGAAGCTTGACACATAGACGGCACAGTTCATAAAAGACAGTAGTAGCTGAAGGTAGCAGAAATATCTTAGCATTCTTCTACGTGCTTTCCAGTGTTAATGAGTAACCTTGCATTTTTCCATCTCTTGATTTGTTCCTCAAGTGCTCTTGCTGGTGTACCCAGATAACAGCAGGGAATTAGACAAGTATCTTGGGTATTTTGCTTGTAGGTAATTTGTTTTCTTGACTCAGAACTGTATAATGTTTTTAATTCCCAAGTGGAGGTGACTATGGCAAGAGTGGTTAAAAAGATTCTTAGGGCTTTTGTCCTCTCAGGATCACTGTAGCACAAGTGGCTACACATGGTGTGTGGAGACCCACTATGCCTGTCACTATAAGGGTATGTCTTGCCTTGTACACAATCTGATTTGTATGTTAAAATAAAGCTTGTTTTAACCTTTTTGAGAAAAAAGCTGTGGAGACCTGCTTATTAAAGAGAATAATCTGTGTTGTGGTTGTTATGTGTCATCAGGCACGATCTGCCTGAAATTCTGGAGTAATCTCTCATCTGCCTCTATGGCTTCCTGTAGACCATGCAGTCATTTTCACAGAAATGTTCCCAGTACCTCATGCTCTTGGAGTAAAGGACAGATGAGCAGTTCCCCCTTCCAAACTGTTACAGTCATGCCAGTGAGATCATGTTCACAAGTAAAAAATCATGTTCAAGCAGATGTGTTTGGGCAGGGGAATACTCTTGTCTCCAAGGCTCCTGGTGAGTTGGAGATCCTGCGTTGTGTTCATGTTAAACTTACGGCTGTTTCATTTTTAGAATTCCCTTCTCTCATGCAAATACAGACTTTGTGTGATGAGAAGTTTATTTGCATTTTCAAGGTATGTAGGGTTTGAAAACTGATTTTGAGTAATTTATTTGTTCTCATAAAAGTGTAAAATGCCAGTATGTTCTTATTTCCTGGCAGCAGTCCATAAGGGCCCATTACACACTCCCTACTCTTCATAAGCACCACAAGGATGAATTTGGAAGTTGCTTGTTGCCCCTCCTGTACAAGGAACGTGGCATACTAGAAGAAAGAACATGCTTTACAGACTGCATTGCCAAAGTGTGCAGTTCCTTGCCAGCAGCTGCCCTAGATACTAAAACTGAAGATGCAAAATGGTTGTGGGTTATTTGTGTAAGGGAACAGATCTGATACTGCTGAGTGCTTAAGACTGACAGGTGCTGTGTCTGTGCTTGCCCACCAGTGCACTTCTGTCTCTGTGTCATTATTGGTGTGTCAAGGGCTGCACCTTCTGGTCTGGCTGAGCACAGCCTTTTTCACACCACCTTAGGCTGTGCTGATGAACAAATTATTAACAAACTGTGGAAAGAATCGTGTACTCTTCCTTAAGCGTCCTGTGCCAGGCACTGGCAAAGATAAGTTACAAGGCCAGAAGGACAAGAATAAAAAATTCGGAGGTGTTTTCAGGATTAACTGTGAAATTAGCTGTGATTCTTCCGGATGTCTCTCTGTAGCCAAGGAAGTACAGAGAGTACCTGTGCACTTCACAATTTCATATTTGTCTGGCACAGCTGTACGAAAAGGAAACTTAACAGTGGAATCATACTCAACAACTATTTCAAAAGTCTTTTTTTAGCTGATTTTGGCACTCTAGGCAGTGACACATTTGTGGGACTAAGAGCTACAATCCTTCAGATGTGGACAATGTCATAACTAGTATGCTGTCTACAGCAGTTGCCAATAATTTTGTGTGTGGAACGCTGTCCTAGAGCTAGAATGCATATCTAATATTTTCAAAATAACCAGAGAAACTTCTGGGTAGTGCATATATAATAAGCTGTGGATTGTTAAGAGCATCTCTGAGATGATGAGGGTGTGATGACATGAGAAAAACTGTTCTTGGTCTATTAAGGCACCTCGATTTTGAGAGCAAGCTTAGAAACTTCGACTAAATCTGCAGAAACTTAGAGAAACTTACTCTCTCTACCTGGAACAGCAGCTGAACAACAGCTAACCAAAAGTGAAGGAGAAAGAAGTGTAGACTACTGATACTTATTTCTTGGCCTCATTAGCACTTAAACGATACAGACCTAAACTCAAGTAGAAAGCAGCATTCTCTCTTCTGGAGAGACTGTATCATGACTGAAGATGTTTGGTGGAGGAACAACTGCCCTGTTTGTGGTGGACTGTGCCTGTCCTGAACCAGTTCTGGTCTCCAAATGCTGGTGCTGCATAAACAGTAATGCCCAGGTTGTTTTGGGGCTCAACCATGTTACAATTTTCTGAGTGTCTGGCTTGGGGCTCTAAAATTGGCTGATTTTTCAAAACCATCCACTCTCCATCAGGTGCTAGAACAGGAGTTCTCTGAAGCAACTGCCCAGCTTTGTCCTGCCAGTTGTCCCATGGAGCCACTGGCCGAGCTGTAGACACGACTTTAGAGGGAGTTTAAAACTGTCATTATACCTCTGAGGATCACCTGAGATGTGTTCTGGTATTAGAAACTTCTGTTGTTCTTACTAGCAGAATATTTTTTCCCTTAGTTAATACGTGTGAGTTGCAGCACAAATACTCATGCCTTGGGCTCTATCTCTCTCTTGAATTCCCCATTTGTCCTCTCATTCTAGCTAAAAATACCAGGGCTCATATAATAGAAAGTTATTGTGGCTCCCTTCCAATTTCTTACACTACAAAGTTCTGTCTCTTTATGGAAATCACTGAGAGACAATGCTTTTCAGCCTGTTATTTTGCAAGAATGATAATTCTGATTTATTCTTTTCATCTCTACTTGTCCTCTGAGTAATGGAGCAGGAACAAAATTACAGAGAGAAAAGGACACATGAGAAAAGAACACAATTTCCTATACAGGTTATTTACATACAAGTGCCTTTACTGGTTATAAAAATACACATTAAGTAACACAGGGCAGAAGTGCTTCAGAATTAATTAAAAAAAATTAGTACTATAAATAAATACTAGTGCTTGGTTGCATTACTATAACACTACAAACCAGAATGCCTGAATATCCAGAGGTGTCCAGGTGGGGATATTTTTTATAATTATCAAGTTACAGAGGGTGAGCTGTGTTTTCTGGATAGCAATTCTTCATATTTTCATAAGGTCTTAAACTGGCTAATCAAAAATTAGTGCAAACAAACCTGATTAATCATTTTTTGAAAGTTTTGGGCTGAGTAAATGGAGTTGTCCCCCTGATTCCGTAGCATTTAAACTGAAGCAGTTCTGGCTTCCTGCTGTTCCAGTTCTCATCACTGAACTTTTTTATGAGTCAAGAAGCTGATGCAATTTATCCAAGTCCACCTGAGTAAACAGAAGGGTGCAAGATCTATCTAAAGCTTTAAAAGTCAGAGCACTTTGGTCTGCTTCTTACTGCCATCCACTCCAGTTTTAAATTTTGAACACTACACAAGTGTCTGCAGATATGTCCTCTGGTTATTTTGTTACTGAAATACATCCTCTTGACAATGGAAATCAGCAAATTAAGGCAAACTTAAATTAAATAGACCCTTTGTCCTCATGCCATGATACCCCAAATTCTTTCCATGATATGTTTGCCTTAAAGAACTTGCATGCAGTGCTGGAGGTAACACCCCCCCTTGTCCCCGCTGTGTGGAGAAAAAATGTCACTGCACCATGTCCAAAACGCTTGTCCCCAGAGTCCTATCTCTTACCAGCTCCTCGAGCTTTGAGAAAGCTGCTGACTCCCTGCCTCTCAGCAGTAGCAGAGGGAATTATAAGTTTCCTTCCCCTCAGAGGCATTTGCCCTGCTCCTAGAGCCCCTCTCCAGGGTGGTGCCCAGCATGGTCTCATTCCATCAGTGCCCATATCCTGCCGCAGGGTGTCCTTCCACACGGATGTGCTGCGCCAGACGCAGGTCACACCATTAACAGACTCACTTCACATGGTGAGTATGGGTGAGGCTCACGAATATACGTAAATGCCATTGCTTGTTTCCATGGTAACTTTGATGCTTCAGAACAGAAAAGACAAAAAAGCCAGGGACAACAGGAGACGTGCAGGAGGTAACAGCACTTCACATGTGTTTGAGTTGCCCTGTGCTATTCTGCAGTGACAGAAATCCCAGCTCTGCCAGACAATCATGCTATGAGGATACTCCAGTGATACTATGATTTCTGTATTTACCCATCCCAGAGTTGATTTTGCTTTTTATTTTGTGTGGGTTTGGGGGGTTTTTTAAAGGTTACTTTCTACACTAGCTATTAGGCAAACAGCAGTGGCATTGGTGTGACTGCTATATATCCTCTAAGTACAATACAGAGAACAGTGGTATGAATGCTTTGAAAGCTTTGCCATGCTTTCTAGAAATACAGGGGTTTGTGTATACAACCCACATGGGAGTACCATTGGGACCAAACAAGATAAACATTACCTTTTTAAAAGTGTTTATCTTTGTAAAGTTGAAATGCGCTTTGATCTCATTTAGTTAATTGACAGTACTTAATTGTTGCTGACCTCTCACAAGTTTAATGCCTAGTCTTGTACTGTATGCATTCATTTCACTGTTGAAAGCTGGTTTTGTTTCTGCTTTACTTAAATGGCAATTGTGTGGCAAACTTCATGGGAAGAGTAATCTCATACTGAGTGAGGGAATTGGTAGCTTGTCAGTGTTTCAATCTCAACAATAGCCAAGGCTTTCATACTCGCAGAAATGACAAGTCTCATCACCATCACCACCTCATCATCATCATCATCTTTGTCAAGAGGTCTCATTCAAGGTAAGGTAAATGTTAAGGAAAGTCCCGTGTCCGACCATCCAGGAGCCACCCTGTCAGTCACACATGCACCACCTGAGCTGGGAACGAGCCCTTTCACAGCTACGCATCCCACACTCAACACAGGCAGACCAGGTTTCCTTACCGGCTCGTCCCCAGATTTCATACAGCAGTCTCCGACGTCCCGATCCTTAGAATAATTGAATCTCGGTGCGATAACTAAATAACAACAGCTGGAGCTGGTGCCTCCGAGGAGGGACCACGAACAAAGGAAACTGTGAGCTTTTATCCCTTTCCAATCTTGGTGCGCGGTGTGGGGATCCTCGGCTCCTGCCGTTTCTCTGAGTGTCCGGTCCCCTGGCCATCGCCTCGGGTCCCCGGGCCCTTTGTTACGCAAATGGCGGCACTTACGGCCCCTTGCCTGGGGCTCTCGCAGCTTGCAAACCGAGCTACCTGCACTGAATGTATTCCTTGATAGTAAAGAAACCAAAATATTTCATATCTAGTCCTCAGATTTCACCGATGACTTACTCTGCTCGTGACTTTCGCCTGTTTCCATCAGTTCAATCTCTGCAAACATCGTCCCAGAGTCATTCGGAAGAGTATGAAGACTTGCCTTTCTGAGGGAGTTGATCGCGATGCTGTCCATCAGTTTAGCAGTGTCCTTTCTGGACAGAGAGTATGGCTACCGGGGAGAGTCCACCTTTCCAATCGCTGTGTTGTGTGCATCTTGTCCTCCTTTCCCAGGAATCGATGCTGGGCTTGAGAAACCCGGCTACTTGTGGCTCACAGCATGCTTGGGAAGAACGGAGAAGGAGAGACAGACCTAATGATGACTGAGCAATTAACCTGGCTCCCCTGCTAATCTCTTTTGAAGATGGGGACCTTGAAGGGGATCTACAATTGAAGAGAGAGCCCTAACTACTAGTGCAACTGCTCCTCTTAACTGGCCTGCTTTAAAAAAAATCCCTGTAATGTGTCTGTTACACAGCAAATCAACAGTTTCATATTTTCGTTCACTGAAGCTGCTCTTCCTGGTAATTTGGTAGGTAGTAGCTTAACCTAGGGACCACAAGACTTGGCTAATAGAAGTCAGGTCCAGCTGCATCAGAAAAGATGGAGACGTTTCCTGCCACTGTTGCTGTGTGTTAAGAGCATCGAAGAATGAAAACAACTCACAGAGGATTTACAGCCCTTGCCACACACTGAGACACAGCACGGAGGATTCAATAACAGGAGCCCTCCAGGTCCTTGAAATGCTTCTTTCAATGAGCATCCACTCCATCACACCAAGGCTAAGCGTAAACAAACTTTTCTATCCATATACTTGTCTTGGCCACATATTGGGTTTTCTTGATAATTCCATGGCAAAGTCTGAGGAGAAAGCAGTACGGCTACTCCTTGTACTATTTCAGCATCGGGGATCAAATTAACATCCCTGAGGGTGTGATAGCTTAATCAGACTTCAGAGGGCTTGTCTGAGGGCTCTTTTTAAAAGCAAGAAAATGAATTGGTGCCTGTGGGGTTGTGCAATGAACATTGACACGGAAGAGGTGAAGGGAAGGATGGAGCTAAGGGGCAATGAGTGGGACCTCGCTCAGCTTGGGAGGCATGAGACACTCCGGCCGCGGCCCTGTGGGAGGCAGCAGAGCTGGCGCTCGGGTCCGAGCACAGCCTGTTCCCTGCACGGCGGGCGTGTGGGAGGCAGGACGGGCTGACAGCGCTGACCGTGACAGTGCCACCCGCGCTCAGGGCCCGGGAGCAGCGCACGGGGCGCCTCGGCCGCCGCTCCCGCCCACGGGCTGCCGTGCCCGGGGGCGGAGGCCTGGGACCGCTCCTCTGCGGGCCGGGAGCCGCAGCTGCGCTGCCGGCTGGGCTCCTCTCCATGGGATCCCGCCTGTGCCTGTGGAAGAGGGCGTCCACCGGTCCCCAGCGCCCGCTTTACCCCGCGGCGATACCTTCACAGCACAGCCGCTCCGCTGAGGGCTCGGTGCGGCCGCAGGTGTGCGGCGGGAGGGCCGGCAGTACCTCCGGGCCCCCGCAGAGGGCAGGGCCGCCCCGCCGCTGCTGCGCGCCTCCTCCCCGGCTCCATGCCGGCCTCACAGCGGGCAACGAGAGCGGGTGAGCCGGGGCTGTGCCGAGCCGAGCCGAGCCGTGCGGGGCTGACGGTGAGTGACCCATCGGCCCGGGCCGTGACCCATCGGCCGGAGCCATGACCCGTCCCTGTGCCCGAACCCGTCCTCCTGAGGTGGGCTCCTGACGGCATTGGGCTGGCGTAGCAGGATAGCTCCGTTTGGAAGAAGCCTGATAAATAGATTTTCATTCCAACAGTTTATGGAGAAGAGATGAAAAGCGATTTGAATTTCATTTTAGAGCTACGTGAAAGCAATATCACTTGAATAAATTTTTTTGGATTGATAATTGTTCTTGGTAATTAAGATTTGAAATATCCACTAGGACCTACATTACATTCTAGGGACAGAAGGCAGGAGTGATAGAAGGATAGAATGCATGATCTCTTTTGCAGTGCCTCATTTCCTTCCACTGTGAAAACAGTAAACTTCCTAAAGCTAAGAGCAAAGCAAAAAGTAGTTTAAACTATTTCAGTGAGCGTTTATAACCTCTCTCACAGAGGACCAGACCTTCTCTAACCCACTGCTGTTGTAACTATGCAGCTCTAATAGTAGAGTGAGACAGCATACGACCCTGTAGTCAGAGGTCTGAGTGACTTTGACATTGTGGGGTGCCCTGCTTCACCTCTTGCATGCAAGGAAAGGTTGCTGTAGAGATCAAGACGGCCAAACAGAAAGATTAGTCAGTATTTCTGTTTCAATTCAGGTAGAGCAGGGACTAGAGGTAAAATTCTCCTCAGACATGAAAAGTAGCCTATGAACATATCATCTTTGTCATAAGCTTTTAGTCATTGTTGAATGCACTCTCATTTGCCAGAAAAGTTATATTAAGTCTTGAAATAGTCACCTTAACACAAGGTCTGACAGCTGCTGGAGAACAGTAATCCTTGCTAATGCCACATCTGTGCAAGATAACCACGAGACAGTGCTAGACATAACTCCAGGGTGGCTGGGCTGCGTCAGCACGTGTGCGGGTGCAAACTGTGGTGGAATTAAGGTTCTTTGTAGCTCAGGCCTTTCTTTTAAAGGAGTAAGACATACAGTCCTCTCTTCCCATTCCCTTTGGTGTGGGTTTGGGAGGAATTTGGAGACAGCAGCTCTCCGCTGCAAAAGGAATCTTGCTTACTGAACCAATGGTCTCTCAATGGCCACCCTTGAGTGGAACACACATATGTATATATGACTTCATAGAGTTTTCATGCTGGTTCTGGTCCTGTGATTGAGCCCAGTCATGGGACAATCCTATTTATTGCCTTTCAAAGTTTGGCTAGAAACCACGGCATAAGGTTAGTCACTGCTGCCAGGTTTTAGTGGTTCTTCCTGTACCTTGCAGCAAAGAATAGAGGTACGCCAGGAGCCTACAGGGGCCAGGTGCAGCTTTAGCTCTTACCTTTTATACTTAGATGCTTAAAGGGGCATTTAAGCACTTAACAGTCTTGGAGTTTTAGCATGGATTCATACATTTGTTTTCACTAGTTGGAAGTTCAGGTCAGGCTAGTCTTTATGGGTTAAAGGAGTTAGCAATGTGATAGGAAAAGAAATACCAACATTAAATCCAGATGACCTTAAAATTAATTCAACAGGGTGTGGAATTGTGATTGGAATTGTTATTTGTGGCCACAATATGAGGTATCGATTGGACTCTGAGTTATTTTGACTGTCTTGTTTGTATCTTTTAACGGTAACAAAATTTCCTATCAGCCTCTGGTCAGTAGCAGTGGAAATAAGAAGCAAAGGCAACAATGAGCTTTTAAAGCCTCTGACTCATAGTTGCTACTCTTTTAGGCTTCAGTGCACAGCAGAGCATGTTCCTCAGAGAAAAATCACCTTTTTCTTCTTTTGTAGCTGTTTCAATTTGACAAGAGTTCTTCTGAGACCGTGTTTACTTGTGAAATGGCTGTAGTTCAGGAAGGGAGAGGAAATTTTTTGTTAATTTCTGAAGACAATGGAGTCTGTGGTCATTCACACATTTCTCAGGAGTGACTTCCAAGACTTTGTGGATCCCATGAAGGGTACCAGCTTCTCCTGGGATAGTCTGTTAGTTTTGATAGCATGCAACTGTGGTCCTTGGGTAAAAAGAAAATCTCTGTAGGTGGTATAAATATTACAGATGCCTTTGTTTCTCTGTTTTTCATTGAGAGAGGTACTTCCAACTGCGCACTGTGTTCAGTGCAGAACCGAGAGGTGGAGCAGAGAGCAACATTCCTGGGCAACATCCTCAAGAGGATCCCCTCTCCATCCAGTGAAGACAGGTTTCCCCTCATTGAGGCTATGACTGGAAGTCCAGGTAGATAATTTAAGAGCTCACAGTTGGTAGTACATGTGCATCCTGCCCTTCATCCCCTTGCAGGCATGTCCAGGTTCATTTCAGGTTTGCTGCCTATGCTGAACATTGCCGTTGGGCAGTGTGCTTAAAGAAGAGCAAAATGCCTGCGAAGTCATGAAAGAGTCATTTTCATATGACCGAAAGACGTTTTCCTCCCTTTTTCTTTTTCTTCCCGACAGTCTGTTTTTATCTTTCATTCGTTTACTAATGGTGATGGCCATTGGCATTTACATCAGAAACAAGGGAACACCCACACTTCATATAACACCAAGCAAAAGCAGTAGTTTGGGCTTCAGATTTTAATAATGTTGGTTAAAGCAGTGTCCGCACATTGTTCTTTATAAGCTATTGTGAATATTTGTTTTTAAAATATTTTTAGTCATTCTAGCTACTTTGAGATGGCTTTTATTTATTCTTCATCTATGAATGCACTGATGTTGAGCTTCTGTTTTTATTTCCAGAAAATGTTGTAGAATGCTGTTCTGTTTATTTGGAGAAAAGCAGTATATTCCTGACTAATGGCTGGAATAAAGAAATACAGAACAGAGTCACAAATTTGCATAAAAGCAAAATTTATCAGTGTGAGACATAGTGGGTTGACTAACTACTGAATAACCAGGCCAGGAGGAAGTTTTCTTTGGGTCTGTTGGATAAAGATTTGCTTTTTTTTTTTTTTAAAAAAAGGCAATTATTTTTTAATTTTCTACTTTTAAACAGCATAATGAGGAATGTTTCACATTCAATGTAAATTACTTTCTCTTGTTACTCTTAACAGTGGTCTATAAGAACATTGTGTTTTATGACAATTAATGTGGAGTTCAGTGGTTTTGTCTTTCCTTAAAACAATGTCTTCTCAATTTATAATAGTTTCACTGTGTTCATTTTCTGTTAAAACAGAACAGAATGGCACCTCCTTTGTCTTCTCTGTAGTTTTTCTTATTGTGTATTTCAAGGGTGTGCCCTCTCACTTCTTTCTGTTGGCCTCTGGTTGCCATGTAATGGAGGATCAAGATGAAAATGGTTTCAATAGACCATTTCTTAATGTGAAGACTCTCCAGGGCTGCCAGAAATAACCAACAATTAATGCAAGCACTGTTCTAATGCTTGTTTGGAGTTGAGTCACACTGATGCTTGCAGCATGAATTGGTAGCACAGGGAAAACAAACCCTGTGTGCTTGGCACCAAACAGCTTCAGGTTTGAGGAACCGTAAGGGAGATGTAAGTGGGTGAAACCCAGGAGGAGGTAGTAAATAAAACAAGACTGGATGTTAATCAGTGTTTGGTATGAAGGAATTAAACTGAGTAATCTGAGGAGGTGTTGAAGCAGAGGAAAACAAAAACAAAGTCAACAGTATGCTTGGGACCATATGTGAAGGTTGATGGTTATTTGATTTGAAATGTATTAGGAAAGCAAGCAGAGATGAACCTTTGGTTTCAGCTGAAAATAAAGTACCTAGCGTGTGGCTGAGGGAGGGCAGAGTAATGAACCTCTAATTTTATTGAGCTGCATGAGTTGGATAAACAACTTGTAAATAAATTTGAAACAAGTATTATCCCATTTCGAGGAGCAGTAGCTTTTAAAAGTGAAACTTATGATGTTCATTGTGTTTCTTGATAGCTTGGCTGAAGATGAATGGCTGGATTTTGCTCTCCGAGATCATAAAGCTGCATTATGTGTTATCCTGAAATTAGGGGAAAGACATAACCAACAGGTACAGGGCGTAGGAGTTTCATAGCCTGGGTATAACTGTGATAATGGAAAGACTCAGGAAAATGCTTTAGCTTCTAGACAGTCTTTTACTGTTTACTTACAGAGAGTAAGTATAGCCTCACTGCTACCACAGTGGAAACCATGAAAACAACCAAGGCTGAGATAGAAAACCTGTGATTAATTTTATTATCTTAATAGTCATGTGGTGATTCACAGAAAGTGCCAGGGATTTTTCCATTTCGAATGGATTGTTATTTTACTTGCATACTTTCTAAGTAGTAAAGTTGAAATGATTTGTAACAGAGCTCAGCTGAAGTAGATGGATCTATACCAGCAGAGGATTTGTTCCAGTTTCTTCTTCTGTATTCATTAGAACAATTGGAAAACTGTTGTTTTCATGATGTAATGCACTGGTTGTTTTAAGAGCTCATTCCCGAACAACGTGCTAATTGGCCTGAAATAGTGTGGTGCATGTGGTGCCCCCTTGGGATTTGAAGTTACGGATGATCCTATTTGTTAGTGGCTTCAGAAATTAAACCTCTCATGAGTGTTTTAACTGTGCTTCTGTAAGGACTGGGTGAATAAGTGCATGATAGTTTGAAACGCAGTGTTCAGAGCAATTGTTCTACTTTACGTGATTGCTGGGCAAATTAGACTTGTAGTGGAAATTTCCTTGCAGGCTACTGTGCTGAAGTTTTTGGCTCACCAGCACAGGGTTGCAAAGATGTGATAGCAGATACAACAGAAGTGCAGCATATAAACAGATACTTGAAACTTATGAATCAAATCGCATTTCCCATCATTTTTTCTGTGTGTTCTACTGCCAAGATGCTATGGTTTTATATTGTCACTGCTTCACTACGTTGTTGAGTGGTGGAAGAGGAGTTGGAAAGAGTTTTGACTTTTTAGAGCTTAGTAAAGAATGGTGAACACTTCAGCAGTTTGGAATTTAGACTGACAATTTTAACTGCATGTTCCTGAGCAGCTCATCAGGGACACAAAATTGATTAAGACCTTACTCCCTCCCCACCTGCCCTCCTTCCCTCATTTAGGCTTCTGAATCAACTTGATTAGCTGAACAACTCTGTTCTTAATTTTTCAGATTTGCTCAGGCTGTCTCCAGAGTAGGGAAGAAGATATTGCGCTGGATTTCATTTGGTCCATGTCAGTGATTTCATGACTGTGAGAACAGGGAATGTGTTTTGTTTTCAAATTAAAGGTTATGTTTTTGTGGTGAGGTCCCAAACTCAAGGAGCAATTTCGGTAGTGATTTCTACAGTGAGCAAAAACCTACTGCGTGGTCATGTGCCAAGATCAATGGTTGCTTTCCTGCTGCTGAGACTCTCCTGCCTTGGGACTCATCTCTGGGCCAACTCTACCGTGAGAGGCATCGAAGGTATAAAACCGGTGGGTAAGTAGATGTTTTACTGATGAATAATGATTCAATTATCTCATTTAACTATAATATCTGCAAATGGGAGTGAAGTGCAGAGGGAAAGAGGCATCGTAGGCCGGTATACGTGAAATGTGAATTAATTCAAACAATGTAGAGAACATTGGAGACTTTGGCAGTATTTTTGTGAGTGTCATATATGCCTCATTTTAATTGCTTGATGTTATTCTGCCAAGCTGCATGAAATTAAACAAAAGGAAACTTACAATGGAACAAACAGGAAATGAAATAATAAGTGGAGTAAGATGTCTCTGGAGAGAATGGCAAGGGATTTGCCGTAATATTTGAGAAGTTATTAGATGTGAGAGTCCCACCTGTGTGCTCCAGCAGCCTTGTTTTTCTCACACCCATATAAAACTACATAAACTGCTTCATGGAGAGAGGTGAAGGTGGGAAAGGCTGCATTCATGAGCAGCAGAGGCATTTGCAGTGGGATACCGAAGGAATGTTGTGTTGTCTTTCTTTCTTCCCTCTCTCTGCACCCCTCACCACAGCAAGTTTGGATTGGATGGGCCATAACCACAACTGAAGAAACAATAATTTGTGAATATTTGAACCAATAAGCATGGTTTCCTACAGTGTTTTCTCACCTGTTCACTGAAGTTGATGCCCATCATCCCCCACTCCCCACTTTTTCCTACTTCAGTATCTGTCATTCTCCTCTGGCTGCCCACTATTACTTGCAGCCTCCTCATGCATCCCTGAAATCACTGAGCAGTACTCCAGCTCTACCTCCAAGAATTCTTTAAGCCCTGTGCTGTGCTGCAGGTGGTTGAACTCCTGCTAGGCTCAGAATTTACTAGAGGAGCAGTGTCAGAATGCATGGTATGTTTTACAGCCATCTCACATTAGTTTGGGAGGGAGGCTAGTTTTGGCTAACTTGGTGTATTGTGGGAAATACACCAAGTTGTGGGAAACATCTTCTTGCTGTGCAATCACCAGTAGCAACAAAGACTTTTCTGATTCCATCTTCTTTCTGTACAGTGCAGGTGCTGCTGTCATCGTTAGGGCTTGTTACGCTGTTGCCTCCAGTGCTGCTTCACCTCTAGCCTTGCCATCAAAAATGGGAGCACGTGCATAGGCTATTTATCATGACATTTACTGTTACACTGCCTAATCCTGGTCAAATGGGAGAAATTTGTCCCTTCATAAATGGAATTTTAGAGTAATATGGAATGGCCTGCCTTGGTCCTTCTCTAGTGTCTAGGCTTTGCAGTGCTGCAGTTGGGTTAAAGCAGTGTGTTCAGCATGCTACTGTCATTTCAAGTGTACAGAAACAACCAGGCTGCTGGTTGCCAGGATGGCCTAGACTGTTAGTTTTTTTGAACACAATGTTTACATCTTAGTCAATGTGCCTTTTTTCCCTTCATTTCATGATTTCCCCCCACTTAATACAAAGGAGTTAGCATTTTTGCTGACTGCAGCTCCCCCAGGAGCTGATTGAGCTGGTATTTCTGTTCTCTAAGCCTTTTGTTTGTGGTTTCCATAAAGTTGAAAGTAGTTCTTGGTGCTGAGTATGTTTTATTTCTCGCCTAAAATTTTGTCCCAATTTCATCTGTACCAGATAACGCTTCTTGAGTTTATTGAGTCCTTTCCAAAATTAAAAAGAAAGCATTCTCAGTGAAGTTTTCGTAATTTAAAATGGTCTGTGATATTTCTGCTAGAGTAAACACCTTTTGCTTTTCATCTAGTCAGTTTTTTGGAGGGAGTTTGATGTGGGACTCAGGGCATCAAAACCATTTGGCTTGTTGAACTGTAAGATGGGAATACTCTTTTTCCATCAGGCCTGTGAGCTCCTTCCCAGTAAGCTGTGGTAAACTTTTAAATATTAGTATTGAAATTTTTCGTGCTATCTGCCTTTTTATTTGATGTCTGATCAAAATATTCAGGGTTATTTTTAAAAATAAATGCATGGGGAAAAAAATGTATTGTTTTGTCACTTGCAAAAGCCTCTTCCCTCATGGGCTTTGCAGGATAGGTTTGGCAGAACTCGGCATTTTTACAGGAAAATGCTCTGTTGCTTTTATTTCATTCTTGCCAGGTTTAGAAGTCTTTGAAAAATATGTGTCAGTAATAAAATTCTGAAAGCTTACCTGTCATCTCTGTGCAATTAAGCAGCTGATGTCTCATCCTCGCTGAGCAAGCAAGAATGTTGGAGCCCAGGGTTATTATGGTGTGTTTGAACAGACCTTCCTAAGCAGTTCCTTGTTGCTGCAGGCTGAGGTTCAACTGCATCCAGAAACAGAAAAGGAGCTTCTGTTTCCAGTGTACCAAGTGACCAGCAGGTTATTTAAAGGCAGGTGAAATAGGAGCCAGGCTATGTCAGGAGGTGGTAGGAAGGAAGGAAGGAAGGAAGGAAGGAAGGAGGCAGGGGGGATGTGGACATGAGCCCTGGTGAATCAGGGTGGGAAAAGGAGGGAAGTTGCCTTGGAAGATGAGAGTTCTACTGGAAAATGCTGTGGTTGCTCAGAGATGTCTCCGAACCTCTTTTTAGGTCCTCAATAGTTATCCTTCCCTGGTTTCTATAAAGAGCTACACAAGCATGAGAAAAGGATCCCTGTGAGAGCCTAAAGTCTGTCTTTGGAGCAGGGGTTGGGTACCAGGGTTTGCACATTGATTTCTGCTGGTCTGCATAACACAAGCACTGCCCCCACATTAGCACTTGGAGTTCTGTCACGCAGAGATTAGTGTCTGTTGGTGCTGAGATTGAGACAGTATTTATACTTTTCGTCTTGTAAAATGTTCACATGTACCTTATTTGAGCTTTGATTTTATATATAGTTATTCCATTCTTGCACTGTTTTGGGAAAACGTTGTTATTAGCAGATGTAAACCTGAGACATGATTTAAATAGGATGAAAGTTATTCAAAACAGGAATTGTCTTGATTTTTTTTTTTCTTATGCCTTCAAATATTAATTCTTTGATTAATATTTTATGTGATTGAGTTTGTAGTATGAATTTTACTAGTTCCATACAGGAGGCAACAAATACAAATTGTGTGATCTAAGAATTTTAAATTCCCCCTGCACTGCTGCATTAGACATCAGTTTCACCGCCTGTCCTGATGGATCCTGCCCACCTGCTGAGCCTCACTGCTTTAGCCATGGCTGCATCATTTCTAACCATGTCTGGTAAAGCCTTGAGGCTTTACTGGGGCTCCTGTCAGGAATCATATGTGTGCCTAATAAGTCACAGTCACAGTCCTGGAGGGCTTGCCATCTGAATGGAGAAAGACACAGCGGTAAGTGACACACACAAGCAGAGGAAGAAGAAAAGGCAGGAGTGGCATGGCTTAGTCAGATGTGGCGTGGTTTGGTGGTGAAGTTGGTGGGCAGTGCTACCCCAACACCAGGTTCAGTCTCTGTAAACACTGTCAGGTACACCAGATAGCCCTCTGCAGGTGAAGCTTCTCTGCAGAAACAGCTTGGCTTCATCCTCACATCAGTCAAACAATTCCCCGTGGTTTCTTTTGGTGAAAAGCTGCTCTAGAACCAAACTCTTTAGCAGTCAAACCCGTCATTTTGAGTTTAAATTAATTTGTTCCCACATTAACAAACGGCCATGCATTCCTCGTTGTCCTCTGGTTTGAAGGACTGTTTTGTGGTTTTCATTTTGGCTTAGACAAATCACAGTGTTTTTCACATGAAAAGGCAAGGCTTTTAGCTTATGCCCGTGTTTATAGCAGAGTTATTGCTGCAAGTGTGCCTCTGTAGGCACACCTGACACACCTTGGAGCTTCCTAGTTCACAGGCTGTTAGCAGTACAGCTGCCACAGTCTAAAGGTCAGTACCAGGTGACCAGATTCATACTCTATTTGAGTATTCTAGTTTGGGGAATTTTTTAATAGAACCGAGCTTTCTGGAGATTGAAGACCTAAGTCTACTGCAGGAAACAGGTGGTCATCTTCAGAAGGCTCAGTATGGTGTGACTCACCTCAAGCCTCTGGCCAACGTCAGGCCCCTTCTCGGAAACTGTCCTAAAATCAACATCAGGTCTCTTGGCTGCACTTTCCTGGTCTCATGCTGCTACCACACAGATAGTTTGGAATCATCCTGCACTCACAGTTGTTACAGGCTCTGCATCTTGCACTGCTAAACCTTGTTTTGGGTTCACTGTCGTGCTTTTCTTCCCTGCTGATGTTCAACTCTGTCCTTAAAGACCGCGTTGAAGAAACTTCCTTAATAAAGAGCTTTCTGCCTGGTACTTTCTGCTTGATCTTGTTAATCCTTTGAGTAGTTTATCTGATTTATGCATCTTATACTTTTGCTGGCTTTTCCAACTTTCTCCAGTTTATCCTATGTATTACTTTGCAAAATGATTTATTAAAATCCAAACAGATTACATTCACATTTTTTGTGGGAGTAAAATAGAAAAGAGACATTTTGGACTAGTATGCCATGATCAGTCTTCTGTAATGCATTTGATCTGCTTTTGTTTTCCATTCTTTTCTCAAGATTTGTGTGCTATCTGTAGATGACTGATGTGTCTGTGCTACCAAAATGACTCTTTTTCCTCTTTCCTTCCAAGTATAGGCACCATATTTGGCTTTCTTCAGTCATGTGGTACTCCCTCATTTGATGGATTTATTTAATATCTGTGCTATCAGACTTAAAATTTCATGTACCAGCTCTTTCGGTGTTCTGTGATTAAGATTGTTCTGCCACCCAGACTTGACAGCAATAAGCTCTTTGGATTTTGCTTCTATCTCAGTAATTTCTATCCCCGAGAACTCATTCTTATTAGCTGTCATGTGTCTGCACCACTGTTCAGCATCAGTTTGGGATTTTTTTGAAAATGAGTGGCGATAGTAATTTCTTTTGGGAGCTGTGTGTACATTTCCCATGAGGTCTACCCTACTCCAGTGAAGAACTTCATGCTTCTTTCATGTACTTACTGTGGTTATTTCTTTGTTGTTATGGGTGTTTGTTTGGTTGCTTGGTTAGTGATTTTTTCATTTGCTCCTTTTTGTAATTAAAATGTGGCTGAAGGACTGTCTCATTCTCTATATCCTCTCTGCAGTCCATCTGGTTCATTTTCAGCAGCACTGCCATTATCTCTGTGCCTCATGAACTCTGAGGACGCGTGTGCTTGTGAGTTTTAGGACAACAGAACGCATTCAGCATTTATTCTTTTCCATATATGAGATCTCTTTTTAGTGTTGCTCCTTGAAGTTATCTTGTGCTGGACCCTGCTTTTACCAGACTTTCTTCCCTCGGGGTAGAAGCTGCTATAATAATAATATAAATATAATAATGCTCTCTCACTGCTTCCTTCAAGAAATTCAACATCACTGCACACATGACATGAAGGGTCTCTGCCTTTTTAGTGACTTTGTGGAAGTAAAGAAAATGACTGTGGGACAGCAGAAGGATGATGTGGGTTGTCTTTCAAATAACAAAGAGAAGACAATGACAGCATGTATGTCTGTAAAAGTATTATGGACCGCAGGTAGATCATCTAATTAATCTGAAGCTTGATACTTCTTTTTGGTATTGGGCCTTCTGTCACCTACTGAGGAAGGGGCTCAATATTTCTGAAATATTCCAGAGCAACTCCTTGCCAGTGGTGCAGATCACAAAATAAACCCCAGAGTTTTACAGGTGTTTTTTTTTGTTTTTTTTTTTTTTTTNTTTTTTTTGTTTGTTTGTTTTTTTTTTTTTGTGGAGGAATTTAAATGCATTGATCTATCTTTCTGGGTTTTTTTTTTAGAAGTCTAGCAATTAGGGGCTTTGCAGATTTTCAGTGTCAGCTTTTTCTTTCTGAGGAAAGTTCACAAAACAAAGAGGGATCTGATCTTACAGTGGGTGCAGAAGCAGCATGGGTTTGAAAAATTTTAGCCAGATCTAATTGCTTCATGCTAAGGACCTAACTATACCCAGAGTTTTGAATTAATTTAAACTGCACCAGTCTAATTTTGTGTGGACATTCATTGGCTCTGTTATTTTTTGAAAACAAATTGAAACTGCAAAGCAGCAGAGAGATGTTTTTGGTTTTCATCTAGTGCTGCTGTGGAAGCACAGAAATTAAATAAGGGTACCTTGCTTAAAAGGGCACAGATGAAATTGCAAGCAGTATGCTGCTTTCACTGATGTAAGATGCACTCACTGTGAACCACCCGCCTGACGAACTGTTGCACTCTGGAAATTGAAGCTGTTTGAAACTTGAGGAGACAGGGCTGAGGGGTGGAGCAAGATGTCCACATCTTTTGTCCTGGTGCGGGGACACAGTCGAGTTCCAGCTATCGGTGTGTGATCAGACAACAAAAGACTGTAGCAGAGCTGGCCTTGTGGAGAACCTGCTCACCTCTGGCGGGGTTTGGCAGCTCCAGTACTGTGAGATTCAGACTGAATGATGTTGTTCTGGAGTCATCTCAGTAGTACTGCTGCTTCTGGGCACTGCCTGACCGTGTGAGTCCTGATCAGGCCAGGCTGGATCCACAAAAAGCTGCTTGGCTTTCTAGGGTGTTTATCAGGTTGGAGCACTAGACTTGAAAAATTAATCCAAATTTTCATGCTATGCTAATGCATGAAAGACAGTCTTCCCTGAATTGGAGTGCTAAAGTATTCAGTGCAGATCCACTGGTGTCTTTGTAGATATCAGAACCAACCTGCTAGGAGCAAATCAGGGCAGGAGACAAATCCCTGTGAACCTGAGCTGACTGCATGTGGCCTGTAGTTTTGCCCAAAAAACCACAGGTTTTTCCATGAAGGTTTGAGTACCTTGGTACCGAATTTCAGTTTCTTAAAATTAACTCCAAAAGCAACCAGCTGGGAAAGCAGCGTTCCCAGGGCAAACTCCAGACACTGTAAATCAAAGGTGGGTTGGATTAGCTGGAAATGCACCTGCAGTAGGTGGCTGTTTCACCTCACCAAGGCTGGTTTATATGTCTGTATGATGGTGTATTTTTAAGATGACATTCAGTATGTTCTGGCTGGTAGAGGTGAGCCTTTAGCCAGAGCTTTAAGCTACGTGTTTTCAGCTATCTGTTTAGTTAGTATTTGGGCGAGGAATAAATGTTTTATTATGTGTGTCTGTACCATGATGATATTATAAAAATTCTAGGTAGGCTTCAAGCATTCTGCTGCTTGCTTCCTGGGAACCAGCAGGACTTAATAAGATTTTGCCTTTTTTTCACTGTAGATGCAATCTTAGATATCTTTCTATATTCAGAATCATCACAGAAAGCAAATCTAACTAGCTCCCTGCTATTGCAGATCCTCCATGCCCTTTGACAGTGCCCTTGATCCCTGACTCTTTTTGTTTCTCACCAGATTTGTGTCTTCCATTGTTATTCTCTACAGCTGGAGGCTGTTGTAGGGTGCTGGGAAGTTTTAAATCTGTGCTGAGTGTGAGCATGAGGAATAGATGATTGTGGGTGCAGAATGAAGGCAGTTACTTGTTTTCCATTTGAGTTTCAAAACACAGCCTCAGCACATATGCACACTGGAGTCATACCATGCCCCTTTAAGCATGACTTGACATCCTTGCTAAATTTTCACCTTTGTGTTCTTATGTCCATATTGCCTCCGTTTCAAGTGGACTAAATTTTAGCCACTCTTCTTAGCCAAAAGTCTAAAATCAATTATCCGTCCCTCTGGATGATTAGGCCAGACATGTCAGGGAATCATGACGAGAAATTGTCACTGTGAGTGTTGTAGCACTCGTCATCTTTGTGTATTCGTTGACAGAAATGGATGTCCAGGGAAAACAATCCCTGTGAGAGCTCTCACTTGAAAATGCTACCTTTACTGTTGCCTGTATCTGTCGCTGGCTGTGAAGAAAGAGATTTGAAGCAACTGCAATTCTTCCAATTTCAGACACTGAAAGTATGGATTTTATAATCTTTATAGTTGGCTTATTTTTTTTTCCTTGTTAGTGGGAGGAAATGGTGGAGCAGTTTTGTAAACACTGCTAATGCTCAATTTCTGGAGTGGCACTGGATTTGATAAAAAACCTCATCAGAAATCCTGCAGTTTAACTCTACAGGATTCAATAGAGCTATGAGGTTGATTATGTAAAAGGTATTTGAAAGGCTGGAGAGGATGAACAGCAATGTTTGCTCTCTTTCATTAAGGAAGAATCAACAGCAGGATGCAGAACTTAGTGTTTTGCAATTCAGAAGTTTCAGGCTATGGTAATAAATTAGAAGATCAAATTACATCAGTGCTTTGATTTAAAAAAAAAACAACAAAAAAACTCACCCAAAACATATGGAAAGACGGTACCATTGGATATTATAGTTTGTTTTGCCTGAGAAATATCACTTTGATATATAAACAGTATCATTTATAAAAGAGAAGTTGCTGAGTTGTATTTATATTAATGTGAAAATTTAATTTCTCTTCCAGTTTGTTTACTGGAGGCCATCACAGTTTGTACAAGCAGCTATGTGTGTGCGATAACGACTAATAGGGTGGTTGTTAATGGTATTGAATGTTTTAAAGCGATTAGTTTAAATGCTTAAGGTTTATTATTAAAAATGAGGAACTAGGTTCTTAAATAGATAACATACATAACCTCAAGAAAATAAAACATAACATACTGGAATCTTGTGGAAGCTTAAACTAAAACTGTTTGCAAATAAGTTTGTTAAAATCAGATTAGCTCTTAGTTGAAGTCTCTGCTCTATAATGTTTGGATTGCCAGAGACCACAGGGAATATCCCTTTCCGTTGTAATCAAATTGAACAGAGTCATGTTTGTGTTACATCTTTGAAAGCCCCTCTTTGAAGAGCATGTAAGAGAGCCCCCTTCAGCAAGGGAAATGCTGTAGGCAAATGTAGTGGATATTGATACAAGCATATGTTTTTTCATGAAGAAATCTTAGAGACCAAAGTTTGACAACAGGAGAGATAAGCGACATGACAAACACTTGGGCAAATGCACCATCCTAAAAGCTATATAATTGATCATGATACGAGCACAATAAAATAAAGGTTAAGAATCACAAAATCTCATAAAGCAATGGCTCTGAAGTGGCTGGAGCAGGGTGGGTAATTATTCACGGGCCTGTGATCTCTCCAGCACAAAGTGTTCTGTGCTGCCACTGAGGTCAGCACTGCTTTGCCTTTCACAGTGCTATTGCTGTTGAGAAATCGTGGTTATATTGTGAAATGACCAGGTTTTAAGTTCAGTAAGCTATCTCCCCCATCCCTAAGAGCTAAAATGAAGTGGCTTTCTTTATGGTCCTCTTCCGAGACAGGTAATTCTGTTCTGCTGTTCCTTAATAACATCCTCAGAGCTTTATGTTGTATCACAAGGGTTGTTTTCCTCTCTTTCCCCCTCTTACCTTTAGTTCCTGGTGGGTGATGCCACAGTGGTTGATTTCTGGCTGAGATTTGAGACTTTGGTATGCTGTTCAATCTCCATCTCTTTCCAAGAACTTCTAGGTGTTGCACCTGGGTGCTGTTCGGCATTGCCCTGGGTCTCTCTGCAGAGCTTTGAGGGTGGTGAGCTGCAGTGGTGGCTTCTGTGAGCAGGGCCCAGAGGCTGCCCCAAGCTGGACATGGCCAGCTCCAATGGACCCACCACAGCTCCAATGGACCCACCACAGGACACCATAGAGCCCATCAGCCCTGAGTGTTGCACCTCTGTAAAAACTATTTTAAAAGGGGGCAAAAAATGCTGGACAGTAAAAGGAGGAGGGGGAAAAGTGTGACAAATGGTAGAGGGAAACAGAGGTCAGAGAAGAAGAAGGAGGAGGAGGAGGAAAAGATGCTTCATGGTACCTTAGCAGATACTGTAGCCCGAGGAGGAGCCCACACTGGAGACAAATTCTTTCCTTAAAAAAAATTTGGGAAAAGGCCCTCCTGGAGCAAGGGGGAAGAGCGAGAGGGAAGGGGTAGTGGAGAGGACTGCAATTGCCTCTTTCCCCTGTGCTGTTCAGGCACTGCAGGGTGGAGGAGTGAGACTGAGTCTGGAAGGGAAAGGAAGAAGGATGTTGCTTTAATGTTTGTCTGTGTTTCTCTTGACAACAAATTGAAGGAATTTTCATCTGTCAAATCTGTCTTGCCTGGAAAGGTAATTGGTAAGAAACATCTCTGCCTTTATCTCCACCCACAAGCTTTGTCATCCTATTTTGTCCCCCTTTCCTGCTGTAGAGGAGTGAGCAAACAGCGAGGTGGGCATTTGACTGTTTGCTGAGGTTTCTCCAGCACTTTATGCTCGTGGTGGGTCAAGAGGTAGACTCTGGTCTACCTTCTAATGGCAAGAAAATACCACTGTTTTGCGTGTTAGGCACAAATACTCTGTGAAAAGCAATAGGAGCAGGGAGCTAGTTGATTCTTTAAAAAATCCACTATGGAATAGATTTGTATTATTTTTAATTTCAGTACATTTTATTTTATCTGGAATTTTAATCATCTGTATTATCTCTTACCTTCCCTCCTTACTGTGGGTAGTTAGTCCAGTGGCCAGGCAGGGCAGGGCTGTGGGCACCTGGAGAGTGGCACTGCTGCTGGGTCACTGGAGCAGGAGCTCATGTCCTGGGGGGCTGACATGGGCTCCAGGGCTCCAGGGTAGGGAAATCGTGGCTGGGGTGTCCTTGGGATCCTGACAAAACCTGTCTAATTGTTGATATTTGTGACAAAAGGCTTATGGTGGTGAAAAATATTAATTCTCTAGTAAAATTTCACTGACTTCAGTGAGCTTATGAAGGCATTAACCCTACAAGTGTCTCTTTGCATGGCTTGATCTTTGATTTTAAGAAATATTTCTCTTAAATTTGTTATCAAGCTGACTGAGACATTAGGGGAGTTTGCAACATGAAACAGATGGCTGTTTCTTTGGAGGAAGCTAGTCTGAGAATTGAAACCCAGTCTAATTAAGCAGTTGACAGGTTGAGTCTCTCATCTTTTCTGAGCAGTCTGCAGCAAAATTAAAAATGCGAATCCTGGAAACGGTTAATTAAAAGCATCATTTTGGCCATGCAAGTTGCTTCATTGAACTGAATGGGATTTCTCCAGCGATCATTCACCTCAACACATCAAGAGTTTCCAGGGTTTGCATCTTTCATCTGTGAAGATCTAGAGTGAGGTTTTTCAAGCTCAGGCACAGCAAAGCTCAGGGAGTCTAATTTTTATTGACTCTGTGATATTGAAAACTCTAAAGCCGCAGTATTCAGAAATACATAAACAATTTCTTCACCCCCACAAACTTCAGCAGCCTAAGCCTGCTTCTAAGTACTCAGCTGTTGAGGTTCTACCCTTCATTCCCTCCTACCCCTAGATCCTTGATGTGCAGGTTTCTCAAAGGCATCGTTGTTTTTAGCAGGACTTTCAGAGACACCAGGACAGGTGACTTATCTAGCCGCTGGGTATTTCAAAGGAGGATGGTTTCAATTACTAGAAGTGCTTTTAATGCCCACCAGGTGCCTCTATGTCTTCTGAGCTCAGTGAAAAGTTTGAAATTAGATAAAGCCTAAGTAATTTTACATATTTTGTGGAGATCTGATTTTGAAACATACCTGAAAATGTTTGTTGAGGCAGAATAAGTGTTGCTACACTTTTGGGCAAGGGAAGGCAGTTTGCTCATAGCAGGAAGTAGTTACATTATATAAAGAGGATGAAAAGCTCATGAACTTGTCTTTTCTGTTCCTTTTTGCCTTTGAAAAGCCCAGGTGTATCCATTAAAATACATCAGGTTTTATCTTCCTCATTTTGAAATCCACGAATTTAAAGTAGTGGCACTTGAACCTTTTGCTCCTACTTTCAGTCCTCGAAACACATTTTGGAAGGACCATGTACTTGTAGCTCTTTCTCCTCCATGTTGCTGAAAACAGAATGACAGCAGCACTTAACATTTTCCATCTACATGAGGAAACTTCAGTATTTCTCCCTCTCATGTTATGAATGATTGTCATGAGTAAAGTGGGGATTGAGGTTTGCTGAATTATAAAACACAGCTGTTAGATCTTGTATGTAGTGGATCAAAAAAGCCATTTCTCGTTATTTTGTGCTTTCCTAGACATATTTTGGTGCAGCTGAAATGTGCTGTTACTATAAGAAGTATGGAGAAAGCCATAGGTTTTCTGTCCTCTGGCAGTATGTGTAAAATAAAAATGAAGCATTAAAATTAGTATGTAGTGGTATATATTCAAATCTCTGTAAAGGTTTTGTTTTGAATTGATGCATTTCAAATTGTCTCTAAGAACGGAAAGGCATTTTAAAATGTGGTTTCTATTTATCTGGGCTCATTTCTTTTATTAAAGGTTGTTGTTTAACACTGGAATTCATAGTTTGTTGATAGAACAGTTTAAAATGCTCTGCAGTGCTTTCCACAGTTTAACAAAACAAAATTTAAGATATTGCTAAAGGACTGGTATCTGTCTCTGAGCAATGAGGCGAGAATTACTGCAAAGACACGCCTTGTCGAAGTACCCAGCCTGCTTGGTGAAGTGCTTATATATCTGATAAAGTTCTGATACATTTCTTCATCTTACTTTTGTTTTTATAAATGTCTGTGTCTTAGTGCTTAGTTCTTCTAAATGTGAGACGTAGGAAACGGAACAGATGTTTGTATAACTACTTATTGAGCTCATAGAAGAAATGTGTAAAGTGATATTTTCATTGTTATAATGAAACTATAATTACATTTGCTTGTGAAGTTTGAATTGGGTTCTTAACAGGAGCATGTTCAACAGGCAAAAAAATATTAAATGGCATAAAACATCATGTGATATTCGAATAATGAAAAATGTATCACTTAACAGTGTTTGCATTATTCAGAGTTATACACATACAAGTGTCTGCTCTAATCCCTTGCCAGTATGTTGTCTTGGTAACCAGCTACCTGCACACCTGCTCGGCTTCTGCAAGTGAGGGAAAATGGATGGTTATTGGCCACAAATATATTGAAATAGAATATAAAAATCCAGCAGAATATTAATATTTAATAAGGCTGTGCCTTCAAACTTCAGTGTTCTAGCTGGTCTCTAGCAGCAAGTTTTATACCTGAACAAAAAGAGATTTGACATCATTTGTGTTCTTTCTGTAAAGCAGGGAGAAGTCAAATTCAAATTCGTACCCAAAGATCCTATAACACAAAGAAGAATATCAGCAGTGTATATATTAAAAATAGTGTTATTCTAGTGAGAGTCTATTGTCTGTTGAGTACCTGCTTTGGAGTACTTAATAACTGTTGAGGAATTAATTTTGAAAACACTTCCTATTTGTTACTGAACTGAACTATCAGTTCCATTCAGGTTCCATTTCTGAGAACCAGAAATTGGTGGCAGGAGACTCAGGGGAGGAGGGCAGGTAGATAAAATGTTGTTAGGATCAGACCTGATAATACCTTCTGCTTTGGCTGAATTTCATTGGCAGAGTGTTACCTTAACTTGAAATCATTTCTCCTGTTTTATAATTACATCTTTCTACTGAATCTGAAGAACTTAACCCTGAGATTTTAAGAGCTGGTAAAGAAGGCATAAAGGCTCGTATGGGCATTTTTTAAATTTCAACTCCAACTTCATGAATAAGTGCTAGAAAAGTGGGATTTTTGGCTAACCAGTATTTCATAACTGTATCTAGAAAAATCTGAAGAAAGCAAAAAGGTGAGTAAAATATCTAAAAACATGAGAATAGATACCAAAACAGTTTTTTGGCACAGAAATAGCTAAGAATGGCTAAGAAATGTCTTCCCAATGCATGGACAGAGTGAGCTTGCACTTGCCTGCTGCTGTAGTTGTAAACTTTGCTGAGAGATATTTATCTATACATACATATGCATAGTAACAGATGACAAGGAAAAAGTTATAATCCTGAAAAGGGCAACTACTTGATGTTAAGCAGATGCATATTTAGCAGATTGTCTCCTGGGTAGGATAATGCATGTCACTCCGGCATTTCTTGAGGATATTCTAGGCATCCATTCAGATGGTGTTACATACAGTCCTGAAAGTATCAACTTTGAATAACAAAATGGGAACACCTTGCCTTAGAAGGACATATCCTTGTAGTATAAAGTTTGGATGTGGTTTGCCTTCATTATTTGTTCTCATTTCTGTTCTAAAATATTAAGCATTAGGAAATTAAAAGTTATATGGAGTTGGACATCCAGCTTTTTTTAAAAAGGCAGCCTGAACCTGTATTCATGTTAAGGTGCAAGCGGGTTTGTTCTGATAACCACCCTGGTGCTCTTTGAAAAATGTCCTTTACCTCAGTTGTTTTTGTTAGGGTCTTACAAAAATTTGTAGTAGAAAGAGTTGAACTTGTGTGATCTGGTAAGGTGGAGTTCAGCTTCCAAAAAAAAAAAAAAAGGCAGGAAGTCTATTTTTTAAATTACACGTAAAATATCTTGCATTCAAAAGCTGGTTTTAGTCTTTTTGTTTCTGCTCATATTTCAGTAGCCTTGACAGCACGCTAGGTTCGCCCACGCAGAGGAAGGCAGTTTCGTTGTCCTAATGTATAGATCCCATTGCACAAGACACATGGCAAAAACAAATGAATCACCACAGGAAGAGTTTCAAACTTCAGCTATATTTATTCCTGTGCTTACTCAGAAGTTGCTCTAAGATGGACTGGGTCTTTTTTTAGAATCATGTGTATGGATATGTGTGTAATTTATACACATATACAAATATAAAGATGGAGTCCTGCAGATTTCTATTAGCTACTATTATTATTAGCTATTAGGTTAGCTATTAGTAAAAGTCCCTAAGGGTAAATTTGATGCTATCGTATTGGCTGGAGCCTCTGAAGGCTGGAGGTCATAATAGTTTTATATGAATTATGATTTTCTTTCCTTCTGTAATTCTCTGATACTGTAGAAATATACTTTTCCAGGTGTGCTGCTTTTGGCATCAGCATGATAAGCTTGGACAAATGAAAAGACAATTGTGATTGTGATTTACTTTACAGGCTATGTGGTAACAAGCCCAAAGATTTTACTAATTCAGATTTACACCTCAGGATGAAAGCGGTTTTACTTCCACAGCAGTGTGAACTTAAAAAATTGACAACATTTTGAAATATAAATTCAAATTCCGTAGTTCAGAAGTATGAGAAAGGATTGCTCTCTCTTTTGCACTGGTCATTCCTTCTCAGCCATGTGGGAAGGATGTGTGCAGCACTGAACCTAGTTAAAATTACGTGCTCACTTAGGCTTACCCTCTGCTCAGCCCTGGTGAGACCACGTGGGAGCGTTGTGTCTAGTGCTGTCTCTCTCACTACAGGAGAGCCCAGTGTGTCCAGCAAAGTGTTTTGGAGAGGATCAAAGGTCTTGGAGCATCTGACAGACGAGGAGAGGCTGAGGGAGCCTGGAGTGTTCAGCCTGGAGAAGGGAAGCTCAGGGAGATCTTATCCATGTGTGTAATGGCCTATGGGGAGGGGAGTAAAGAAGATGGAGCCAGGCTCTTCTCAGTGGTGCCCAGGGACGGGATGAGAGGCAATGGGCACTGACTGAAATACAGGAAAATCTGTTTGAATGCACTAAAGATTTATTCTTTTTGGGTGACTGGGAAATGGATCAGGCTGCCCAGAGAGTGTGTGACATCTCCATCTTTGGAGATATTAAAAACCTGATTGGATGCAGCACTGAGCAACCTGCTGTAGTAGGCCATGCTTTGAGTAGGGGATTGGACCAGATGACCTCCAGAGTTCCCTTCCAATATGAATGATTTTGTCAAATTATTCAGAAAGAAATTGCTAATTGTTTGTATTCAGTTCTGTTTACTCTTTCATCCTGATTGGTGGTCGGCATTGTTAATGTAACACTGGTGTCAAGAGGTTATGTTTAAAGGCGAGCATATGCATTAAACAAATGCCCTTTTCCAACATGTGTGTGGAGGGTGCACTTAAACTCTAGGGTCCTTTCATTCCTGAAAGCTGAGTATATGCTTGCTTCATTGCGAGGCAAGAGCTTCAGAAATCAGTCTGTCCAGCACACTGAAGTGCTCCACGTGCAGAAAGCACGGCAGTGCTGCACGGGGTGACTTCAGGCACAGGTGTGTGTCTAACCTTGGGAAATTCTAGTTATTATCACCAGAGGACATGATAAATTCCCATCAAACAGCACTTTGCCTATTGCTGGGTGAAGTAGGCAGGCAGGATTTCAGGGACTGCCACTCCATGATGAGTGTGAAGGTCTTTTTTCGTATGTTCTGTTGAACTATTTCTGCCTGCATCTGTAATTAAAATATGAAAGCTTTTAGAAATGTTTGTTGATATTAAACTGCAGATGCCAAGAGTCAGATCAGAAGGTAAACAGTTAAATAAAAGGGTAATATTTAAGGTCTGTATTTCAGAACGAGCCTCTGTTAATGTTTCATCTTGAGCCTATAATCAGCAGCAGCTGTGAGGGAGAGGGAATATGAACATCACTATTTTATTGTAAAAACCTAGTTCTGAATAAACCCTTTCTTGCAGATGTATTTCTGGACACCAACAGAAAATCTTATTTGTGAAGACTTAATACCATTTTAGTGTGCAGGATTGCCATTGACAGTGCACTATGGAAGGCTGCAACCTGCTTTAGTAATGGTAAAGTGCCTTTCAAGCTAAAAAACCCCAATCAACCAAACTAAAGCCGTAACAGAAGTCATGGGTATAGTGTCTGAAGTGCTGCACAGGACAGAAAATGAGTTTTTGCTAAGATGGCTGTTAGGAGTGCATCATCAAGAGGAATGTATATTTTCACTATGGTGCTCTTTGAAGTTCCAATGTAAATGTAGAAATGACTGGCAGCTCCAGGTGGGCATCTTTGGCCAATTGAAATTAACTTGGTTCCCATGTATCATTGCATTGTTGGGTATTCCTGTGCAGTTTCACTCAGATTTTAAAGCACATTGTGATTATATGAGCATTTTGATGGATCCCTTTCTGGACTTGTGAGCATATAACCTCTAGAAGTAACTTAAGACGCATTTTGTTCCAGAAGAGAACTTCTGAGGTGATGCATAGTGGGGGAAAGTGTATAGGTATTATTTTGGCATCTGATTAGATCTTTGGTCTTCAGCTGTTTCAGAAACATGAGGAGGTTCTAGTGATTGTTCATAGGTTCTGTACGTGCAGGGACAGCTTTGCCTGTAAAGCAGTTGTTAACCATGCTGTGACACAGAGCCTTTCTGGAACAGTTAAATCTAAACTACTTTCCTTAAATACATTTTAATCCAGGTGATATTTATTAATCAAAACTCTAAAGATGAAATTTGGTGGTCGTGGGTGGAAAATTGAGATATGGGAAGGAGTGAAACAGTCTGTATTCAGTAATTTTGGTCAGTGGTTACAATCAGTGATGCAGTTGTAAAGGTCAGGTTCAACGGAGCTGCCTCTAAACTTATTTTCTATTGGAGTAATTGATGTAAAGGAAGTAAGATTAGCTTCAACTTTTGTGTCATGTCAACAATATATTTAAGCACATATTTCTGTTTCTTCCTGTTACCAAGACTTTAGCAAGATGGGTGATAACCACCAAATTAGAGCAGTTTTCAGTGTTGGCTGTACCTCAGCTGATTGCTGCAGTGGGATTGGGCAACGGAGTGACACATGCCATTAGCTGTGCAGCTGTCCTCTGCTCCCTTCTGACTGAATGCTGCTGTTTAGAGACCACACCACATCTGACAGTCGAGCGTGAGGCTGGTTTGGATGTTATTAATCTGCTAATCTGATGGATGCATCAGATATGCTGGCCTTACTTCGTCTCTATTTCCAGTTACTTAAATTTGACATTACTGCCTGAAGAATGTTTATTTTCTTTAAGGAGAAATGCTTTTGAAAAAGATTTTTTTTTCAAAGATGAGGTCATGAGTGAAAATAGCACTGCCGCTATTCTACTGCTGATTGTACTGATAAGCTTTCTATCTTTTCTTTGGTCATCACTGTGGTAAATTTGTTGGGATTTAAAATTATATGATCAGTACAATCTGTAATAGAAAAAAAAAGACAGTTATGAGTTTGTGTGAGTCCATGAGCAAAGTCTGAGTGAAATGCCGAAGGTGAAAAAGTTTTTATACTGCTGATTCTAGGAGGTCTTTAATTTGATTTTGAGACCAAGCTAGACTTTGATTTTAATGCTGTGTCTTGAAACCACACAGCACAGGTGAAGCCTTTATGAGTTGGTCTATTTATTTTACGGCAGTTATGTTCTCCTCTGCACTGCTTTTCTCTCCATGTCTGCTGGGAAAAGGGTTGGTATAAATCACTTGTCATGTGATGGAAGCTAAAATGGTACTTTCAAAGGAAATTTGAATGTTCCAAAAAGGCCATTGTTTGTGGAAGCTCTGCACCTTAAGCCACAGGGATATACTCAGTTATAAATGTTAGTTATATTGATCAGAATTTGTATTTTTATGGGATATCCTGTCTTTATTAGCAGACCTTGAGAAAGTATGAAACAATCTCTCCCCTTTTCAGATTAGCATATAGTTAAAATCTAATTAAGGCAGTACCCATTATACAGGGTTATAATTTACAATTTAAAACAATTGCCTTGTAAAACAACTAAATATGCATTAAAAGAAACAAAAAGCCTTAGCAATTCATGACCTTTTAAAATCGTAGTAATCAATCCAGGCTTGTTTTCCGCTGTAATGAATCCTGGCACCTCAAGTTTAAATGCCAAATGGTGTTTCTTTTCTCTCCTGTGGATCTGAGGACATTTGTTGTAGAAGTTAAGCAGAATGACAGCTGGCTTTGTCTGATGGGCAGAGCTCTTGACTATCCTGTTTTTACTTTCCTCCATAAGAAGTCATTAGTAGAAATTCACTTGGCTGCAGGGTAGAGTTAATTTGTCACAAGTATTGGGTTGATGTAACAGCAATGGAAGGCAGTAGAACAATAGGGAGGGACTTTTTGTACATGGGCTCTTTTTGACTTGGTGATGTCAAACATTTTCCAATAAAGAAGCTCTGTCTTAATGGAGTGAAATTTTAAGTAATCGTGCTGTATTTGAAAAAGCATGTTCATAGCCATATATTTGAACAAAGAGAAAATTGGACATTTTCCCCTTATGTTTCTGTATTGCATAGTCCAGTCTTTCAATGCTGTTGAAAATATTTTTGCTTATGAAACAGTGTATCATAAGATCTATTAATAAAGTAATATTCTGAGAATAAATACCAAACTTACTTGGGTTTTCGGTTGTATCCCAGATAGAAAATGTGATTTTCTTTTTCAGGATTTAAATTACCCAGGTTTCACTCTTAAGGTGCTTTTTCCTCGATTTGAGTAGTCTAACTGTGGTCAAAATGCCCTTGTGAATGTGAACGTTTGCAGTTGGCACTGCACCTTTTGGGATCTCAGCAAAAGGACAAAAGAACAGTAAGTTTTGCTTCAGAACGGCATAAGACAAAGCAAATTATGTAGTTTGATACTGGCTTGCGTAGGTGTAGAATTCCAATTCACTATAGACTTCAATTAGAAAAGAAAACCATTCTCTTCAAGAAGAATCTCAAAGAGCAAGATGTTTTGAAAATACTTCTACTGCCAGAATAACCTTTACAAGTTTTGGTAGCGCATGGAATATTCCCCTAACTTCGCTTTTATTTTTTGCTTCTCATAATCTGTGTTCTTGATGTTAATTCTGTAAGACAGAACCAGAAGCTGACATGCCTTCCCGCAGCTTGATATAAATCTCCTCTGATACAAAATGAGGTTGAGCTGCAGTGAACTTAAATGCTAATGCTGAAGACAGCAGGCAACCTGCTGTTTAGCATCAGAAAGTTTTAACTTTGGCTTACTCCCACATCTTCCTTGTTCCAGTATAAGTTAAACTGGCACTTCACCATGGCTAATGACTAAAAGCTGCTCCTATTTGCAAACAAGGAAGTTGTGTGATCAAAAGAGTCACTAATAACAAGCGTTGCACCAAGTCAGTGTATGTACTGAAGTGCAGGCTTCAGTCAGCTGACGAATAAGCTCAGTCCTACTTACAGATGTAAAAATTATCAAATAGGTTTGACTGTACGGATGTAACATT
The DNA here is from genome assembly GCA_013397935.1 of Dasyornis broadbenti. Classification (NCBI taxonomy): domain Eukaryota; kingdom Metazoa; phylum Chordata; class Aves; order Passeriformes; family Dasyornithidae; genus Dasyornis; species Dasyornis broadbenti. Next base: position 904,733 of record VZRN01002121.1, read on the forward strand.
CTGTGTTTAGGAGAAACTGTATTTTTCTCAGGCTCATAACCTGTACACTGGCAGAATGTATTCTATCTAGAATACTGCATATTTTATTACATAATTATTTTCTACAATGTATACTATTCTTTTCATGAATTACTTTTAAAATAATGGCCTTTCATTGATAAGGTATCACGGCTTCCTTCCTTTCTACGCTATATGAACTTTCATGTAGCAAACAGAATGACGTAAATAAAAATGAGTCTTTCATTTAAGCCTTTTAGAGGCTTAAATGGTCTAAGTTGTTCTCTTTTACTATAAACAGCAGAAGAAAATTTTGATGTCTACCTTTCTGCTACAAATCTGACCCTACTGAGTAGTTCTGTTTCTTAAACTTTGCAGGATGCAGGTGACTGGCTAAGTGTGGGAGGAGACATGAGAAATGTTTCTTAGGTGGGGCAGATGTAGCTCATCCGTAGTGGGCCTCCTTGTGTCCCTTCCACCTGTGGAATGAGGGGACGTAATCCAGATCTGTCTCCAAAGGAACTGAAAGGAAATGCTGAAATCAGGCAGTGCATCTGCTGAACAACAGACCTCGTGATGGAGAAGATGAAAGGCTGAGGAAACGTGAAGCTCTGCCTTATAGCCAGTGGGGTGTTTTGCAGTTCTTGGTTTGGAGCGGTCATGTCTTGTTTTACTGCACAAAGCAGATGTAGTGTGATCCTTAAAAATATTGCCTACTTGCATGCCCTCAGTCTGTATTTGTCTTTATCATTTGAGATAGTAATTCTTCAGTAACACTGAAGTAATTATGTCTTATATCTTCCATCCCCTCTTCCCCACAGCAAGTTTTTTGCCCACTGTTTCTAAATTCCATTGTTTAGGGCCTATAAATGTATGTGGAGCTGTGTGTTGGGCAGAGCCCACCACGTGATGATCACGTGCTTGAAGGTGATGTGCTCAAGTCTAACTGAGAGCAGGATGAAGGTCCATCTCTTGCAAGGAGGAGGTTCTTTAAATGTATTGAGAATTCTGTGGTGTGCTTCTTAGTTCATTTGGGAGAGTTACTTAGAGCCCTGGGCTAAACTAGCTGAGAGGCTGATTTATTTATATTTGTGTTATTCATCTGATAGGGCACTAATTTTATATTAAAATTAAATCTTTGGTTTACATCGGGAGATTGAGAAATGAAAAGTTTTGAAAGTATAATGAGAATCTCCTAGGCTGTTCCTTTTCTTCTACTTTTTTAGATGTCAAATTAGTAAGCTGTATTGACTGCTAATTTTTTACAATTATTTTGATTCTTTTTCAGGTTATAGTACTCTGAAGGTGACCCTACATCATGTATAGCTGTGATTTTAGCTTAGGTTTTCTGATATGTTGGTAGTTGGCTCCTAGCAAAAGTCTCAGCTTGGGAAGAGAAGCTTCTCCACTTGGTTCTGATTTTTATTTCAAAATCACAGAATAAGTTGGATTGGAAGGGTTCCACAAGGATCGTTGAGACCAGTTCCTGGCCCTGCCAGGACCCTGCCCAACAGTAGCTGCTATTCTGAAGTATTTCAGAATGGGTAAGAGAAAGTTTCTCAGTCAAAATCTCAGAAAAGCATCTTCCATGATTGACAACTGCTTGCAAATAAGAAGGAAAAGTGTTTACAAAAGTTGTCTTTTCATGTCGTGCATGTTAGTGTATTGCTATAAATTTTTAAAACCAAAGTGAGTTTTATTATTGAAATTTAAAATGTTTAGGTATGCTATACATATAGACAGTGTCTTGGGGCATTGGCATCAAAGTTTAAACAAATTACGGTAGTTACTGTGGTTCAGTAAATTGATCCCTGCAAATTGGTTTCTTTGGACTTTGTGGACCTTATTTCAGCAGGAGGGATAATGCAGCGCAGCTTCATGTTTTGGTGTTGCAAACACTGGAAACGGTTTCAAGAATCTGCAGTGAGGATGTGATGAGCAACAAAAAGATTTAAGGAAAAGTATCTGTGCAGTTTTGTAATTGCAGATGTAAGGGTTTTGCTAATCTGTCTGCACAGATTACTAGATTGGATGGCTGGAATGGGACTGTAGTCTATTTTCATTTCCTCTTTGATGTTATCTGCAAAACGGGACATACAACAAACTTTTGTTAATAAATAATATTTGTGTTGTTTGTCTGGCAAGGTTCCATACTAGTTGTTAATGTGCCAATTTAGCTATTTTAAAATAGTTTTCCTTATGTTGGAAATGATGGACATGTGATGTATTTGAATATTCAAACAGTGGTATTTTCCTTCTATTTATAACCTTTCTTTGGTCATTGGATCCTTGATCTGAATATATTTATTTATTTTTGAGATGTTTGTAAAGAACACCTCCAGAGATTGTTAACATTTGTCAGCTCTTGGAATGACAGCTCCAGTCACTATAGGAGACAAGTAATTTTCCTCTTGAAGAAAAGGGATGCTAATCTCCACCTACAGTAACATGTTTTGAGAAACATAATGCACTAAGAAAATGTACCAATTACTTGGCTGAAAATTGCTTCCCTTCTGCAAGATAGACAATCATAACATTTTTGGAGTTTGTTTTTTTTTACTAGTTTCATAACATAACTCCTTCATCTGCAAAGTTGAAAACATGAAGTTTTGAGCAGACTAGTATTCTACCAGCTATTGGAGCAGCCTTTTACTGTGGCATGGAATTTCAGATTTCAGTCTGGGTTCTGACTCTTGTCCAAGCTCTGTAGCTGGAAAACAAATAGGATCTGATTTACTAAGAGGATGATTAAGTAATGAGGCAGTACGGCACGTATGTGCTCCCACGTGTTTTCCTTACTCAGCTGAAGGGTGATTCTTACAGTATTGTCCAGGATGGAAAGTTATTTTTTAGGTGTGGTTTCTTAACTGGCCTTTTTTTTTTTTTTTTTTTTTTTT
>VZRN01002121.1:907645-925780 GCA_013397935.1 Dasyornis broadbenti
TTTTTTTTTTAAGAAGCACATTACTGATTTTTACCCGCAAGTAATGTAGAGGTTGTAGGTGGAAATTAAAAGTATGTGCATGAATGAGTGTGTATCTCAACACAAATAGTGGCATATACTAAGCTGAAAGAGTGAGGAAATGGCAATTATATTAATGAAGTTGCTTAATTGCATATAATGAAATTTTTAATTTACTGCAACCTATTGAAATGATCACTGATCTAATAAAGATGATATCCTTTTACTTGTATTATTTCTTATTTAAATCAGCAGGAATATATTAAAGCAAACTGCTTAATTGTTGAGAAATTAGATTATTTGAGATGGAGAAGGAAAACAAAAAGATAGTAATATAAAAATTGCCTCTATTTAATAAGCAGTTAGACAAAACTCTTTTTAAAGATGTTTTGTGCCACAGGCTTATGACATTAGCAAATGAGTCATATCGAGTCACTTTACTTGGAAAGTTTTCTAGTATTTCAGCTGCAAGCCATTTGTAGTTGCATCTTCTGAAAATAAAGAACTCTTGGCTGGTTTCATTCCCGCTGTGATGGGACTCCAGTGGGGCAGAAAGATATGCAGTAAATGGCCTTTAAGGGCAAGGAGGAGTAAAGGAGACAAAAGGCTTAATTACAGCTCATTCTGACGATCTATTCTTAACCTAAGACAGTGGATTTCTGTTGAGGGACTAAACGTAAACAGGATGGTTGGAGCTGTGTCTGGCCCCTTTCTGCTCCGTGCTCCATCCCATCCCACCTCTGTGCTTTCCTAGTGCTCAGACCCACCTGTGAAAAACGTTCCTCCTTCCCCTGCTGCCATCATTTTTCTATCCCTGCCTCATCCACTCCTTGTGAGACCTCACTCCTTCGGCTGCACAGGTACCAGCTGCTGCTGCCCTCCACGAGGAAACTGGCAGAAGGAATTGCAGAGGTGGAAGGAGATCAGATAAGTTTCAGGTGAAGTTCAAGTCCTGTGCAGAGTTTCTACAGCAACAGGTTTCTGGTAGGATGTAACAGAGGCAATTAGGAAAAAAGTCATGCTAGCATAAAGGCTGGAACATCTGTTCAGTGGTTTAGAAAAAGTTTAATGTTCAACTTCACTGATGGCACTAAAACTTGCCATCATTAATGTGAATGATAAAGAGTGACTCATTCTGATTATCTGATGACTTTTGAGAGGGATGTTTCCAGCTGGAGCCATACAACTGTTGCGTTTGAAGTCACAGCATTTTGCTGGAGAATTCCAGCAGGACAAGACCTATTTTGAGGAGTGTTATTATGCATGTTTTTGGCATCTGACTAATCCAGTCCTACTTTTTATTACTGGCCCTGGTTATTTTACCCTGTATTGGTATTTTGTACTGGTGCTTAACTCCATCACAAGAACTGAAACATCTCAAATGTTAGAGTTTTGTTTAAATCTTCTGGTACATGGGGAAATACATAGCCTAAGTAAAGACTTTGTGTAAGGAGGATTGCTGTATTAAATGCAAGCCTGGCAATCCAATTAACTGCTTAACAATTTGAAAATTTTTTCCAAAAACGCTCTGATTTTTCTGGCTTGGTTTTTTTCCCCCTCTGAGCGATTTTCATCATCCCTCTCTTTTAAGCTAGTTGTATCTTTGGAAAAGTAATAAAAGCTTATTTCCTTTGTAACTTGGTTTGTATACTTGTGGCTGTCACATTAATCTGGTGTTAGTATTAGATTTTAATAAAAGGCTACATAGTAAGAAGAAAGAGCCTTGCTGATATTATAGTGTATTTCATATAATTTAATTTTTTATTTTTAATATTTATGCTTTTGGTACATTGTGAGTGATATTGGACTTTGCCAAACATATTTCATAAGAAACCAACCAAAAATAACCCCAAACACAGGAGTTACTTTGAAGCAATACTAAGGCAATGACAAAAGAAAAAATCTGAAAGGGTAGAAATCTGCAAAGAGCTCATCTTTTACCTGACTTTGAGATTGAGGGAAAGGAAGAGAATATTAACAGTGAAGTAATGTTTCTGATTAGCAATTGCATTTTCCATTAACAGTTCCAATGAAGTTTTGCATATTTTGCAGAGTTAACATAAAACGGCATTTGAGAATGGATTGCAGGGACGTGGGTGTTAGAATCCCCTTGGAAGGTTTATATAGGGCATGTTTGTATAATTAATTATTACAGGTGGGCTAGAGGCAATCCAATGGCCATCCACGTCTTGGTAAACAAATTAATCACTTCACGTTGCTTTCCACCTACAGGGCTAAGGTATGGCTGCTCTCATGTTTAAGATGACAGGTACATCTTGTTGGGTGAGGCAATCATGGAAAAGAATATGGCTGAGGTAGTGCTACTTCAAGCAAACAAGGAATTCACATATGCCCTGCTCTTGCAGGCAAAAGAATTTGCCTAGTAATTCCTAAAAGTTACTGTCATTGCCTTATTTGTTACCCATCATGAGAACAAGGCTGAACGCTTCCTCCCTTCCCAAAGCTCCCTTAGGAGCAATATCTTCATATGTAAACTTGATTTAATATCTCTCACTGGGGAAGGAGAGAAAGGAAAGGGAAAAACAAGAAGAAATTTGGTTTTCTGTAGAAATTCCTGTGCCCACCAGTTCACAAATCTTCTAAACCCTGCCAGTACCGGATATTCAAATTTAATACGGCTCCTGAAGATCCATGTTTTAGCACCACTGCTTATACTTGCCACCCCAAATTCCTGTGAAGCCATTTCTTGTTCAATACAGCACCTCTGGAAATTGAGAGGTGATTGATATTTAGCTAACATCTTTATTGAGATAAAAGTATTAGCTAAACTTAGGCCATGTGCAGAGCAATGGGCTTGTGATACCTTGAGACTGAAAACTGCAATGAGTGCAGAGGCTTTTTTTCCTACTCTGCAAGCTGGGCATTGATCTAGTACAGGTCTACGAAAGAATGAGGTTGGGCATGCACCAAAGATACCCAAGAGCCTAAGCGAGAGAGCAACGACCTTTGCTATGAATTCCCAAAGATTTGTTTTCTTACTAAGAAAATGAGATGTGGATCTGTGTGTGCACATCCATACGTGTACTCTGTCTAGTTAGTGTGGGGTTTATGGATACTTTCAAAGTTTATACGTGCTTTTTCTGTTAAAAAAAGAGTTTTTTGTGATCTCTCTCACTGCTTACAGGCTCTTGTCGCTGCCTATGTAGACAATGGTTTCTGACCTTGGGAAATTTGCTGTAATTAATTTATTTTGTAAATATAGTGTGTGAAGTAGAGTAGGGAAAAAACTTCATTAAGTCATAATTAACTACAGCCTCAATAATCTCTACATGTTTCTAAAAGTCAATAATAGTGATAAAGTCTAGGGCTGTGATGCCTTTTAATTTTTTTTTAATCACAGAATTAAAGTTATTTGAGCAAGATTTCTTGGAATCTGGCTTCTTGAAAGTGTCAAGGTTAAAAAAAAACCCCAAACAACAAAACAACAACCTCAATTTTTCTTTCCTTTTATCTTTTTCTGACAGCAAGAAAGAAGACTGATGGTTTAGTTTTTCCAACATACTTTTGTATTGTGTATTTAGTTTGGTAGGTGAGCCAGAACGATACTGGTTAGGACACTTTGAGTTTGTGGTTTTTGGGATGGAAGTGTGGCTTTTATCTCTTCTGGAAAACTTGATATGAAAGTTAGTGTATGTTGTGAAAAACAGTATAATGATGTTAAAATATATATCTTTGGTAACTTCAGGACACATTGATATCTACTTCATGATTGTTGGGCTAATGGGGGAGAGGAGAGGAGAGGAAAAAGCAGCAGTCTGCTGCCCGTCTTAATTTCTAAATGCCATAGAAAATAGGCAAGAAATAAAGAGGAAGAACTGTCAAAGTTACATTCTATAAAAAATCTGGTGAAGTGATTCAGAGGCTTGAATATTTATATTGCCTTATTAGCAGCAGTGACATTGGTTTGTCAAGGTTGTACATGCTCTGAGGTCCAGACTGCTGCTTAATTTGAGCATGGAAATCTATGGGTAATCATTAGAGGTGGAAAAGGGAATTAATGGTGATCTTCTCACGTAGCTAGCATGATTACTGTAAACGATGTAGGTGTAGAAAGAGGAGGAAAGATTACTGTTGTATTGGCTGATCCTGATGAATGTCATCCCATCCAGGGAAATGGGTGAAATATTCCCGTTCAAAAAAACATTGACAGAGGGTGAATTTTCAGAGAGATGGAAAAAAAAATTAGAGAATGGAAGAGGAGGATCAGAAAATTGCAGATAATTTACCTAACTTGAATTCAGGTAAAGTGCTTGAGCTCATAATCTTTGGCAAATATTTTGAAGAAACCCAGCCTATACAGGGCATCTTGATTGAGAGCAACTCTTTTTAAACCAGTCTAATTTAATTTTATAAAAGGGGCAGGCCTTTTAGATTCAGAGAGGCTGTAGATGAGATGCATCTTGCCTTTACACCTGGGCAATTTTATTTTTTTGCATGCTGCAGTTTTAAGCAAGAAAAGGAAAGGCATGGTAGATGAAACAGCTGCTAAGTGAATCAAGGACTTTCGCAGTGTGCTACCCTTTGGAATAATTGTCTGCACAAACACAAGGTGAAGGAACTCTTGCTTAGAAAAAAACTGAAGAAAAGCTTATGGTAACTGTTTTGAATACTACACTAAATGTGAAGCCACACTGTTCTGCTGTTTAAAAATAATTTATAAATAGCATTACATTATGTTATGTATAATAGGACATTGGCAGAACCGGTATATCTTGTTTGGGGCACTGAATTTAAAGAAAAACGGGATAAACAGCAGAATCAAGAAGGTAAGGAAAACAGAGGGGAGAATGCAGCTACAAGGCCTGCTGAGAGCAGGAGAAGTAAGTTAATTTGCATTGAGAGAGATTCAGGTTAGATGTTAGGAAATTACTTTTATGAAAGTGAGTGAAGTAGGTAACCTCTCGTAATGCCTGGGGAGGGTTGTGGAGATCTCTGCTGCTGGAAGCCTCAGAGAAGTTATGTGGATGTCTGTAGCAGAAGTGATTGATCTTACCAGGGATTATATGACCTGTTGAGACCTTCTTCATGTGTTGTCTTGCTTTCTGGAAAGTTTTATTTGAAGAAAAAAAAAAAAGCCAAAAACTCAGGGCAAAAAAACCCATCTATGAGTCAACTAAAATTTTTATAGAGCATTATTCCTCGGTAATATGCAGTGTGGCCTTTTAATATGAGATTGCTTCTGGGATTTCTCACTCATCTGTTTACCAATTACTATCATTATTCTGATCATTTTTTCTTAGCAAAAAACAGAACAAAAAACTACTGTACATCATGAACTTAAGGGAAATGTCAAAAATGTCATTCATTTGGGAAATTTAAATGCCGAGTCCTTTCCTTGGACTTCTCTGCATTGTGTCATACAACATTTTAATCTAGTCTTTCAGAAAACAATGCAATGTAAAAAAAGTGTTTGAGGTGTCAGCTTTTCCATTATCTCTATTGTTAACTGCATATTCTGTTTATAGAGACTCGCTGTAACACAGCACGGTCCAAATATTTATTATTCAGGAAGCAGCATTTTAGCTCATTTACATGACAGGAAACATTTTAAAAAATCTTTTATGTTGATTTACTGTCAAGGCAGCAAAGCATATCACTAGTAATTTTATTGCTGTTATCTAGCTAAATTTTACAGATTTTATTTATTTATTTAAACTGCATAATGTTGGGGTGCTTAAGAAGTCTTTTCGAGTATTTTTTTATATTCACATTCTTCCTTTGTCTGCCATTTTCAAATAAATGTGCATTAGATGATAAGTTACAAATTCAAAAATTTTAGATGGCACACAGGGTGACCAACATTTTCTGTAAAATGCATCCTTTTACATAATTTGTTGCCTGCTTACTTAAGGAAACGAGGCATATGCCATTACTTCATCTCTATCTGTGCTCTGATAGCTAATGGATCTTTTGCCAATTTTAAGCAAGATCTTAAAAATTCTGAGGTTTTAGAGGTTGCATGAATATTGGTATTGACATGGAGCAGAAACCCATGTTTATGCCCCCGTTGTGAAGAAGGAAGGGAGACTTCTGCGCTCATGACCTTTATTTTCAGTATGTGCTGTTAGAAGAAGCTCGTTGCCTCTCTTGGAGAAAAGGAAACAAGAGTCGTGTGCTGAGGGTCTAGGAATAAACTTGATTATATGGTGCTACATGCAGGAGTGTTTCAGGCAAGAATTGAGCAAATGCATATCAACTGGCTTAGTCTGAAACAAGAAATCTATGTAAGCTTGCTGTGGCTCTGGGCAAGTTGGGTGGATATGGGCCGTTACAGTGACAGATGTCGGGAATATGAAGGAAAACTGGGGGTTTGTGAGGGACATGGGAGACACCAGGCTAATTAGTTTAGCTCCTCAAAGAACAGTTCATTTAAAGTCCTTTAGTTGCGCTTCTTTTCCTGAAATTGTTTCTCCTGTGGACTGAAATCCAGTCACAGATGACCAGACATGGCCATTCTGTACTGTTTATAATATGCTGGTTATTCTTTGGTTGTACTGAAGAAACGTCTATAATACGTTACAGGACATTTTGTGTCCTGCATTCCATTTCCCTTCTGAAATTGTTCCAGCCTACTATGGCACTTCTGTGGTTGCGTTTACCATTATTTTCACCCTTTCCTTTAAGAAATGTTAGTAATCAGTCGTTCTTTCATAGCAAGCATTGAAGAACACCTGGGGGGCAGGAGGACAGGGGAAAGGTTAAGGTAAATGTTTGCAATCATTTCACTCATAGAAAAGTTCAGCCTTACAAATCCACAGGCAAAATTAAAACAAGAAATAAGGCATAACACATTATTATCTGTTTGATTGAAAAGCATATCAACTGGCTTAGCCTGAAACTGAAAAAATCTAATGGTGTCAAAGTTTATATTTTTGTTTCCTCTAAATAAAACAGTTGACTTTTTCCCTCTAAGAATAAAAAACAAGGGGTAAGGCAGAATATTACTGTAATAAATTCCTGAATAATGTAACTCTTCTAGAAAGTGTTATACCTTCTGAATAATACCAGAAAATCATAAAATCTTTTGTTTGAGAAAGCCCTGAGAGTCTAGAGGGCTGGAGATGGGATCTTCATTCCACAGGAATATCTCCATTCTATCTTCCACTTACAGTGAATTACTTGCCATATGCTCTGACTCACTTTCAGGTGTTCCCGCCTGAAGGTGAATTGTGTTACTGTTGCTCTTCATAGTGCAAACTGCCACAAAAGCATCTTTCCTGCAAAATGCATAATTCAAACATATGATCTCATGATTTACATAAAAAGAAGTCAAGGACCCAAGTAGTTTATCTTGAAGATACGTGCTCTCTAAACAAATACAGGACTGTGAATAAGATTATTAGCTATCCAGGTGATGGGTATCCAGGAATTCTTGAGTCCTTGAAACCTTTTAGTCTTGGATGGCATCAACCCACCTTATCTCCTTTTCACAATGCTGATCTATATGTTGGTAACAGAACATATCACTCGAACTGGCATAATAACAAATAATATAGTTGATCAGTAGTTCACATGTTGAAGGTAATTCACAGTAATTTTTTGGATTATTCAGGAATCTCATAGAATGTGATAGACTCTCTCTGTTCAACTTTCCAAATCACTGCTTTGAAACTTCACAATAAAATTGAAATCAGTGAGACAGCTGAAGTCTCATCTTTCATTCTACCACAGATCATGCTGGTATTGCCATGAGGTTAATGAAATTGTATAGCCACAGAAGCCAAACACTAGAAAAACCTTATTGTTTCTATGCTGGGAGGATACAACCTCGGTTTACCTTCTCATCAACATACCCGTGAAATCTACTTCCTGTGACCATCATTCAGAAATGCTGAGACCAAGAGTCCTCAAAGAATATGAGAAGGCAGTAATCCAGTCATATCTGGATTCTGATTCATTGAACTCTGCCAGCCTGAAGAGACAGTGTGATGTGAGGATTTTTATTGTTTCTGTGTGTTCCACTAAGCCTCAGTCAGATAGTTTCTCTTGTGCTTCTTTTATGGTTTTTTCACTTCTAGAAGAAATTGTTTCTACAAAATGCTTATACTGGGTCTCTGCTCTGAATTTGTTCCTGGAGAAACCTTTCTTTCTCTGTTGAGTATTGAGGACCCACAGGATATAAGCTGCCTATGTAAGCCCCTTAGCTTCAGTGGTGTGAATATCCACCCACTCTGGAAACCTGAAAAAAACTTTGTTTTTCAAGATGGTGTTGTTGCAAAAATCCTATTTTTTGCCTATATTTTTTGTGTGCACCTGAGTGATTTCTGTTAATATGCTTACATTTTGAAGTAGTATCTGTGCAGTATCAGTACTGTCCTGCTATAGCGTCAAAGTGACACTAGGAGTAGAGGTACTGTTAATTATTTCCTGTGATACTGTACTGAGAAATACTGGTTAACACATGTAGCTGAATGAGGTTTGTTGCAGACAGGAGTTAATGCAAAAAGCATTTTTAAAAGAGAGGTTCTGGGCATGTTGACAAAGTTACTGCTTAGATGTAGTTGCTCCAACATACCTGTAATAAAGGTTGTGGTCGTTTGAAATCTCCGTCAAAATGCTTTGAGTAAGACCATGAATGATCCTTAATGAATTATTTTTAATGCTATAACTATCTGATAATCCAGTATTAAACTGGAAGAACCTTTCAGAAACTTATCTCTGATTAAATAATAGAAGAGCTGTTACATGGAAGGGAAACTTGAAGTCAGCAGCTAAATAAATCATTGGGAAGAGCATTTTTGGCTTTATCTATATGCTTTACTCAGGGAATTTATTATGTGAGCAGTAACAATTTCCTATATAGGCCCAGAGGAACCAGGATTGCGCTCCACAAGGCCTCGGCTTTGTCTCCAGCTGTTTGAAAAATCAGCAGGAGAAAGCATTTTAAACAGACAACAAGAAACCCAAAGTAAAATGGTATAGATCCCACAGGGAATTTGTCCCATGATAGTCATGTAAAGCTGCAGAATAAATCTTCTCTGTCAGTACTGAAATACAGCTGAATCCAAAAGAATAGATCATGCAGCAAATTGATACCATAGTCATGAGCACAACCCTGTCTTAAGGCATCCAGCCTGGAGCACAACTTGAATAGATCCTGCTGTCTCACTTTGAGTAAACTCATAGCAAGCCTGAAGGCTATTTGCGTGAAGATCTAAGTGTACTTCAGCATTGTCTGGTTTTGCTACATTTCAAGCTATTGGCCTGACCTTTAATCCTCAGTTGGCCTGTCATTCAGCATTTGAAATAACCTGAATCTTGGTTCAGATTCATCTGGGGTGATAACTTTGATCCTAGATCAAAGATACAAGCACAAAACTGTTTTCATTAAAATGTTGTGGTGTATTTCAGAGATAGGAAGGTAAAGTTTTTCCGACTTGCCTGATTTTGTCAGACTGTAGAAGAAAAGTCTTGAAAGTTAATGCTCTTTCCCCAGACTGCTGTTTACCAGTGCTGAAAATTGTTCAAACTCAACTTTCTTTGAACATATCCTAGGGGATGGAGCTGGGAAAAGGCTATCTTACTTAATGTCTAATTAAAGTGTTGTATTTTTTTTTAAGCTCTGCCTTCTGCTGCAGTGGAAAACTCCCAGAGTTTCTGAATTTTGAAGTTTGCAAGCAAAAGTTGAACAAGTTTCTGGGACCCTGACTTGAGGGACTAAGTTTCCATGAAGTTTGGTCCTTTTCAAAATTTTTCCCTCTGCTTCCCAAATAAATTAATCAGTACAAATTGTTAGGTGGTTGTATGTGGGATGAGTTTTTTTGTTGTTGTTGTCTTTGTTTGCATGTGCTGTATGTTGGGTTTTGGTTGGTTTCGGTTTGGTTTTTTCTTTTTTTTTTTTTTTATGTCTTTTCCGTGGGATCCCGCTTCTTCTGAAAATGAATAGTATTTTCCCTGGCACACAATTGTTGGGCTGATGAGAGAAATTTTAATGCCCATATTCTTCACTAGAAAATAGACTCATGAACTCCCAGAAATAAGGTGTTCTGTCTGGAGTACTACGTATCGCAGTTTAATGTCTGCCTCTGTTGAATAAGTGAATGTCACTAAGTTGTCAAATCAATGGCTCATGAGTGTGGTACTGAATTGGTGTTGTCAGCACAAAGGAGGCTCAGCATTGTACCTTAGGAACTAGAAGGCTGTTGCTCCTATAAAAATGAGGTGGTTTTAGCCATGGAACTGGTAGAAGAATACTGTGGCCTTGCTTTGGTATTTATAGCTTCCAATGTACTTTATTGGGGTAGAATTTAATGGCAAGAGTGCCTACAGTGAAAAATGAAGCAATGGTCTTCACTGGAAGTCAGAAGGTAAGACTTGAGAATGACCGTTGCGTACTTGCCTTATTTCTTATGTTCCCTCTGCAAGGATGATCTCTTTTCTGCTCGATTAGATGGCCTCTTGATCTGACCCAGAACACAAAGTTGCCTGGATGACTTATGCTGGATCTGCTGTCTTCACAGAACCTGATCTGGAGTGTTAGATCTCAAAGGTGTAGCACCCTGACAAATCACATCATTGGTGCTGCTTTTCCTGGTTAGGCTCTAACCTGCTGTTGTGGTTTGACCCTGGCCAAATGCCAGCCACCTACAACATCTACCCACTCGCTCTCTCCTGCCGCAGTTGGGCAGAGGAGACGAAAAGAAGAAATTAACACATACAGGATTCATGAGTTGAGATAAGGAACTGGGAGAAAAAAACTCCAAGGCCAAAAACAGGCCCATCTTAAGTTAGGAAGTGATTTATTACTAAACAGAGTCAGAGGAGGATAATGAGATATGTTACTACATAAAACCCTTAAAGACACCGCTTGTCCGCTCAACCCCTCCCTCCTTCCCACCAACTGCACAGGGGGACAGGGTGTGGGGGTTTGGTCAGTTCACCACTGAGATCATCTTCAGCTGCTTAGGAAGAGGAGTCCTTCCCCTACATTGCCATGGGGTCCCTCCTATGGGAGACAGTTCTCCGTGAACTCCTCCAACATAGTTCCAAATCTCATGAGCAGCAGTCCGCCCAAAACTGCTGCAAGGTGAGCTCCCCCATGGGCAGACCATCCTCCCAAAACTGCTGCGGTGTGGGCTCCCTCGTCCACGGGGTGCAGACCTCTGAGGCCAGGCTGTTCCATCTTGGGAGCAAGGCCTCTCTCTCCCCTGAGACTCCCGTTGGACCACAGCCTCCTCCAGGCATCCACCCTCTCCGGCATGGGACACCTTCCCACGGGCTGTGAGTGGATTTCAGCATCCCCCATGGACTCCATGGGCTGCAGGGGCACAGCTGCTTCACCATGGTCATCACCGCGGCCTACAGAGGAATCTTGGCTCCAGTGCCAGGAGCATCTCCTCCCCCACCTTCTCCACTGACCTTGGTGTCTCCATGTTGTTTTCCCTCACATATTTTCATCTCCTCCTCCTTTTCTGGTTAGAAAGAACTGTGTGCCCCATTGTTTTCATTTCCTCTTAAATACGTTATCACAGAGGGTAACCAACATCTCCAGTTGGCCCAGCCTTGGCCAGCAGCATGTCCATCATTTTTAGAGCCATCACAGATTGGCTCTGCTGAATATGATGAAAGCTTTGAGAAGCTTCACACAGGAGCCATCTTTGTGGCCCCTCCACTAGTAAAAACTGGGCCAAGCAAAACCAACACACCTGATAAGAGGTTGGACTTCCAGCCTTTGTCACCTCAGTCACTTGGCCCCTGAGCTGGGTGTTGATCTCTGTAACACTCAGCTCTGTCCTACCACTGGGACCTTGTTGGTCTGACTTTAGGATATCACCACTTTTGTTGTTCCACTTGCTAAGGATGAAGCTCTGAGTCAGGGAGAAATATTCTCTCATCCTCAAGTAGGGTGACCTTTATGGCTGTGTTCAGGTGGAGGCGCTGTGCATCCAGAAACTTGAGGTTTCTGGAGGTGTGCATGGTAGCTGTGCCTCTTGGAATTCACAATTGTTTCGCTTCAGGTATGCAGGGATGACCACAGGGACTCCTCAGCAATTCCTCACATTGGAGATTGGAGAGCACGGAAAATATTTGAAGAAATTGAATTCAAAACAGGAACAAGACAAATGTGTCTCCTTTGATACAGTTTCATCAAAGAAGTAGTAAGAGTCAGTGGACTTTACCTCAGGAAATTGGTTCAAAACGCTTGTCTTCAAATGTAATATGTAATAATCAGGCTGTAGGAGAGACTCACCATCTGCATCAGGTTTCTTCTAAAGTAGAGGGTCCCTTATGACACTGAAGTTGTTATTGCTGGGTTCAGTTTGATTGCTTTTTAAACTGGCTTTCAGCTTCCTTTTGGTTTTTGTTTTTTTTTTCGTTTATTTTTTTTTTTTGTAGGGGTAGAGCATCTACGTTTCAGTAGATATTTGTTTAAATCTTATTGTGTTTACCTGTTATTGTGCAAAACAGAATGTACAACACTAAGCATGAAGGCAGAATTTTTCATTAACGTTTTAAGTCCAGTGAACATAATCCCTTTCCTTCCTGACTTTTTGGGGAAGAAAAATAAGTGTGCTTTCAGTGGTGTCAGTGGAAATACTTTAGAATTTCGATGAAGAACAGTTGAAACTTATTCTGGTTCAGGTCTATGCTTATTCTACTTGTCTTCTGTAAATAAAGGAATCTTCAAGGTTTCTCTCTGCTATTCTCTCCCCAACACCTTTCTCTTTTCCTCTGGGGATTTCTGGGTAATACATGTTTTTGTTAGTTTTACTTTTGAAATGGGTTTGACGACATCCATTGAGCATGTAATTAAAAGAAACCCTGCAGTGGCTAGGCTTTGTGTTTTACCTCATTCAAGCAGTCTAAAAAGATCAGTTCTCTAGAACAACTGTGAAAAAGTCCTCTAAAATAGAATGGTTAGTTAAAAATATATTTGTGTTATTAAGACTTTTAAATTGGTACATCCTACTAGTCACATGATAATGTGAACAGGAGCTGGGATTCAAGGTCAGGTTAGGTTGGGTTCTGAGCAACCTGATCTGGTTGAAGGTGACCCCGGTCATAGCAGGGGAGGCTGGACTGGATGACTTTTAAAGGTCCCTTCCAACCCAAACCATTCCAAAAACCCATCAGTGGATTTTAATGTTCCTCTGCATCTCAACTGCTTTTCTTTACAGCATAACACATTTGAATAACCCTTTGAAGTTATGGTAGCAAGATGCAGCCTTTTCCACTGGGTAACTTTTGGAGTAGGCCATGGCACCCAAAGATAAGGTGTAAGCAGAAGTTGACAAACTCTGGTAGTTGGTACCTTTTCCCCTGCTCTTTGAATATTTTCATAGCACTCTCTCAAAATATTGGCTGATTATTCTTTCTCTGTAAACAAGGGCATAGATACAAGTTTAGAATGCTCTTCCTTTTGTATGTAACAACATATATAAAAATGTGCGTTCAGACAAAATGTGCTTGAATTTTAATTAAATTCAAAGGTCTCTGTCTTTCCCTAATAGTACTTCTTGTTAATGAGATAGATGAGTCTGCTCGGAGTCACAAATCTGTTTAGGAGCAGTGGGAAGTTTCAGACATAAAAGTAGCTCATTCTCAGTACTCAGCAGGTTACTGTACTTGTTTTTAACAACAGCTTTTCCAGAAAATTCTGCTTCACAGAGATATGAAGAAGTAGAAAAAGAAATATTGTTGGAACATATGGTAAAAGGGTAATGTGCATCCTTATCTCGTTGCATAATCAAACCACCTATAGTTATTGTCTTCCTGTAATTTCAACAGCTCATCACAAGAGCAGTCATGCATCTTGCACACCTTTGGAGTTCTGTGGGTTTTGCTGATCTCTTCTTCAAAACTATGAACATAAATTAATGTCCTTCTAATGTGAGGGTCATTCTCAGGGAAGAATGCTTCACATATGATCTTAAATTTGAACAGCTGTCTAAAAAGCTTTGATTAAGCAGCATGAGCAGTAGTAGTTTTTAGAACTGTCCTTTCAGGTAATTTGCATGTTCAAGTAAGCATTGCACCAACATGGGTTGGATTCACATTGTCCAAGGTATTCTTTCCGACTGTAGGAGTGAGGCAAAGTGAGCAGCCTGGCTGGAAGGTGGTAGGGTTATTGCTCTCTTACACATGCAAATGTTTTTGTTTTTCTGTGGAGAAGGGTTTGAGGCTTGGTTAGGATATCACCACTTTCAATGAATCTTCATTTTTAAAGAGTCTTCATTTCAGGAAATGAAGACTGAAACCCAAAAGAAGTGGAAGAATGAGGGCCAGAAAGTACTTTAATGGCAGAATTATAAATAAGCCTTTCACTCTTTCTCTGGTGGCCCATCTACCTGTAGAGAAACATGCAGTGCATAGGAAGAACCAAGGAGGAATACAAAGCCTGTGTACCATCACAATACTTCTTTAGGGACACAAAAATGTGGCATGGGATGGCTCACACAAATGGTGTGCGGTACTGGAGAAATGCAGACTCTTTCGGAGGTACCAGCTGGTAAGACGAAAGGAAGGCTTGTGCTCCAATGGTGGCTTGAATTTGCAGATCCAGATTTGCCTTGGAAGGAGCAATAAGCTGGTCAAGATCGAAACAGAACCCAACATGAGTGCCTCTCACTGACTATCTACTACAGACTGGCTGAGAGAAGAAAGGAATTGTCTGAAACTTTCTTTAGAGGTCTGGAGGAAGCTTGGTTGAAAATACTGCTTTTTGTGAGCAGCTTTGACCTGTCAACAGCGGGATGGGGTAACGTAGTGTGGCACATGTAATCAAGGAAATCTTTAGGATGTGTTGAAGATGTTTTTCAATGCAAGTGCTGCCCTGTAAGTCACAGAAGGTGATCTGCTGCCCATGACTAAAGAGGACCTGGTGAAGAGTGGGAAGGTCAGTGGCAGCTCCAGCTACACAACGGGGAGGTGGTGAAGTTTAAGCTTTGCAGAACACCAAGTAAAAAAGGGACCAAAAAAAGCTGAGGGCTGGATTGACTAAGTGTGGAGAATAGAAGACTGAAGGGGAAGTTTGTGGCACAACTCTAATTGTCTTGAATTTTATAAAAGGAGTTTATAGAGAATTTGGAGCAGGACCTCTTGGAGGTCCTTATTAAAAAGGAGAAGAAAAGGCAACAAAAAGCAGCAGCAAGAGAAGTCCAGGAAGATCAGGAAGAAAACAAAAAATTATGAGGCTCCACATCAGAAAAGACTGTGGTACTCCCACTTTAAAGCTGTTAAGAATTTGGTAAGACCCTCAACAAATTCATCAAGCATCTGGGTTGTCTCTTTTTGGACTGAGGGCTTGTACCTTCATGAAGTCCCTTTCAACCCAAATTGTTCAGTCATCAACTAGTCTCCGTATCAGAATTAATTTTTCGGGGTTTGGGTCTCAATTTCTTTAGTCTTTTGTGTTTCTTTTGGGAAATTGGTTCATGCAGATACTCTGCATTAGACCAGAGATGTGAAAAGCTCAGTCTGTAAGCGTCCTGTAGGAGATGCTTAGAACAGAGTGAACTTACAATGCCTGTATTTGTATTTCCCCAGGACAGTCTCTTAGCCTTCTGTGGGTTTGCAGCGCAGGGCTGTCCTGTACGGGAGAAGAATGTACCTTTATCACACAGCTTCCCAGAATCATGGAATACCAGGCTGGAAATGATCTCAAGGATCAATTCAGTCCAGCCTTGGCAAAATCAATATCTAGACTAGATGGTCCAGCACCTTGTCCGGCCAAACCCTAGATGTGCCCAATGCTGGGGTATCTGCCACTTTCCTGGGGAGGTTATTCAAATGGCTGGTTGTTCCCATAGGGGAAAACTTTATTCCTGTGTCCAACCAGAATCTCCTCAGGAGTAACTTGTTCCCACTACTCCTTGTATTTTTCACAGGACTCCTTGTAAAAAGGGAGTCTCCCACTTCTTTATAGACACCATTTAAGTACTGGAACATGGCGATAATGCCTTCCCTAAGTGGTTTTTTTTTTTTTCCAAGGTGAACAAACCCTGTCCTTTCAGCCTTTCCCTTCATGGCAGGCTTCCCAGTCCTCTGATCATTTTTGTGGCCCTCCTACGGACCCTCTTCAGCCTGCCTGCATCTATTTTTTTATAGTGGGGACCAAAACTGAACACGGTATTCCAGGTGTGGACTGACAAGCGCTGAAATACTCTATGCAGACACTTTTTTCTTGTAGCTCTTAATACTTTGTCAACACCTATAAATTTAGCATATCCAAAGAAAGCCAAAACCAAGTTGTGACAGCAAAGGCATGAATAAAATTTAGGACTGACAGTCTTGCAGACACGCAATTCCTTTTTAAAAATGAAATCTGTTAAGGAAATTGAGAATATCATATTTGTTAATCAGCATTGTGTTGTCACTCTCCATATTGATTATGAAACACATTTTTATAACCATGAAATAAATGAGCAAATGAATAAATAAAAAAGAACTTGGCTGTGGATTAGTAATCAAAGCAATTCAGCCAGCTGATCCATACCAGATGTCAGCAGATTTTTATTTCAAACCATGACTGAGGTGTCTTGAAATTTATTTTTGCTTTTCAGATACTCTGGGTGAATATTTCTACTTTTACTGCTGCTTCTTCTTTTGCCAAGGATCTGATTCAACATTATAAAAATAGTAAAAAGAATACTAAGGATTTCCATTTCTCTTGTGCTAACATATTACCATGTACTGGAAATGGGCACAGCCAGGGCTAGTGTTGAATCTGAGTTAAAGGACAGTGCTGTCAGCCATTATTGCTCATTCCTGCATTGCTTAAAGACTTAGGATTTTCTGATGCTGGATAACAGGCATCTGAAAGTAAAGACGATACCCTCTCCTGGCAGATATTCTATTTCAGAAGAAGGATTCTCAGGAAGTGTCTGCATTTTGAAGATATTTGAGATGCTGCATTTTATGTCTGCATGTCCAAAGATGATTATCTCCTTCCTTTGTCTGTTACTTGGGCAGGTTTGAAAACAGAAAAATGTAGAGACTTTACTTTCGCTGTTGCCTATGCTAAGATATACTGAACATGCTGTGCTTCTAGGTAAATTTTGTGAGTCCTATTAGTTGATAGATTTGGGACAATAACACAGCTGCAGTTATTTTTCCTGGGGATGCAGTGATTCCTGCTTTATCTCAAAGGCATATGGAATGCTCTGAGGGCAAAACCTACAGGTCTTGTGCCAGTGTGCAACTCAGCAAGCACACTTTGTGTGTTTTAGCTCTCGTGACCACAGATGCCCATCTCTAAAGGGGGGAACCTGCTGCCTGTGAGGTGCTGACTGCACTGTTGATACCACTGAGGGCTTCAAGGTCTTTGTGCCTGCCTGTGAACGCAGATAACTGGTTCAGTGAAGGGTGAGAATGGATGATAACAACACAAGTCCAGTGGCATTTAAATGATGTTGAGTTTATCTCCTTTTTATGTAAACTGAACAGGTAAATTTAGGTGTTTTTTTCCCCCCCTCTACTGTTGTTCTGTGTACTTGGACATTGCTCTCTCTTGTTAGCTAGTGTCTTTGACAGTCCTGGGAAGATTGATGTGATATGTGTTTGAAAGGTTGTGCCTAAGGTTCTTCCAGCCTGCTTTGTAGTTCCCTCAAAGTGCTGCGGGGGTTTTGGCTGCCAGGTTTGTGGCAGAAGGGTTTTCAGGCAGATGAAGCCACTCTTGAGGGATAAACGACCAAAAGAGAGGGAGCAGTTACAGAAGAAAGTTTTAGAGATCGTTAATAAAAGCTAATAGTTCTCTCTGAATGTTCGTAGAGAGCTGTACCACAGATTATTTGATACAGAAATCTTCAGGGTTGCAAAAATTTGGAAAACTGTTTTCCTAAATGAAACATATCAGGATTTTTTAATCATTGCTAAATGCTAAAACTTGCAGTAGATCTTTACAACTTGCAGTAGATGTTTGTGGAAAATATTTGAAATGCCATGGAAGTGAGATTACTAGCACTGTGCCAAAAGTTGAATATACAATTGATGCAGGCAAAGATGGTGAAGGCTGGTGTCTCTTAAATTTAGTCTCAAACAATTCAATTTTTCATTTTCTTTGCATTTTACTATTTAGATTTAAGAACAGATTAATTACAAACATGGTTTCACTCAAATGTCCTATCTACTTTTGATCTTACCAAAAAAAAAAAAAAA
>VZRN01002121.1:925787-954176 GCA_013397935.1 Dasyornis broadbenti
AAAAAAAAAAAAAAATCACTTTTCAAATTGATTGCTGAAGACCACATATGAGCCTGATGCATTCACAAAGATCCAGGCTCTTGTTTTACTGACATGGAGCACCAAGGCATTGCTTTCTCGGGAGCACATCTTCACTCTGACAGCACTAATGATGGATAATATTTTTTGGGTGTTGTCTTATGTGCCTTACCTGGCCTAATAACTCAAAGGTAAGCGTTTTAGAGCACAAGATGGAAAGAATTTTGGTTTGGTTTTGGTTTTTTCCCCCCTTTCCTCCCCAGATTGGTATGATTTGGCACCTGTAGCTGTACTGGGAAATTATTCAAGGCTCCAACTTGTAAGTACTTGCTCTTACAGGATGGACTTCCTACCTTGACATCCTTTTGGCCCACGATTGGAATATCAAATGATAGACAAGGATAATTTTGTTTGTAAACTGGAGGTATCAGAGATGTATAACCTTTAATTTGGGGTTAGTGTTTATTGGTTCAAATACTGACATGCTAATTATTGTTCTTGGAACACTGAAAATGCACTACAATACTGTAACTAAACAGAAATATCCCCCATTGAGATGTACTCCCCAAGTCTGTTAGATTGTTGTGTTGTTTTAGGTCAGTTTCCCTTAACTCATTATTAATTCTAGCTATGTTCCTAATGATATTTTGTTGTAAGTTTTGTTTTATCAGAGCAGATTTGTACTAAAACTATGCTGAGATCTTCCCTGCTTATGGGGAACACTTTCCCTGCTGACTTTGATTTGCATTTCTGTTTATCTATTCTGCCCCTTGACATAAGTTTTTAAGAAGGTATAAATCAGCATTGCTGCTTCTAAAAAGACTCAGTGAATGTTTTCGTCATTCTGCATGCCTCTGAACAGCCACCCGCATTAATATTGAGGGTGCGCTGGCTCGTGCATGAATTCAAGTTGATTAGTCAAGTAGAGAGTGCAGTTCTTGTTTTTATTCAGAAGATGGACTTTTTTATGAAGGGCAAAAAATTTGTTTTGAAGCAGCAGCCAAGATATGGATAATATATAATATTTTATATGTTTGTACATTTACACACCATAGTTTATAGGCTGCATGCAGCTCTCCCAACTCAAAATTGCAATATTTTGTTGCGTTAGACATGAAGCCTTCCAATCCAAATATCCTCTTCTGAAAAACTGTATAACAAGTTATGAGTAGTAAAATTTAGGTTTTGTGATACTGTGCAAAACAAATCTTGAAAACATAAATTAGCCAAACATTAAGTTTTCAACAGTTTTTTAACAAGAGCTTTTTCAGCTGAATGGTTTGTTAAATTTTGTAGCACTTCTGAAATAAAAACATCCACTGCGTTTTCTCAATTGATTATGGAAATTGAGTACAACTTAATGTTATGCTCAAAAGAAAACAAATCTAGAAGCAGCAGCTCACCCCAAGCAGCGGTCTGATGGAAATCAAACATTTTGAAAACAATTTAGTGCTACTGGAAGAGAAATTATACTCGACACAGTTCCTTTTGCCATGTTGACTGGCACCTGATCTGTGGGGAGCAATTTGCCTGTCCTGCCAAGGAGAAAAAAGCGTGGTAACGCACTGGCAGCTGTTAACAGCAGCTATCGGAGGGATATGGAGAGCACACACATCTTTTCTACATGCAGAATTATGTAAAGGCTCCATTCCCCTTAGCCAAAGATCTCCTTTTCTGTCTCAAAGTGCTCAGAATCAGAAGGCAGAGACAGGGATATTCTGCAGCTGTTTTGTTGGTATCTCCCATTTCAGAGTTGATGTGGTTATTGCAAACCCAGCTGAAGAGTGAGCTAGCTCACTAGACACGCAGAGCAGATGTTCACCACTGGGTTTCCTTCGGTGGTGTTGCTAAATGGAAGCATTGCGTGGCTGCATTGTCTGAGGGAAAAGATTTAACGACGACTTCACATCATTCAGGTCTTTGACTGCAAGGTTTAGAGGTTGAAATTGAATTGATAGTTATCTTTGGGTAACTTTTATCTCTCTGACTTGTGTTTGAACACTGTGTGGCCAGACTGATGAGAAGGTGATTAGGCCATTGCCATGCAGACACCATCTCTGTGCATTTAGCAGAGCCCAGATTTGATTTTGCTGCTGCCGGCATTATTTTGTCATTTTTTCTTTTGCTTTCCTCTCTTGCTCATCGTTCCTCTGTGGCCTGCCATGGCTCAGGTGCTGCCTTTTGCTGTTATTGTCCAGGATTTATGAGCCATCTTTCATAGCAGGTCTCACATTCCTGGCGAGATCTAGATGGATGAAGGGTCCTGGATTATCACTCAATGCTGCTCTTGTCACTAAGAGCATGTGGTTGCATTGTAGAGCCTGATTATTTCTCAGAAAGTCCATTCACTAGCAAAGAAATACTGAGGAGACATTATTAAAAAAGTTAAAATATTAACAGTGGTAGTTTTTCAGTTAAACTTCAGAGGAAGTATTACAGTATTCTCCCACCCATATAAAAAAAGTAGCCTCAAGATAAATCCAGTGTTAGAGTAGAGGATGAATTTTTATTGACTCCACTTTGAATTGTTGCCTGTTTATGTCTGGCTAATCCTGGGGAACACCTGAGCAATGACAAAGAGAGCTCAACACAAAACAGCAGTAGTGTGTAGTTCCTTAAAATGAGGTTTTTATCATGTATTTTAGCCTGTGTTAAACTGTTGAATCCTTCCATGTTGTAACGAAAAGTAAAATACTCTTCTGGCTATTTATTTGTCGGTTTGCATATGTTTTTAATTTTTTTGTGACACAATAAAGTAGACAATTTTCTCAGTATTTTGTGTAATGGCAGCACAGAATGTTATGACTCTATCTACTTGGCAAAATGTCTTGCTGAGATATAAATAGATTTCTAATGGCTGTCAGGCTCTGTGCCCAAGAAATTTTCTTGTAGGTATCTCGTTACAGAAATAACATCATCAATAACATAGCTGAAATATTTTGAAAACGCGGGAATATTTTTTACATCAGTAACTGCAAGGAAAATACCTACCATATGCATAATTTGAGACTGATTTAAAAACTGTAATTTATCATAATTATCTGCATATTATAATGGCAAAACACACTTAATTGCTTTTGACTGGACTGGTATTATGATGAGAAGGAAAGTTAACAGCAGATGGCCCTACTGTCAAAACTGTAGTCTCTTAACCCAAAATGAAGTAGCAGACTGAACATAACATGTTTCTGGCTTCTTTTTCTGATTTTCAGCCGTAAGTATGAACTAGCATTTGGTGGGGTTGTGAATGTTTACAGACCAATAAAAATTGTCTTAGTTGGTGACAAAAATAACAGTGAAAACTTGACTAGATAGGATTCCTCATTGCATTATGACTTAGATTTTCTAAAGCATAGGAAGTTGTTTAAAATATTAAACTGGTCTGAAAAGCAAATTCTTTCCAAAATATTAGAACCCACTATAAGACTGTTTTCTGCCCTTTTACCGCCATATGTGCATCTTTTACTTTCATACAGCAATGAAAAAAAGAAGTGTTTAATCTTCTATACCTGTCTGGCTGTGAAGAAATAAATTAACAGTTGAAGAAACAGATAATTCTTCAGTGCTTCAAATAAGTTCAACTTTGCTGCATCAATTGCAATGTGCCTGAAGGATTTGTCTTGTATGAATCACAGTGTGCATGCACAGATGCGGTGCTGTGAAAATCCCAGCATTTCTACTCACAAAATGCCCGAGAGAGTTGAAGAATTTGAGACTACATTTGTTCAAAGTTAAATTACAGAATGGGAGAGAAAAAGGCTGGGTTTTTTGGTTTTTGTTTTTGGGGTTTTTTTTTTTAAATGTCTAGCGAGAGAGAATCACAATAAGCAGGTGGTACATTATACTGCTGGATGGTCAATGAAAGTAAATTAGCTGCTTCAGCTGATAGAAAAGAAATGCTGGCCTGATCAGCTTAAATAAAGGTGACATGTTATTTGTGAAATAACGCGAATACTGAAATGTGGTTTAACCCCAGAGTTTGTTTGTATATTTGTATGCACACGTTGTCTGTGCCTCATATTATAGATTTTATAACATTTAATCTTCCGGACTAAAATAATGGGTGAATTTATTAGAAAGCAGAACTCATTACAGGGAGAGATTTATTATTTTCTTTGTGTCAGAACAGATCTTGCTCAGATGTGCTGATTGATGGGACAATGTAATTTGTTCATCATAGTAACAATATGTAAAAAGAAAACAGTGGGACAAAGGTATTTTGCACCTTAAACATTTTCCCCTTTTACAATCCAAGCATAACAGGAAAATTTTAGAAGATATCCTATTTTTTAATGGGCTAACCAAAATAAATCCATAGATTTGTTAGAGCTAAATTAAATAGTAAGGCATAAACAGTCTAATAAAAAGCCTTTTTGCAGGTATTTTTAACACTGAGATGGTGAATATTCATATAGATGAATGTTTTAAACTTTTTTGCAATACCCCATCATTTAGTGGTGACGTTTCGCTGTGAACCGACAGCCAGTTCACAGTTACAGTCTGCTTTATGCCTGTTTCAGGAGGCTGTTAGTTTTTTAACCTTTAAATGTGTTTCTTAGGCTGTATCATCCTGACCCTTGTTTCAGCTAATGCAGATACACAGCTCCATAACATCCCACGGTGTAACGGTCGTACAGCGCCAAGGTGCTCAGACTTTCTCTGCTTTTTCAAAACCTAAAAGGATATACTTTGAGTAACTTACTACACATAGTAACAAAAGAAGTATGTAGTTTTTATTTAGCCTGCTGTATGACAGTAGACACAAAGATAGGTCCTCTTGAATGCTCAAAATCACTTGTACAAAACCCTGTAAAAAATTTCCCATTCTTCATTTTCCCTTGGAATCATCTTTGTCTTTGTAGGAGGCTCTCAAGATAAGTTTTCTTTGAACTTCTAGTAATGTGGTATTTTGCTTCTACCCCATGCTGGTCTTCTGAGCATCCTCTAAGAAGGTTTCTGTGATCCAAAGTAAAGTTCCAAGTTCAAATTAATTAAAATATCTCATTATTTGAATCTGATTCATGTACCATAGAGGGGTTTTTTGGGAGGCTTTAATGAATCAAGTTTGAATTAAAATGAAAAAACTTGATGATTCACTTATCTTTTGCTCATTCCCTACATTCCCTTAAAAAAAGAAATGCAGTACACAGGGGTCTTGGAAATAAGTTGAAGAGCATAATCTTACAAGAGTTTTTTACACATTTAGCTGCTAAGCTTTATTTTTTAATGAATACCTTACACAGCTCTGGCAAAATTCTGGTTGCCGTTGCAGAACCCATTTTCTCATTCCTTCTGTGCAGTTTTGCTACACTCTTTTGCACTCTCCAGAACCTAAACAAAGAGGCAAAAGCCATTCACAAAAATGCATGGATTCTGATGCTTTAAAATTTTGCCTATTGTTTCTCCTCTGCCTTCATTTTTTCATACTATTTTATTTAAATTTCTGTTGAACTAATTCTTCCCTTTTATTTATTGTTCATCAAGTGTTTTGCTTTCATTATAAAGCTTATATTCCCTATCTTTGTATGAGTCAGCAGAAGGGTGAATTGTAGAACATGTGGTAACTATCAAGATCTGAAAGCCTTTCTGGTAAAGAAAACATCGGTTTTTGTTTGTAGCAGGTTGACAGTTGAAATCTTGAGAAGTGAAAGCAAAGCAGAAAAATCAGGAAAGGTAGGAAAAGCTAGATATAAAAATACAATAACATTCCAAATGTGACAATGAAACATTAATAGAACCATTATGGAAAAATTAAAATAGTAAGAAAGTCGCTTTAAAATTATGGCTTGACATTTTTAGTCCATTAAAATGTTCTGGCATGGGTTAAACATTTGATCTTGCAATGAAGCCTTAGGTCTAGAGCAAAGGAGTTGACATCTCCATCAGTGTGCATGTGTAGGGAAGTCTTTCTTCTTCTTGAAACTAATTGGGATTAGGTATCCCAGTGTAGGGCTTCTAAAAGTACGTATAATCACATTCTCTCCGTTTCAGCCCTAGATAGCACTTGTTTTTCTTTCTCCATAGAATCATTGTTCTTGCTTCAGATACGAAATCGTGCTTTAGCTGTGTAAGAACTAACTGGCTGGTTTTTACCACTGCCAAATCATTAAGCTGAGTAGCTTTGCCCCCGATTATTTACACCTGAACGCTAGTACAGGGGAAAAATAAAAATGGTATTTATTGAAAATGACTCTGAAGTTCTTAAAGGCTTGAAGGTTGGCACCATGGTGTTGCACATGGCAGCAAACCAGCAGATTCTGGCACTACAGATGCAGCACAATGCCTCTAATATTTTTCTTTTTCCTGCTGGAACAGGCAAGCTCCTAAGGCCTGTGCTGACAGGTAACGAGATCTAATAAGCAAGGGGAAAAGGGGTAGGTGGGAATGAAAGAGTAAGGGAATATCCATATTCATTATTTAATCAAATAAAATTCTCTTGGTGGATTTTGGGAATACTCATTCCTTGCTTCAAAAGCTTCTCTGTGATAGCTGTAAACAAATTACCTCCACGAGTAACTTCTTAATCAGGGAAGAGTAGAGCTGTTCTCTACTTGATCTCTCCCTTTGGGTGGTCCCAGTCAGAGAGCAGCAGCCTTCCTCCTGATGGCTTGGCTTCAGAGAAGCTATATGATATTATGCTGACAGCTGTAGACCTCTTTTTGTTAGGGATAACAAACATCCTGTGCTGAGGACAGCATCAAGCCCAGCCTGCAGTATGCCCAATTAGAGAAGCTAAAATCTCATTTGTTTCACCATGGGAGGCTCTGAAAGCACACCGTTTTGGCCTCATTACAGTATTTTTAACTTTACAAAAACAATTTCATTATGGAAATTAAAGAAGCTCATTTAGTCCTAACATTTATGCTTAACTTAATAAATTCCACAAGTGTATCGGTTGCCCTAGTGTGCAGGCTTTTTGTTCTTTATCTAAGAAAAAAATTGTTTTAGAAACTATTTTCAGAGACCCTTTCATAAAGGAACGTGCAATTTTAATATGCTGGTTATTTATTATTAAAATGAACAAATTTCTGGACTCCATTGTAGTCATTTTCCTTTGCTGGACATCTGAACATCGACCAGCATTTGCTGCACTGACACCCATGAAAAAGGCAGAGTCAAGTCTGCAGTTTTCCTCTGGGTGTTTGAGATATTCTCATTTTAGTTATGTTCTGAAATACAACTTTTCTCATGAATCTTAAAATCTTTTATAGTTCAGTGCAAATGACAAAGAGTAAATCAGTGCTTTCCTAGGTTTTCTCTAAAAGGTAAGGATTTCACTAAAAGGTAAGGATTCCAGTTTGATGCTGTACTGGAATACCCTCCCAAGGATTCTGAATTACAGATATATCTTTTGTATTTACTTTCAGGAAGTGTTTCAGTTCAACTTTTCTAAAATGTAAAGAAGGGAAGAGGACAACTGTTTTCCCATCTTGTCTTATAGGAAGGAAAGTGAAATAGAGATGCTGACAAATATCTATATTGTCTGAGTACATTTTGATCATAGTAATATGAGCCTTCAAGAAAATAATAATAAAATGCACCCTAGTTAAATAGTCTTAGGTATCCAATTTGGAACTAATACAGTTTTACATGTGTGACCAGTGCAGAATTTTCATGAGTTTCCCCCGGTTTTTTTTACCCAAATCAATCTGTCAAACAATTTTATGTTTTTAACATTTTTCAGACGAAGGATGTGGCAATGAAATGTACCCTTTGGGATGGAGAGGCATCTGGAAGAGTTCTTAGCAGGATTTTACCCAAGATATTCTGCTGTTCTCCACTATGTAAGTCAGTAAAGAGTGGTCAGATGGTAATCTCTTTCAGTCCCTAGCAATGCAGGCTAGGGATGGGATACCTTGAAGTACAGATGAAATAACTGTTTAATCCTGCTAACTACGTGTGAAATGCTTTAGCCTCCCTGAAATATTCCTTAAAGATGAAATAAATCAATAAAAGGAGACTGCTGCAAACTGTGCAGTTACTATATGGTTCTGAAAACAGACTAAATTGATTGTAAGCATCTGTTTTTATGTATTTTTCTCCTTGGAATATGTCCCAGTGGCTTTTTCTTTGTTAGAATGAACCAATTTACTTAATAAGCTATAAATATGTTGAGCTCAAGTCAACAAAGGTGTTTTCAACATACACAGCATTATAAATAAATCAAACTTTTTCTCACAACTCTTATGCCCTGCAGTAGGAGAAAGGTAATCAGTATCAGTGGTGGACCTGAGGCTTTTCTGGTCTCAGGTGCCAAATTCTTATTCCTTGCTGCTGATGTTGGTCCTGTCACCGCTGCTGCATTTTTACTTGCCCTGGTAGACAGGAGCTGGGAGGAAATAGGAGTGAATGAGGCAGAGGCAACTTCATTCCACCACTCTTCATCTTTCCTCTACTGTCACTGGAGCTACCCCATCAGCTTTCTCAAATTCCCTGTGTTAACATTTATTTAGACTGGTGAGAGGTGTCTGCTTAAACCCAGCTTACATAACTGAGTCATTTTTCAGAGAAGTAGCTGTCTAGCTTGCTTCAAAAATGGGTGGTGTTTGGTGGCCACAATAATTTGTTTCTCCTATAGCTATGGCATTTTCCATAGAAAGTGAGCTGTCTTTTTTGGTTTGCTTGTTTGTTTAACCAAGGTGAAGCGATGCAAAAGACTGTGAGAACATTCTGTTTCCCTTAACGTTATTGGCCTTCAGCTCTTCAAAGATGGTTGTTTTCTTTATTTCCTCTGCTGAAACCCAAAATCCTTATATTACTGAGAGCTGAAGTGGTGATTTTATCATTTTTATCTCTCTTCAGCAGTGTGATAAGAAGTAGAAGTTGGACTCTTTAAATAAGTGAGCATAAATAAAATTACTAGAATGGAGGATTGGTGCAAATGGTTAATGTGCAGTTGGCTTGCACTAGGTATTCTCTTAAGTGACAGATGCACAGTCTCGGTCTCTCTTTGGTTTTCCTTCGGAGACATTCAGAGCTTGACTGAGCAAGGCCCTAAGGGACCTGATGCAGCACAAAACTTGGCCTGGCTTTAAGCAAGGACTTGGCCAAGATGAGCTCCACAGATCTATGCTATGATTATAAACCTGGTAGAGAAGGACTAGCAGGTGTTGGACAACGAGTTCCAGTGGATGGTTTTATTGGAGGCATAATTTTCCATCAAAACTTGCTTTAAACAGCTTTGTGAAGCAGTTACCTGAAACTAATTCTGTGAACTGCTCATGGTTCTAAGCTGGCACTGCCACTGCCACCAAAAACACAGCAATGGACTATTCCTTTTTCTCTCTTCTCTCTTTCCTCTTCCCCTTGCCCCCCATTTCTTTCTCCTGCCCTTCTTTTCTCTGTCGATATCCCATATCCCCACCTGGTTAATGCACCAACGATTGTGTAGCTTCGCTGTGAACAGAACAAGGGACGGATCTAGCTGAAAAATCTATTTGTATAGACTGAGTTTTAGTTAGTATTTTTTTAAAATTAAAAAAACCCAAAACTTGACAGAACTGTAAATGTGTGTGAGAGCATGGATGTCTTGGGAATAAACTGGTCTGGGAAATTTGTAATATTTTGATTTTTTTTACTACGTGTGTAATAAAACAAGTTATACAAGGCGAATGGTAGTCTTGGAGATCTTTATTTATTCATACAAATCTAAAGAAGAGAATGAGATTCCTGTTGAGCCTGAATAATGGCAATCTTCAGTCATTTGGTGTCCTCTGAGACTTACTTTTGTTCACTATTTCAAATGTCATTTTGTGTGTTAGAAAATATCAGGACTCCATCTTGCATAAGCTGCATTAAAAATGCAGTTTCTCTACCTTTCTTTCAAAGCCAATTAAAGTGTAAAGCTGAAATAATACAATGTGGTTAAATTATAGATCAAGCAGTTGTGCAGATGTATCAGTGAACAGTACTCAGTCCATTTTATGCTATTATAAACTACAGAAACGCTATGTTTACTTCCTTTATAAATCAAGCAAATCTTGTTTTTATTGCAGAGAGTGGGAGGTGAGGTAATAGTGGAGTGGGAGGATAATTTAGAATAGAGGTACCTGCAACATGCAGATACAGTGCTCCAGAGTATTAGGATATGCTATGTTCCTTTGGAGAAGTTGTTTGTAATGATTGTTAATAGCATCCCACAAGAGAGAGCAGAATGTAAGTATGCTGAAATCCAATGAAAGTTGAGATATATAAAGTTCAGGATCGTTTATATCAGATGAGAATCTTAACAGGAGGGCAATCAACAATTTTGTCAGGAGCTCAGTCCATACTCCTTCAATTTATTGAAGTTGTGAGTGGTCTGACCCGTCTGTTTTCTAGGAGAACTCTATATATTTAGCAGTTATCAGAAACTGAAAGGGCGATAATGTAGAAAAAATGTAGGAAAGAAGATAGTAATTCTAACTGGTAATGAGGCCATGTGTTACAGCCAGAACTCTTTTTCCAGCTGACATATAACAAAATGAAGAAAAATGGAAAGTAAACATTCAACTTCCATCTAATTTTTCGTTCTAGTTAGGATGTCCTATTGTGGTTTGACAGAGTTGCCATCCTTCAACTCAACTCTGTTTATTCCGTAGACAAGAGGCTCTACCAGTGCCACTGCTTCTTCTGCATCAATTATTTCATCCTCAGGAAGGAAAACTGCCTACTTGGAAGAGATTCCTTAGCATGCATATATGCATTTGATCTGATACTGTAAATAACTACTCTTCACAGAATCCTATTTTTCTAGAGCAGAACAAACTGAGGGGAGCTTTGATAATTTGAAAGGGCATATTTTGGCAAGAGAGAGCTAATGATAATAGTAGAGCTATGCACTCTGAAAAAAGTATCTATTTGCAGAAAGTTTTCACAGCAATCTGGTAGGAAATGTACTTACCAAAACAAATGCTGGCTTTTAACAAATGGCTTCCAGACTCATCTTTGTTGTTTTTAAAATTGTTGCTTTGGCTGCTTCTGGTTTCCTTAAGGAAAGAAGGTTAGCGGTGCTGCAGCAAAGCTTGTGGTGTCTTTGGATTGAAATGCCAACAAAATTGGTGTGAGATTTATCATGAGTGTGTATATATATACACATTTGTGTGTGTGTGTGTGTGTGTATGTGACTTCTGGTGGTAACATCAATGAACGAAGTAATAAAAACCTGATTTTTAAAGGAATTCTGGCATTATTTCGTCAGGTATCTTTGAAGAATAGTGAGACAGAACTAAATGCTGACTTGCCAGCTAGGGTCCCAATTAAGAAGACTGCTACTGGTGTGATGTTAGATATGATGAGCACTGTGACGGTGTTTAGGTACGGCAAATTTAGTGACTTCTTAGAACAAAAACCTTTCCTCAGAGCAGGTGTGTCCATGGTCATGTGACTTTGGAAACGAGTGGGAAAGTGTTTACCTTTTGTGTCCTACTAAGTGAAAACAATTACAACACTTCCCCTTCATCTGATAATTTGCACTGTTACAGGTCTCCTTATCTTTCCCTCTCCACCAGTGCAATTTCAGGATCACTTTAATGGCTGTTCTCTACCTAGAGTTGTAGGAAACTGTGTTTCTGTTGTGGTTATGCATTTTTAACGGTTGGGCTGCTTATGCCAGCTTAGTCAATGCTTTTCTCCACATCATAAATCTCTTCCTTGGTTATTATGTAACCAGATTTACATTAATGTTCTTTGACGCAGTTAACACATTGAAAACCATGAAGTACCCAACAGGTTTCCCACAGGTATCCCATGTGTATACAAAAGACAAAGTAATTTAGAAAAATCTGTTCCATATAAGTACCTCTCAAGCAGTGAAGCACTAGATTGCACTGTAATGTATATCATCAAATTAAAACACTTTTGCTATCTAGGTCTTTGATTAGGACACTCAAAAATATGTGTATTTCATGTGATATGCAGGTGTCGTTGGATATGGTGAAAGGACACCCACCAAGAAATGTAAACATCTTTTGTACAAGACATTGAAATCCCTTGCAAATGGAAATAAACAAGTTCAATAGAAACTTTGACCCAAACGGATCATTAGTTGCAGCCTACAGATTCTTTCAAAAATCATTAACTGCGTCTCACGGTGTCTTGCAAAGAAAGAAATGGAGGTTACTGCTTAATGAGTCTTTCTTTAAAATAGATTTGACAGCCAAGCTTCTTACAATTGGCCGATTTAACAGTTAGAAGATGGTTTAATTTAATTCAACCACTAGAGCTTTGTAAATGAGTATATATGTACATATGTACTAGGTGCAATGGTAAAATTGTCAGATGTGTTATATACTTCATTTGCCATAAACTCCCAGCTGCCCTGCCTGTACTTTTCCCATTAATCTGTCATGGACTTTAACACTTCAGACACATGTTTCCGAAGAACTCAAATAATTATCTTATTTTCTCTACCAAAATTAACTTGTCATATGAATATTTTTTTTTTTTTAAAACAACCAGGGATGAATTTTCCTCAGACTGTGTATTTTATTGTGTATGCACAGCCAGACAAACATGGGTAAGCTGTTATCTCCACCTGTTGTCAAATCCAGGTTGATATTTTGTTCTGAGCTCATGATGGATTTCTGGTTTGCATCTTTTGGTTGACCTGGTTTTAAAAATGAAAAGTTTGTGCTATGTGTATGTAGAAATACATAGAAGTAGGTGTATGCTATAAATGAGAATTTGATTTTTTAATGTAAAACTGAAGATGAATAGATTTGCCTCATCAATTGAATAGGCAGCATGAAGGCTTCGTTATAAGAATTGCTATTTCTTTTCTCCCAAATAAATGTTGATATAAATTTGTAATCCCATGTGTTTTCCTGACTTTCTCGGGACTTTTTTAAAAAGTAAAATCCTTGAAAAATATACCATATGCATTTTTTCACCATAAAGCCACAGGTGACATTAACATGGAAAAATTAAAGGAAAAATTAGGAAAAACGTGACTTTTCTTATTATTTAACTCACTATGTAGATTTTCAGCATTGTAAATCACACTTTGTTTTGGGAAAGGTATGAGGAGACAGCCTCATGTCCTCATTATTTTGGCTTCCTTAAATGCTACCCTGATGATTGAGTCATCAGTTCTTTGAGGCAGAGTTTTTCCCCATTTGTTTCGCATTTCTAGTTTGATCAATATATTAATTACAGTAAAGGCGAGAGCAAGAAACTTTAAGTGTGTATGTTTTGTTAGTTATTTTTCCCATTGAACAGTGAGATAATTTTGTCCTAGTTTTTTTAGAACTGCTTATTTAAATTTAAATTAGATATTATTACTGATTGTTCAGTCGTGTAATTTTAACTCATATTTATTAGATGCTTTTGGTATGATATTGCTCATTCTCACGTATGATTATTAAACATGATTTAAAATTGTAGAGAATTATTGAACAACGACTGTTAGAAGTTTTGCATGTTATCATTATTTTATATTCAGGCTTGAATTGCCAGCAATAGAAATCAGAAATATTTTGACATTTGATTGTTTTTTCCTTTTTCTGCCTGATTGAAATGGTCGTTTGGTTTGAGCAGCATTTCTATACAAGTCCCTGGCATACCAACTCTAGAAGCACTGATTAATCTTCCACTGAGTTCTTTCAGACATGTCTGGGTGAAGTTTTATCCACTTTGGTGGTGACTGGAAGAGTAGAAGAATAGTTGCACCACCAATTTTGCCATATCTTTATGTCTGTAGAAGCTAACACAGTTAGTGTTTACCTTGAATGAATGGCTACCTTTCATTTTAAAGTATCACCATCCCCTTTTTTGTTCTAAAATGTGAACTCACATGATTATTAATTCATCAGTCTGTGAGAAAAGAATGATTTGGAACAGTGAGGAGATGATTCAGGCGTACATAAGCCCACAGGGGGTGAAAGAGGGGGCCAGGCTTCTGGCATGACAGACAGGATGGAAGACTGGATGAACTTAGTATGAACTAGATAGAGGAAGAAATGTAAAACGGGGATTCTGGACCCTTCTCAGTGAGGGAAAAGCAATGGCATGTACAGCTGGGAGTATCAAGGTTGATCAGAGAGAGGGTGTGTTCTGCAGAAAGCAAGAAAGCAGAGAAATCCTGGGGCATTTAGACTGACAGCACCTCGTTTTGTTTTAAGCAAGGAGTGGGGTATTACAGAGGCTGGTGGAAGATAGGGGACTTCAAACTGGAATACTTCTGAAAAACAACTTACTGGCTTTTGAGACTTTTAGGTAGTTGGAGTAAATGAGTTTGGGCCATTTGTTAAAACTGTGGGTCTGGAAGTCCTTTGCTTGTTGCTGTAAAAATAGATGGTGCTGCTGAGATCCAGCAGTGGCAGTGTTAGTGAGTAGAAACTGCTCCTGTACTCATTATCTGTCCCTTTTTTTTTCCTGAAAGACTTGTCAGGAAGACTGTCTGGAATATTTTTATCTAGGTGGAGCCTTAGTTGACTTGTTGCAACCCTTCCCTTAGGATTTGGCATAACGCTCAACTCCAAAATATTTTGTAGCCCCGTTTGAAGCTGGACTCTTTTTTCCTGTTTCAGCTTTTACAGAAGTCTTGTGGCTCTGCCCGATGTTTGAGACCCACAGAGTTTGTGAACATAAGTGTTTGTCTTTGAGGAAACAGGTATTTTGACTTTTTGTTGCATGTTAGAGCTTTGTAGGTATATTTTATTATGAAGTACGAGTTTGCGTTTTCACCATTTGAAGACTGTCTGAAGCCAAAAAGTTTCTTTTTTTATTGATTTCCTCTGCATTTTATAACTTCAGGTGGCCCTCACAGATTTTCTTTTTCCCTTTTTTCCCCCTCTTTTAGTTTGTACAAGATGCAGTAAATCTATGGGAAGTGTAATGTGTGAAGTCAGAATTTAGAAGGAAAGGGATATAAAAATATTTGATACTCTTGGGGTTAATATTGTGCCAGTGAAATTTTAAAAAGTTGGCAAACTTTACAGAAATGCGTACAGGCTCTTCCAAAGCGTTATTATGTAACTTAAAATTTATGTGTAGAATGTCTTTGTACTCTAAAGTTAAAAAGAATAATTGAAGTTGGTAGAAAGGAATCAGGAAAACACTGTAACTGTAGAAGCTTCTGGTGTCGGTTTTTGGGATAGTTTTAATGATCTGTAGCTTGCAAATAGTTGGAAAGTTTTTTCATTTACTTCACTGAAAAGAACAGCTTGCAGCAGTGGATTCGTTTTACAGTTGCATCAAGTACACAATTACTAAGCAAGGATGGGAAGCCTGACAGTTTTACTTCTAGCAAAGCTGACCTCTGGAGGATTTTATTAAAGGAATTTTGGGTTTTTTTAACAGCTGAAAAAAAAAAATCTCTCATGAAACAGAACCAACTGATTGTACTGCTAACCACATTCCTTCGAAACTTCAGGAACTTAAAGAAATCAATGTAGTTTAAGTTTCTCTGCAGTGTTGTTTGAGAGTATGGAGCACAGTTCCCTTTGTTCTAAATGCAGTGTGAATTATCACCCTAGTCTCTCTCCTAGTTTATGGGTGCAGTCCTCTTTTTCACCTGGATGTAGCTATGACTTATGTTTTAACCTGAGCAGTTCCATGGCTCCTCAGTCTTTACAGGCTGGTAAACAAGCGTCATGGCCCAGAGAAAGATGTATCTGTCAGGAGTGCAGAGCCATGCTTATTTCATTGATACACATTCCTGTGACAGGATGAAGGAATAGCATTAGGTTAGGAAGAGAGATTCTATCTAAAATCCAAAACAGCTCCTTCCTCTATTCCCCAACCGAACAAAAAAACCCCTGCAAACCAAACAGAAAACCTCACTAAAATCTAAAACATTGAAAAAAAAATCTTTAGTTCAATGTTGTATTTGAAGTACTTGTACAGGTGAAAACCAGTAATTTCCAGTAATTATGTATTCTCAAGATAATTTTTTTTTTCTGGAAAATGTAAACATGGAAGTTATTGGACAGACACAAAGAATAAGAGTCAAAAGGAAGCTGACATAATTTTTTGAGTAGACTCAAAAGAGATTTTCAATAAAATATGAACATTAGCTTTACTTAAACTAGGTTTTTAATTATTGAAATATCCTTTCTAGTCACTGAAAGGAGTGAAATTCTGTAATTGAGTATGCCTATTTCTGTCGTACACACAGCACCTTTTACCTTACCTAGGAAGCCTACAAGCTTTCTGGTTATTTTCTATAGTGTATGTGATATAGATTATATTTACAGATACATCTATATTATGTTTTCCTGGAGAATGAGAAATGGTACCTAAACACAAGTATGTGGAGGAAGGCATTTGTCTGCAAGTTGTCCTTACGTTGAGCCTAACGCAGGTAGGTGAGTTATTGTTCACAACTAGTGACTGTTATTTCCACATCCTCTGGTTCCCCCCAGCCCCACGTGTGTGTTGGGGTAGGAGTAAGAAAGACTAAGACAGGTGGTGGTGCTCAGAGACAGGACAAGAGGCGATGAACACAAGTTCAAATACAGGATACTCGATTTAAACATAAATTTTGTTACTGTGAGAGTGGTCAAAGACCAGACTAGTCTGCCCAGAGACCTTATGGCATCTCCATCTTTGGAGATGTTTAAACGTCAGCTGCACATGGGCAAGGTCAACGTGCTGCAGTTGGCCCTGCTTTGAGCAGGGGGTTGGACTGGGTGACCTGCCAGCACCCCTTCCAACCTCAGCTATTCTGTGTGCCATTTTCATTTTATTGCAAACAATATGTTGTTGCATCTCCCCTCTGATTCCCACGTTTTTCTATGCTGTCTTTTCAGACAGATTCGAGAGAAATTTCTATGCATACTGAAAATCTGCACATTTAAGGGATTTGGAACTGCTTCTTTCATCTGGAGTAGTTAAAAGATGACATTCATTGAGAAATATAATATAGCAGCAACATGCATATAGGGATTTAACTATAATTTTTGGAAGATCAAGAGTCATAGCTAGCCGTTCACCTGTCCATTTTATATGTTATGCTACAAGCATGGCTAAGTTTGCATGTTAACATTTTGTGCAGATCATATTTTTTCTCTGTAAAGGGTTTGCTGCACTGTCCTCAATCTGTTAGCTGGCAACAGAATTTTAAAATGTCTGCTCTATTTGCTCAGCTAAAGAATGCATTCACAATGACAGGGTCTACGCTTTTTAGGGAGTCTATACTTTAGCCATCCTAAAGGAAAGTACGACTCCACTGTTTAATCCGTTATCAAGAGAAGGATGGGACCTCATTCATTTTTGGCACGGGGAAAGAGAGGCTTATCTAATAATAAGATATTCTTATTATTAGGATAATAAGCTGCACCAAACTGATGCAATTGGTATGAAATATCGTGCAAAAAGAAAATGCTCTTTAAAGACTAGGATCCATTAGTGTTTATTGTAAAGGGTGTATTCTCTGGCAATGCTGTGTGGTCTGGAAATATTTAAAATAGAGTCTATTACGATCATAGTGCAGGCTCAAGAAGTTGGGAGGACTTTGAAGTTATAATAGCTTGCTATGTAAAGTACCTCACTGAATCAGAACTGAAGCAACAAGAGTATTATCAGATGTTTGAGGGAGATAAATATAATTTTCTGAATATACATACTGAATATGTATACCTTCTGCTTTGCATTGCACTTCGAACGGAGGTGGGGATAAGGCATGTGCTTGATTACCACATTTATTGCATTTTTACAAGAGGAAATGATATG
Source organism: Dasyornis broadbenti (assembly GCA_013397935.1). Taxonomy (NCBI): domain Eukaryota; kingdom Metazoa; phylum Chordata; class Aves; order Passeriformes; family Dasyornithidae; genus Dasyornis; species Dasyornis broadbenti. The sequence goes on from VZRN01002121.1 coordinate 943,458, forward strand.
ATTGGCTTTTATATCCACAAATTCCCATCCTGACACCCTGTTCTGTGGCATGCACATATTATAAATATTTTGCTTCGGCCTCTTACACTTCCTTACTCCATACGCTAGATAAGGGTTTGTGTTCAGTACTTCAGTCCTCAGTTTTAACATTTGAAATGCTGAATGAGTATTTGACAGTGACAAAAGCTGATAAATCCTCTTCTGCTGGCGTTTCGCATTCAAATGGAATAACTTGCTGCAGAATTATAGAAAGCAGATTAGATACACTTCAGGTTAGATTCTGGATTTGGCTTGTTTATTTAGGGACAGAGATAGATGTGAAAGAAAAGACTTCAGCGAATATCCATGGGTGGAAATGCTCAAAGCATAAGTGAATATTGCTCATCCCTAATGACATGATCTAACTTTGAAGTTGGATTCAACAACAAATTTGAAGGAGCATTTGGGGCCAAATGACCTTCCATTCTAAATTATTCTGTAATTCCTACCAATAGCAGGGAGGATTCTTATGGAATTAAGCAGGAAATATGTCCCTATCACATGGCCTGAATATGTTATCAATCGTACATCGATCTCTCTCCTGTCAGTAGCTCCTAGGATATTAACACATGGATTCCATGTTCTCATGACAGTCAAAAAGAAGCAAAACAGTTTTGGTTGTGATTCAGTGGTTTTTTTGCTTTCTTGAGTGCATAGAATTTTCAACTTAATATTTATCATAGGTAGGAAAATTTTTAAATTACATAATTTAAAAAAAGTAATGTATACAATATTGTATGCCAAATGCTTTTCAGTTTGTAGGGACATAAAAGTGAATTCAGCTTCTTTCTTGCTATAGGAAGCCCTTCTTTTGGCTCATCAGGTACAGCTCATGCTCTTGTTTTTGGCATTTCCTTACACATCTTCTTCCAAAATATTAAGAATACTTGAACACGCGCAGGAAACAGGAAACATTAGTTGGTTGATTCCTTATTAATCATGTTTAGCTTAGTTCAGTGATTTTCCCATTCTTTTTAGGGACTCTACTTGATCCTGCTTTTCTGGACTGGTTCTGTCGCATCTGCTTTCAGATCAATTGCAGATGGGAATGAAGAATCAATTGCTGTTATAATTTATATAGAAATAAATGTTAATAAATTCTTTTAGTATCCCAAAGCTAATCAGAGAGACAAACCCTCACAATAATCCAGCGTATGAAAGTAGGTTTGAATTTCCTAGGCTAAATCAATTTAGAATGACTTTTAAAAAATAAACAGGGGTATTTATCTTTCCTCTGCTCCTGTCCTTCCTTCAGGGTGAAATATATATGTATTTTTTCACAGCTGCCTTGATGAATTTTCCTTATTTTACCCTCTTGTCTTTTTTTTTTTTTTTTCCTTCTGGGGAAGCTGACAGCAGTGGCTGAACATGTCTGTGGGCTCATACAAAGTTTGCAGAATTGGTTTAATGGAGGCAAGCAACCTGTGTTTATTGGGAAAGACCTAATGTGTGCCCTCAGTACTGGAGATAAATGCACACGATATTCTTCACAGTTCTTAGAAAAATTAAGGATCTGAAATACGGCATCAATCATTTGCTGTCTTTATACATGTCCCATTTTTCTTTTTCTGCCTTGTCCTTACCTTTGTACAGAGTTGCTGCAAGTTTGAAATATTTCCTATAAAATGAAAAATTTTATTTTGGAGAGTTTGCATTTTATTTGCATTTATTTTGAAGAGTTTGAAAATGCATTCACAGGCATTTTTAGGAAAAAATTGAGCTGTGGGCTCACAAGCCTTTGTCAGTTCTGCCTCAGCCTCAAGAGTACAAGTACCACCAGGAGGTGTTTGAATGGGGCAGGGGTATTAGGGCAGCTGAAGGAGAGGTGTGAGGGTGACATGAGGTGGGTGGGTGGCCCCTAGTCAGGGGCTGGTGGAGCTGCATGCTTGTAAAATTGGGAATGTGCCTGGGAAAGAGGAAGAGGGAGCATCATCCTTTCTAAATGCATCAGAGATAGAGGATGTGGCTGAGCTGTCAGTTGACTTTTAATGGCTGAAAATGCCTAACTTATCAAGCTGTGCAATATGGACAGCATCTTCTGTTTACCTGTGCTGTTAGCCCTTCAGTGCTCGGCTTCTGCGCCTCATGTCTCTTACATTTTCTTTCACCATCTAATTCTAGCCTCTTCTAGCTCCTGCATTGTCTGCTCTCTCTGTGCCCTGCATCCTCTCTTGGTCCTCTGTGGCACGGTGCCTGTGGCATGGGCTCTGTCAAACCAGGAGACAGATATCACTTGGAAAGCTATTGGGTTGGCAAGACCATTATTTTATAAATTATTGCTCTAATTTGCACACTTCCGTTTCTTTCACTTGTTCCTTTTTTACCACAGAAAAAGTCTGCAAGATCTTAAAGCAAATTCTGTGCTTCTGTTTTATGTCTGCCCAAGTGAAATGTGGCTCTGGCTGTCAAGAGCTCACCTCAAGGCAGCGGTGGATCAGAAGTAGCACATCAAAGAGGTCTGGGGGAGGCTGCTCTCCACACCTGCTAGGCAGGGCTCATTACCAACCCTGGTGTATTCTCTGGGTGCATACATTACCATCAGCCAGGCTCTCAAAGAGCCAGGTGAGGCTCCTGCAGGATGGCTGGTCCCAGAATAGTGGTTGCTCAGGAGGCATCTGGATAATTTTGAGAATCATTGAGAAGCTGCATGGAGAGCGAGGCACACCTGCAGGCCATGCAGGAGGCGCATTGCTGTGATGTCTCCTGCTGCCTCTGAAGGCTGAGCTGGGGAGATGGTAGATTTGGCAGGGACAGCAGAAGAGGAGGATGTTACCTTCCCCAAGCATGCAGTTTGAGACAAAATAATGGAGATAACGTGTAATGGAATTAGTTCTAGCTTTAACATAGTCAGCATGAATAGATATTTAAAAAGTGCATGAATTAAAATGAAGGTGCTAAAGACTGTTGACCGTGGACTCAAGAGGTTTACGAAGTTTCTGTAGAACCTTGTAAAATGACTGTATTGCAAGTAAGCAATAAAATCTAGCAGTATAGTTTTAAAAACTGCGTTCTAATCTCAACTATTTAAATGTGTGCACAGGCAGATGTAGCTGGAAATTCTGTTCATTCTCTGAACATAAACTCTTTGTTCCCAGCACTCCACCATCTGTCTTCCACTCTGATGTTCTTGTCTGTTTAAAATTGTCAGGGAGCAGCACGAGCTGGCGGATCCCAAGGGATGGGGAGCTGAGGGTGACCCTCACCCCTGCTGCACCATCCCAAGGGTCCTGACAAAAATAAGCAGCGCTACTCAGTGCTGACGTTTTCCAAAACTAATTGTTGCTGGGGGTTCAGACAGTGGGTTTATCCTGGTGTGGGATGGGGGCAGTTCTGAGGGCAGGCCCATCCTGCTGTTTTCGGACAGCCGCGTGCAGCCATTTCTCAAAACCATTGTTTTCCATACGTACGGTTTCCATATTTCCTCCCAAACATTTGTCATATTAATCTTCCCCCTCCTGGAATTCTGATTAGTTACATGAGCAGAAGTGACTTTGGTATTAATGATGCCATTATATACTAGACTGAGTCCATTAATAAATTAATAATGCTGTGTCTTGTTTGTTTATAAATGAGGCTTACTGAGGGCTGTTTCAAATGAAAAATACCACTGATTGCTTGTAATTTAATCTAGTGAGTTTTTATGCATGTGAGGCAAAGTCAATTAGCCCTAGCTGAGATATTTCTAACTTCCAACTAGATTTCAAGTTTAATGCAAATAATGGCAACCTGAAAAAATTGGGAAAAATGTTCCCAACATTCTTCTGGTTTAAAAGCCCCTTTTAATAGTTATTCCCATTTTGAAACTTGGCTGTCTTTACGCCTTCTACTTGTGTGTTTAAAAAGACAATTTTATTTCTTGCATGCAGTCCTAAATTTGAAATTTATTTAGATGTTGTTGACCTGGTTTAGCACCAAAATCTGGAATTCTCCTGTAAAGCAAGATAAAATGTCATTAGGCAGCACAAATTGTCAACAAAAGCCTGTAAACTGCAAAGTTGTTCAAGCCTTTATTTTCCTCTTTCTTTGTCAGCTTTTTGCATTGTTGATTGATTTGCTGTAGTGCTGCTGTCAGTAGTTTACCAATAGTCCGGTAGAATCTCATGACTGGCATTTTGCCTTTTTAAAACCCATCTCATTGCTGCAGTAAAGAATTTGAACCTCTAAATCAGCTATCAAAGCTGTTAGCCTTCTTTTATTATTATTAATGTGCTCTTGGGAAAAGAATATTGAGCAATAACTAGGAGCAAGTAAAGTGCTGGAATAAGCCTGAAAAGGTCAGTCCCTAGGCAAGAGGCCTTTCGTACGTTTTCTCTATTTATTTCTATGTTCTAATGTAATAACATGAATTTGTATTTTTAAACGGAGTTTAAAATGCTGCTATAGATCACACTCTTTAAAATATCAGTAATTAATTGCAAGCCACACCTCAGTGGCATGGATGATATTCAGTTTAATTCCTAGCCACTTTATTTTAATGTTTTTACATGTTTTTTGTTAAAAGTGGTGACAAATATTGTGACTATTTTTCCACATAATGATAGAGAAATACTGAAGATTGAGAAATATGTGACACTTTAATTTTATAAATTCTCTTGAAATGATATCGATTCAATGCAATTTTATTTTATGCCTAAAGGACCTTAGGTGAAGAAAGTGATGACAAAACTTGAGGGAAACTTTGGAAAAGTTGGTACTTCACAGCAAGAAACTGCAATATGCACTGGAAATACTCGTGGAGAAAAAGCCCTTTAAGCTCCGCGTGATGCTGTGGGATATCAAACGTTTTGGGAGTATTTGTTAATCTCTTGCAGGTAGGTGAATTGTAGTGATCAAGGACCAGGAAAGCTAATATAAATTTTTAGGACTATTAACTGATCATGTAAGAATTCTCTCATTTTAGTACTAAGTAATAACAAAATAATGAACTATTTTTGCTATAAAATATTTTGGCAGTTTATTGCTCTGTTTATCTAGTGGGCATTCTTTAACATGTTGCTCTGCTGGCTACTCGTATTCTAGAAGATCAGACACCATAAGATGCTTTAAAGTTTTTCCCTACCCAACCTTAAAGGTAGATTTTCCCTCTGGTAACGACCTGCATGTGCAGGTTATGTGTGTCTGAGGTGCCAGTGCTAGGATATTTGTGAGACACTTTAGAGGGTGCACATTCCTCATGCATTCAACCCTAAGGGTCACTGCTGAACACTGTGTATATGTGCAATAATGAGGTATAGAAGATGGATTTGGTTAAAGCTTTTAAAGGCTAATTATCTCATAAAGGCAACTATAACTAAGTGGATTTTGTGAAATTGTGGGAGGGGTGAAATGCTGCCGACAGGAAGTTCTATGAGCTGAGAAGGTGGCAGTGAAAAGCAATTCTTTGACTGAATATTTTTTGTTAAAATTCTTAGATTTTTGTCAATGTTGAAATATTCAAGATGATCCCAGAGGGCATATTTAACAATGTGAAGCAGAAGGCGATGAACAGTTACTTTTTAAATAAAGAAATATTTTAAAACCTCCAGCAATATTAATTATAGAAATTTAGGGCTCCCTTCCTTTTTTGTTCCTGTATGTCTAAATTGCATGCATGTATTTACATAATCCAGGTGACAGCTGGTATCATGTCTAGTTAGAAAATGGCAGCAAATATTGTTTATTTGCACTGCTTAGAACTGAATAAATGCTTTCTACCACACTGTGACAACTAGAAAATATCATATATTTACCAAGCTGAAGATGAAGCCAGTCTTCTTCATTAACCATTTACTAGTAAATGTAAATGCAGGCATATTAAGTATTATTTAGAGGTATTGCATGTTCTACATCTAATTTATAAGTCACAGATTCTAATGAGATTTCAGAAGAGCCATTCCTTTTTATTAAACTCTGTACTCTTCCGTAACATTTTGCCAAACAAACCGAGAAGTCTTATCTGCCAAAACTTTTTATTCAGCACAGTTTTTCTTTTCCAGCACCTAGCAGCACAGCCTTGTGAAGCCTGGGATGATTGTGTAAATTGAAACAGTAAGTCTAGAGGAGGTGATTTTTCTTTAGCAGACTAACCAAGGAAGGTGCAGGAAAAAAATCTCTTGAACAGGTAACATTTTGGGAAGTCGCTTCACAGTGACCTCTCAATTCCTCTCTCTCCAGAGAGTAGTTTGTAGTAAAATTATTTCTTGCAGAACAGCCCATTTCTCTTGGCTACATTGCTCTTTTTGGGGTTTTTTGCTGTTTTTTTTGTTTTTTTGTTTGTTTGGTTTTTTTGGTTTTCTTTCCCATGGGTGAAACGGAGAGAAGAAACTGTGGTGGAGAGGATTAACAGCAGGATAATTTTCATAAGCTAGGATTCACAGCTGGCAGAGGAAAGAGGTGGAGAGCCCCATTTTCTGCTGTAGAGTGTGTATGCACAGCACTCGTGCATGTGGATCTCCTGCCTATGTTGTACTGTAGGCGCACGAAGGGTTTGTTTGCCACCTATTCCATTTTCCTCTTTGAGCCAGGTCCTCCCTGCTTTCTATCTCGATACCCCTACTTGGGATAAATGCTCTAAACTTTTCTTCAAAGAATATAAACCATTACAGGGCTGTATCCATATAAGAAGAAAATACTTAGGATTAGTTTGGAAAAAAGCTTTAGCCAGTCTGTTGGGATTATTTGTAATCCTCTATGTGAGATTTGTGTTTAAGGATAATACTTATGTGTATTTGATGTTTTTTATTGTTCAGCAGTGCTTACTCTGTACTTCTGTGATAACTTTTTCAGGCAGGTGTCTTTGCAGAACCTTCCTATTCAAGTTTTCTGCTTTGATGCAATTACCAGCCGTAACTAGTTTCAAAGCTAAATTTAGTCTTCAGTGATGTGAATGTGATCCACCCTAAAAATGAGTGAAATTCGTATGATGTACATTTTATGGAATATTTAAGGGGGGGGCTATCTGTCATTTGAGAATTCTCTATTGTCATGAATCTGGGGGAGCTACATTGCTTGTTGTTGGGAATGATCCATGTTATGGAAAGTGGTGGAATGGGTTTCACTTCCATGTTAGTTAGCAAATTGAAAAGGCTGATAAGAGGTGCAATAGTTTGGCTTTTTAAAATTTACCACTATTCTATCCAGAAACTTTGCAAGTCTTCCGGTCCATTCAGCTGGAAAATGGAAATCTCTATTTTTCAGTGATATTAAAGACACCGTTTACAGACACAGATCCGGACTTGAGAGTATCTGACAGTTGGTCATGTTTAGAAAAGCCGAGAATAACAAAATGTTTTTATTTCCACACTGCTGCCAGCCAGTTCTAGACTATGTTGGACCTGTTTTGTTTTTCTTTTTTCAGTGAGACTCCTTGTCTCTGGGATATTTGCAGTTCAGAATCATCTGTGAATTTGGATCATGCGTGGGAAATGCAATGATATCTATTGCATTCCTCAAGATTGAATCAGTAGCTTTGAGCAACACATACACAGTGATTCAAAACACCCCCAAACAATGAAAAAACCCCAACCAAATAAAACACCCCAAACCCCCACCCAACAGAACCAACAATCAGCTAAGCTCTTTTAACTGCACAATGACCATCTACACAATCCCATTTGCTCTCTGGCTGGTGTGTTTGCTATTTCTTTTTCTACAAGGCTGTCTCTAACTGAGGAGAGAGAAGCTGCATGTCTGGCAGCAGCCCCCATTTCCAGGCTTTCTCAGTTCTGCCATAAACCCCACCAATAATCAGACTGTGAGGGAGATTTTAGCTCTCTGCTAGCGGTGATGTTTATTTGTTTGTTTGTAATGGTTTGATTTTCAGTTGAGGTACAAGTTGAGGTGGCCCAAGCACAAGAACCTCCAGTCTTAGAGAGGCTTCTCTGTCATCTGAGGCAGGTTGTATTTAGCTTGTGAGTGGGACCATGTGAAGCTCTGCTTGAGCTGTTTTCCCCAATGCAGTCCTGTTTGAATTGGGTTAGAAAGGAGGCTCCCTCAAAAAAGGAAGAATGAGCCTTTTTATTTAGTAAAAATAAAGGTGTTGAATCTCCTTCATATGCATTGCATATGCTTCCTGCATACCAGCCATAGGACATTTCAGGTTTTCAAAAGTGAATTATAAATATATCTTTGAAGTTGGAAGGTATTTAAATGTCTTTTTAAAAATGCTTCTGTTTCCTGTATGTTGGCATCCTAATTTTTTTCTGCATTCCTCGTCACACATTCCTCTTTCCTTCACCAGCACGGGGTTTCACAGTGCACCTAGCCAAATGTCAGGAGGTGATGCCCCACTGAAAATGTGTCCCAGAAATCTTTTAGTAAAGGTCTGTTGAAAAATACCTGGAACAGCTGCAGGGGAAGAAGAATTGTCTCATTCTCACTGCTTCTCTTGACTCACAAAAATCTGGTTTGGAGCTTGGAGTTCAGAGAAATTCTGCCAAAACCTAGAAATGGCACATAAACCCACAAAAATAATGGTTCCCCCTTTACTGAAATATGCTCCTGGTGTGAGAAGAATATGAAGGCGGCTACTTAAGGGCCGGCCAGGGGTTGCACAGGGTCAGCCCAGAGCCCAGGTCATTGGCGAATTCATGGTTACAGGTACGGGCCAAGAAAGAGTCACTCTTCAAGTGTGATATTGCTTCCCTCTGAAATGTCAGCTCCCCTTCCCTCCCCAGCTCAGCTTTGCATGGGCATAGGCGTTTATAATTAGCTCTGAAACCTGCCTGTCTTGTTGCTCAGAAGACTGACCATGTACTTAAATTCCAAATTTTTAAACACCTACATTTAAAATACGACACGTAAAATCAAATTAATGAGAAAATTGTAAGAGACGTTTGGGACAGGTTCACACTAACACTCTCCCAGATGTTAATTCCGGAAGGTGTAAAGAGTGCATGCCTACAGCAGGTTATGAGGGCAGAACACTCACAAAAGGTGTTATGTCTTAGAAATTTGCCAACTGCCAAATTTTTCAGCCTCTTAGAAAATGGAACAAAAGCTGTCCGTAATAAAAGCAAGAGCTCATCATTCTTCCTAATTGGCTTTTCTGTTTAATTCACAGTATATAAAAAAAGGCTGGTCTGAAGCTCAATAGTACCATCATTTTCCTCACCGTTGCTTTATTTTGAGCAAATCTCAGAATGATGTAAGTAAAAAGACTTTCTTTTTGAAGCTTATAGGAATATCTCCTTTTCCTTTTCTCTCCACCAGTTCCATCAGAATGGACTTGAGATATTTTCCCAAGGAATTAAATTTGCTGAGAACTGAAGTTTACTCTGGAAGAACTTCAGAACTTCCCCTTTTTTATTTCTCTGATGAAAAAATACTTGCTATTTTGTTTTTGTTTTTTTATTTTCTTCCAGAGGCCCCAAGGATCAAAGGGAGCCTTTTGTTAATATAGGAGGTTGCACTGATGTTTTAACCAGATATTTTTTTCACCTCCCCTGCTACTTACTATCACATTGGCTGGCTGCATCTACCCATGCCCCTTGCTAAGAAATGCCAATTTTATACTTTTGCTATGATTTGTTTATAGTCTTTGGAGTATTTTAAACTCCCTCAGACTCCAAATAAAATATTTAAATACAGCATATGCTATTATTTTGCATTCCTCGTAGCATTACCAGATAAATCTGGCATTCTTCTGTGCTCCGTGCGTTTAGAATTTATTATATTGCAATTTGTGTTATCCTTTTTACATATTACCATGCCCTGAGAAACCCTGCTCTATTTGAAGATATGGTTGCGCTGTCTCAAATTGTCGTAGCATAAATAATAGAAATACTGGCTTGCTTGTCCTCTTGGTTCCTGTACTTTTGACTTTTAGTACCAAGACACCACTTCATGACGATGCTTCTCAGCAGCATAGATGCGTTTGGACTCCGCTGCTAAGCTGGGCTTGGCGTAAAGCCCTCAAGAAAGATGTGTTCAGGGCCCTCACAGTGGCACATGTTCAATTTCTTCTCGCTAGTGTGACGTTTTCATCACAGGATCCTGGAAGGGCTGAGGTGGGAAGGGATCTCTGGAGGTCATCTAGTCCAAGCCCACCGAGAGCAGGCTGCCCAGGACTATACCCAGATGGTTTTTGGGTGTCTCCAAGGAGGGAGACACAATGCCATTAAAAGCTGTATTGGAAGCTGAATCATTGGTACCCAGGAGATAATTAGCTCACTGCCGGCAATCAGATGCTGGTAAGTGATGCATCTGTGTAGTTTCCTATATTCGGTATAGGACAATAGCCCCTGCCCCTAAACACAGCTGGAAATGCCAAGCAGGAAGTGCAGCGGACAACAACATATTTTCTCTTTCTCAGCCTAGTTTTTCAATAGTTTTTAAATAATTTCTTCTCTCTCTTAGTGTTAGGATTCAAACATGCAATGTCGGAGTCTCTTTCACCTCCCACCCTCTGTTAGAGACCACTAATGTGAGGTTTTAAGTGCAATGATGAACTACCTGTGCATCTCCCTTCTTCTAAGCTGAACTTGGAAATCCGTGTGATCAAGGAAAATATCAAACATCAGCTTTACAGAATGACACCAATCTTGAGTGTTGAATAAACAGCTGCTTGATTTTTAGGACGCTATGTTACCACATGGTCAGCTACACGTTTGTGGTCTTTCAATTTTTTACTTTAGAAACTGAAAATAAATATTTGATTACATTTCTGTTAAAACAGATCCCATTTGAGCTGTATCACATTTT
>VZRN01002121.1:954228-964946 GCA_013397935.1 Dasyornis broadbenti
TTTTTTTTCTGACCATGTGCAGTCTTTTCCTAATGCCACTTTATTTCTGCTGGCTGTCCCTCTTAAATTCTACACATCAGCCTTTTAACCCATATGGTTTCTTTGAGTAGAGTGGTTGAACACCTGCTAGATTTATCTGCGTAATTGGATAGAATGGGTCTTTATGTCACTGTCAAACTTGATGTTTGGCCTTGTTTGGCCTTTGTCTTTGAATTTTCTTTTTCTTGTAGATTTAACAAAATGACTATCCAGTAACAGACAAAAATTAAACACTAAAAGCCACTGAATGTGGTTCTCAGCACTGAAACTTAAAAATGTTTCTTTCTTTGTTTTCTTTTCCAGACTTCATCCAATATTATGTACAGAATTTGTTGGCTTAAAAATAATAATAACAAGAATTAGAAAGGGAATGGGTGTGCATATGTTTTAGGAGGAAGATTTTAAACATACTTGGGGTTTTTCTATCTTTATGTATTTAATCAGGAAATCTAGAAGTGAATTACGGCAATGAGTCACCAAAAAAAGTCCTAAGGAAAAACATGAGAAATTAAATGCATGATAGATGCTAGAAAATCGTGTTGTTTCAGAATTTCCCATGTTAAAAAGTCATTTTCCTGAACTTTGTGGAGGAGAATCCTCAGTAAACCTGTGCTCTGAGGTTGTAGAGATGATGGTGTATTGCCCTGGGAGTTTAGCTGCCATGGAATTTAAGTGCCATTTCTTGTCCTGTACTGCAGTATTTTATAGCTGTAATCCTAGGCATAGCATTTGTACAAGTTTAACTTAACAAATACGCTAGGAAAGTTTAGGTCTTCCACAGCTGTGAAAAAGATATTTTAATCTGTATTATTTCAACAGACTCAGATTTCCGTAAACATAATGGTCATATCTCCTGTAAAACTAACCTAAGGTGGGTAAGAATTGGGGTTTTTTTGTTGTACCAGCAGTTCATGTCTAGAGGAAGCCTGGCATACTACCGGAATTTAATGGTTGAAAGGATTAGGGCACCATATACTATTTTGCTTTTACTAGCATCTATTTAACGCTGGCATAAATTTGAAAAAAACCCATGACTTTTTTAAAGCTCAACCCTCCTCCTTCCAGTAATGTATGATTTGCAGAATGAAAGCCTTTAAACTGAGATTTGAGACTGAAATTTCAAATGCTTAAAAAAATGTAAAAAAAAAAAGAAAGGAAGGAAGGAGAAAAACTAAGAGTTTTTCCTAAATAAATAAAGAAAATGCTTTACGCAAAAGTCCAATGTAAGAAGGCAAGCCAAAAATTGACAGTTCTCATTTAGGAAATGTTTTCTAGATGAAGAATTGATGTTCATTTAAACAAAGCCATGATTCTTTTGCAGACAAGGTTGTTTTGACAAACCATTTTAATGTTATGACAGCAAACTTTTAAAAAATGAAATACTTCTCAGATGGCATCCTTACAGATATCTGGCAATGATTTATGAAGCTATTATGGTGTTGTTAGTTAACCAAAAATTAATACTTGTCTAGCAGTAAAAGAAAGAATTTGCATTGATTATCATTAATGCTGATATAATTTTAAAATGGAAGAATGTTTGAATGGTCTTACTCCACACTGTTAAATCCAATTCCAATATCTTGATTGTTTGTTTGTTTAATTATACTTAGATTAAATTCAAAACAGCCAGCTGATCTTAGCAGCTGGTAAATATTTACTGCTCATTTGCCAAATTCCTCAGAGCACAAATTTTTGCTTTTTCTGTGTCCTAATACTTAATGGATAAGAACTCATTCCTCAGAAATTGCGCTGTAGGAAGTAGCAGGAGTGGCAGGGAGCCTAGACATTCTAGATAGTGCTCTTGCACGTGAAAAATGTGTGTGGAAATGCTGGGAACATTACAGGGCTGGATAATCTGTATGTCGAACATAACATCTGTCTCCCCTGAAAATGCACCAAGGCTTGAGTGAACATTGAGTGAGTTGAGTGAACTATTAGTGATTTTACTGGGGTGTACCTGTGCCCATGCCTGTTACAGCTCTGTTTGGCGCAGCTTCATCCAACAGACTCAGTGCTCAGGAAGCAGGAGGAATACTGGGAGAGATGTGCAAGTTGGATTTGTGCGCTGAACCGGTGGGAATCATACAGCAGTGAAAGCCACCTGATATTTGCTTTAGAAAGTGCAGAGAGAAGACATTTACCTTTTGAATCATCCATCAGCCATTGGGTACAGGGATGTATCTGTTCTAGGAAAATGTGCTGGGCTGCTGTTAACCAGTGAAAGGTGTTTTGTGTTCACGAAGTGACGAGGACTCTGCTTTGGGCTGTTGCACAGCACAATCCCAGGCATAGGTCCCATGAAGAGAAAGGATGTTTGAGAGGTATGTGGCCTAGAATGAACAATTTAGAAGAGAATGTCATTGATCATTAAAGTCCAGTAAACCATAAAACTCTAAGCACATGCGAAGGGATGCACGTGCGTGGGTGTTTTGGTTTTGATACAGAATAAAATTAATGTATGTAATTCAAGGGGCAAAAACATTCTGTTCAGAAGTAAAAGAGTCAGCTTGGCTCCTGAGCAGAAGGAATGCTTCATGAACTTGAAATTTATATTGCACTTTTTCTGGTTTTGTTTTGTTTTGTTTTCTTCCCTACCCAATTACTTTTCGAGTTAGGGAGCAGGTTTGGAACTTGATTACGTGTTTTTCATGGAATAAAAAATAATCCATTTATTTATAGTCAAGTTACCAATTATACGAAGTGAACAAACCGAAAAGTCTAGATAAACTTGTAATAAGTTTTAACAGTGTACCTCCTCTTACCTGCAGTAATATTAGATGCTGCTTTTAACACTGCTAGTTGGCAATATATTAAAAAAATCTAGCTTTCTAAACAAAGGGAACTTACACTTGACCAGGTCTCTTGGAATTCAAGTGTCTGTGTTTAAGTGGGATAAATATTTTGGAGTTTTATTAATATCATCTGGAGTTATGCATTAAAAAGAGAAAGGTAAACAGTTCCCAGACTCTAAAGTGTGATAAATAATGAACAGGGGGGACAACTGATGTCTCTTTCCTGTGATATTTTCCTCAGTAAGGAAAGCACAGGAAATTTTGAATTATTCATGAACTCCTATATGGTATTGACTGAGTCCAATCCCCTGTTTTGCAAACTTTTTTGGTTTCTTTTACAACATGCACCTCCTTTCATAACAAGATTATTTACTTTTGCCACAGCTTGCTTAATTCTGGATGAATCTGGCTATTTGCAAACTCAGAGGAACGGTCGTAGGGAAATGAAGGGTTACTGCCTCGGCTTAATATTTCATAAAAGAGTGAATTGCATTGTGCCTCTGAGAGCATGGAATTTCAGATCCTGCCTCTAAAAACATGTCTGCAAAGAAACTTTTGCCGAAGCATTCATTCGGAGGGGCTTTTTTTTCCTTTTCCTTTTTGCTGTTTCTGTCATAATGAGATGTTAATGCTGATCCTGCTCTCCTGACTGGCATTTCAGTGCCGCAAAGCATTTGGGGCATGGGTTGTAACACCAGCAAATTGCCACATGTATGGAAATTGCCCATTTGCCACCAACACTGCATCAGAGAGGCGGCAGGAGGTCCTCACTTCCCTTCATATGTGCTCTTAAGTTAATGCTTTTATTAGCAGGCAACTGGGAAGAGGAATATCAGGTTTTATTCTCAGGCTATTTTGCTGTGAGTTTTGCTGTCAGCTTTTGCAGTGCTTTTTGGCACGGTCTCAGCATTCAGTGATAAGTACTTAATTAGAGCCTGTTTAAAAACTGGTTTTGGAGTCAGGATACTGTATTTCATGGCCTCTTTGTATTCATGTTGCTTGTAAATATAATGTATTCAAAAATACATAGGCAAGAAGTCATCATGAAAACCGTGTGTGCTGATTTACCTGAAGTAAGGTATCTTTTACAAATATTTCACACGTATTTAATACTTAAGCATTAAGTTCGTGCTGTGCATTGACTTCTTAATGTAGTAACTAGACAATGCCAATGAGTTCATTTTTATAACTGAATTTTATTGTTTTGTATGTCTTCCTGAGGAAAAAAGTCCTTTGAAATGATCAGTTACCAATGTTAGAATTTGAAAAGTGCATTCAAAAACAACCCCAAAACTCCAACAACGTAGACGAGTAATTTGACTTGCCCCAGGTTTTTATATAACTCGTGTGATTTTGCTGCTTCAGACAAGGAGTAGCGGATCAGAGATCCTCCTAAAGCACTTCATTACATAAAAACTCTAATTAAGCAGTGGCTAATGTTTCATGATATAATTGATTTTCTTCCATGACAGTCATTTGTTTGTTATACAGAAAATATGTGATTGTGTTGTACTAATTATTTTCTAGATAACAAAAGAGTATTCTGCTAGGGGGAAGAAGTTGTTATATACTGGCCTTACTGACATCTTCTGATGTAGTTTTCAGATTGAGTTTGGATTTTAAAGAGATAAAACAACAGTTAGGTAATTACTATGTAGATCATTGGGAGATAAATAGCAGAATTTATCCATACCTATCTAATGGAGGAAAAAGGGACTTCTACTTGCAAAATGCTGCTAGGATGGCAAGTCAGGAAATCACAGAGACTCAGAGGGAAAAAGACATGATTAGAAATGTTGAAGGCCTTCTTGTGGCAGGTAAAAAGCACAATAAAATAGAAAATTGGTAAAGATCCAGCCTGAAAAGAAGGAACAGTAATGTAGTATATGAAGGAAATGACAGCAGAAAATCAAAAAAGGGAAGTTGGTAAAGTCTCTTGTTAATCTAGGGCAATGTGAAAGCCTAGACTAATAAATTTGTTTCCTACATTTTAAAATCTTCCACATAAAGAAAGATTAAAACTAATTTGGAATCAAATAACAATATATTCTAGTATCATCCCTAGCAAGTCCTTTACACATGCATATGTCATCTGAAAAAGTTTTCTCAGGATGTTTGAGAGGGCACTTCTGGAAAAGTTAACTATCTTGTTAGAAATATGAGAAATTATAGTTAACATGGAACCTGGAGATCTCCGTATATTACTAGTGTAGCAAGAAAATTGTATCTAGGACAGCAGATTTTGTTTAATATTGTGGAGGATGAGAGCATAGAGACTGTGGAAACCCCTTGCCTAACGCTTAAAATGTTAGAGGATCTGTAATCTGAAAGAACCGACATGCGACAAGAAGTAAAGTGTGTAAAAAGAAAAAAAGCTTTTATCCTCTTGGAATTGCCAGAAGAGCAATAAACAGGGATTTAATGTGCACAGGACCTTTCACAGACCTGTAGCGCTCTGCAGAATGGCAGATGTTCCACTGCTAATACAGGAAACAAAGAGAACAGCAGTTGTGGTTGGATGTTGGAGTCCGTGTTTATATGTCAAGACAGTGGCCCTTGCAATGTTTGGGCAGACACACAGCCTAATTGTGATCGAATACAGCAAAAATGACAATGCAGGCAAATCCCAGGTTTCCTCTGGAACACCAGCTTTGTGTGGCTCATGTTGATGTTTGCGTCACTTCCTTTCTCATCACCTTCGAGTGTTACTGCTTTGTGTCTTTGGAGAGCAGAAGGCACTCCCATGGAGCTGGTGGCTTCAGAGAGGTGCAGAAGGCCACTTAGCAGCCATTGCACTCCTCAGCATATCCGTAGAACTAGCCAGAGATCTCCTCACATGACTTGTTAACAGTGAACAGAGTAGCCCTGAACGGGTGTCATGTCTCTGTCAACATGGCTCATGGCAAGCTCCTCACACAGTTCCAAGAATGGGAATCTTTCTTACACAAATGCTGTTGGTGTTTCTGAGCAATGATGTGATTCCAGCATCCCAGCCATCTTCTTGCTCCGGGCTTGCAAGTTTTGGTAAAACTCTGAGCCTTGAGCAGCTGAATCATTTAGCAGAGGTTTTGCTTTGCCTTTTCAGTGTTTGTAACGTCACCACTGCCAGTGAACGATAATCTGCCTGCACTGGATGCTGTAAAACATCTCTATTGCCTTCCACTGTCACCTTTCCTTCAGCTGTAATAGCAAAACCAGGAAGCATTGATGCACCAGAATCATAACACGGGTTCAACGGGAACTAATAGACAGAAGGAATTTGTGTAGGTAAAAATGTCCACTCTAAATATAAGCTAAAAATATCTCCACTCCCATAGGGCAAGCAAGTTCTCTCTGAAAGCATCCTAAGTCAAATCATTGGCTTGAAAGAGTGAGGAGCACACGGAGAGAGATCCCTAGGAATCCTAGCAACAAGCCTGTTACCTAAGATATCTGCTTGATGCAATTACACAGGTGTGGGTTGAGTGCTTCTCTGTAATACATCTATTCAGAGGTGAGCGTGCTAATTCTGGATGTTTATTCTCAGTTGAGTACATATCCTCCTTGGGTGTAACATCTGTGCACAGTTTCCTTATCTGTAAATTAGGAATGTTAAAATACCTTCCAAGGTTTGCAGCAAGCTTTTCCTGTGGTGTTTTCTTCTCAGTTGCTCAGAATTGTGACAGGAGATTTGCCTGAAATTTTAGTTCCTGAACAAGATTATTCTTATTTGTTTAACAGAGTCAATGTTACTGTTCAGGTAAAATCTTCATGTCCCTTTGTGCTTCAACGTTGCTGAACACTGGTAAATCAAAGGCTTTGTTTTTGAAAAGGCTCTATTTTTGTTAGTTTTCTATACAGAACCAATCACTTTGGGTCTTTTAGTATGATGATGAGCACTATAAAGTTGTAAACCATAATATTGTAAATATTGGAGGCACGCAAAAATTTGAAATTATTTGACAGTGTGTTCTGTCATACGAATGATGACAAACCAAAGCAACCTCTTCTCTTCCCCCTTCCCTCCATCACCAAAACAGACTAATGTTAGACTCCCAAAACTCCTTACAGCTAAAAAGTCATACAGAAGTTCATTTTGTGACTCACTTATGTTATTTAGGCTACAGAAGAAAGAACACTGCTTCATTTTAATGACAAACCAAAATAAACCCCAAAGTTAGGAACGGGAGTTGGCAAAATCCTATGTGAATAAAATACGAGGGTTGAACTATCACCATCTCAAAATAAACCACATCCTATAGCATAGAAATGATTTTCAATCAGTTTTTCAATATATTCTATTTTCATACAGAGCAATGGGAGGTTTATCTCTAGTAGACCTCCCTGGGGAAAAAAAAAAAGAATATGGGGAATCAAAAAAACTTCTGTAAATGACTGAGAACTTTAATTTACGAAAAAAGGATATGAAAGGTTCTTTTTCCCCAAGAAATCTCTGGTTTTGCAGGACTTTTGAGGTGAATGAAAGCTATCTATAGAAATGCTATGAAATAGCCATGAAATAGCTTGAATATTCTAGAAGCCCAAAAATGTAAAATGAAGATATAGTAGAGTGTGATTTGCAGCTGAAATTTTAAGTAAATTTATTATGTTTATTCTAGTTATTAAGAAGCAGCAACAGAATAAGTTCATACTGAGAGCATGAATATATTGAATTAATTTATGAATCTTAGGAGATTAGTGGATATCATTAAACAATTGGTTGCAATTTTTCATTTCCTAGTGGTCTTTAACAACAAAGATTTTTTTCAAACCATTCTTTATAATTTTATGATAATAGCAGAAAATTATTATTTAATTTTTGATTTTCCTATTTTTGTTTTCCACTCCAATCTATTTTCACTTTTTTAATAAAAAGAGAGAAAAGAAAAGAAATGACCTACAAAGAAAGGATTGGTACTTTTTGCTTATTAGTAATGGCAAAAAAAGTATTTTTTGTTAACAGTTGTAATGCAAATAATGTTTCATTTAGTCGGCTCTCTCTTTTGTCATTGACCAGAAAGATGAAATGAACTTTTCCTTTATGTTCCTGAAATGAATGTGTATTCAAACCAGCAACGCTTTTCAAAGAAGTGTATTCTTCTGTAGTGTTTCTTTCTACATGTGTTTCAGTCTAAAATTCAAGGAGAAAACGTGCTTTGTCTTTAAAGGATACCAGGCTTTGTTTTTCATCTAATAATGTCAGCATAAAGTGAAAGCTCAACCTTTTATTAAACTTTTGCATCCACATCTAGTCAGTTCTGTCTGTGTAACGTGTCTACAGGATTTCACTGTCCGTGCACGGCAGGGCAGTGGTGAGGGTGAGGCTTGGGTCCAGGTTAAGAGGCGAGTGTTGGGTGACTGTGGCTTAGGTGGTGGATTTCATTTTCTTCCCTCTGAGCTCCAGGCTGGCTCTTGCACTCCTTGTCAAACACTGCACAGCTCTGACAGTTTTGTCAACAGCTTTTATGTTCTGGAGGCTTTTGCTCTTTGTTATTGATACTTCTCAAGACAGACTTTGAGCTATTTCGGAGTGGTATCAAAATGTTTGTACTGTTCTTCAGTTGTTCGTTTGCCAAAAATACACTGTCTGTCAAAAGCCTCTTTAGGAATCTGGACTCTTCCATTTTCATTGCTTGCCCAGCCTGATGCAGATTGGAAGTGCGTAAGGTTTTGCTATTCCATGGGCTACTCTGAGAGAGAACGCAAACTTTTGTCACGTCCTGTTTGTCACCTGTAGCCCACTGCAGACAGCACACCTGACGTTATCCGTGTTCTCAGGGAATAGTTACAGCCCAAAGCTGTAAAGGAAGCTATAAAAGAAGCAAACGACACCTGCTTGTTGCAAGAGTCTGTCAAGTACCCGATCCCTCAATGGCTCTGCATGTGATAACATTACAGCAGGCAGAAGATAAACTTGCCTTTGAAGCTTGGAAGAGATTTTGTTGTCAACAGCTCCTGGCCAGGGGAGAGAGCCGCCACGGGGAAGTCTGTTGGCCTCTTTAAACGTTATTACCCTATCATGTTCCTGTGGAGGTGGGATACAAACTTTTCAAAGACTGTTAAAACACAGAGGTACCAATTCAGCTCTTTTAAGGGTCCACTGTTTCCAGAGTTTCCAGCTGCTGAGCTCCTGGTGAGTGTTAGTGACCTTGGACATGCTATAGGATGCAGCAGGTGATGGTCAGGATCATTGAGGAAGGCTGTTAGTACTGAAAATGAGGCCAGAGATGAGATGTAGACAGCCCAGTTTAACTTAATTTGTAACCAACTCATCAGGAATACATGTAATGCTTACTCCAGTGGCTTTTTATTACACAGAAATGGATAATGGATAATGCCAGAGAGATGCATTTTGATAAAGATCTTACGGAAAGCTACTCAACTTCTAATTGTTTTCCTATTTATTTCCTACCTTTCATTGAAAGATCTTCAGCTGGCAAGGAAAATGCGCAGGATTTTCAAACGTGCTTTCACCACTCAGCGAAATTAATCCAACTTAATTATCTGCCACTGAGGCAGTGTGTTAGTTCTGGTCCTGTCTTGCTGGCTGGTCTCACATTCTAAATGAGCATTTAGCTTGTCTGATGCAGTTTGCTGTTTGAGGGAGTTGAACCGGTGAGGGATGGCAGCAGTGATGTTAGCGTGGTGTTGTTCGGGGTTTTTTTAAACCGCTCGGTTTGCCGTGCCGTGAACAGACAAAGATGCTGCTCTGTGGCCATCAGACTCGCGTGGCTGAACGGTGAAGCTGCAGGCACAGGTGCCTTTGCGTCAGTGAAGGGAGGTGTAAGGTGTGAGATCAACACCACTGGCTTCTCAGGATAAAAAGCAAAATTCAGCTGTAATGATTGTTGTGCAAGGGGCGATCATTATCTTTGTTCTTTGCTGGAGCAAAGGATTCTGTGTATGTGATACTGTGAGCTAGAGAAAGTATAAAACTAGAAATGAAGAAAGTAAATGCTAAATCAATCGCAGACAGAAGATTCTTCCCATATTGCAGATGTTTTCTTTTTAACTTATCTTGTTTTTCTCTGTCTTTTGTTGTTGACTTGCTGTTTTGTAACAGTTTTCCTTTTCATCTATTCAGTATTATCATCTTGCTAGCCTAATGTTCTGTTTTGCAGTTTATAATTATCAATCTGTTTCTTCATTGCCTGTCTTTCTTCCTTGGGATTCTAATTGACTTTTAATGATCTATTTCTGCATTGTTTTTTTGCTATGCGATCTACTTTTACTTTCCAGCTGCTTACTTTCACATGCATCTGGTCACGTCTTAATCTGAATTCTAGCCTCTGCCACCCCTCTTTTACTGATGTAAACACCCTTCTCTTTTACAAGAAGAATTCATGACTGGTAGGATCATTCTTTTTAAAATCTCTGTCTAAAAAGTATATTGGTGTGGTGGTCTGATTTTTTTCTGTTTTCTTGGTTTTTGGGGTTTTTTTTAGTTAGTTTTTAGCTGAAAAATTTTGATTTTTTTTTCCCAAGCTGTTTTAGAATTGCATTCTAAAATTATCTCTTTCAGCTTGATCCACTGATTCTAGTGTTAGATCGTAAACAAGCATTCATAGTTCTCATTGTAAACAACAACAACAATCCCGTATTTTGTTCATAGTCAGAGAACACAATTTCAAATAGTTACAGTCAGCAAGTTCAGCGATGGGCCTTGATTCCTGCCTTTCCATAGACAGCTCTTTGTGGTATGAGTGGTAGTGGTATGTAGTTTTCCTTTTTGCTGTGTCCTTTTTATTTTATTTCTGTAGTAGAGTGGTCTTTGGTATAATAAACTTGTCTACTACTGGTTCTGCATCTTGGACTAAAGGGATTTTGTGAAGATGAGGGAATTAAAACAAATCTGTTTCTGGCAGGGTTTAATCTAGGAGAAATGTCCCTGTAAATGCTCAAAAAAAA
>VZRN01002121.1:965004-993656 GCA_013397935.1 Dasyornis broadbenti
AAAAAAGAAGACGATATTATGAGTAAGCCAGTTAAGGATGCACCATCAGGACAATTCACTTCCATGTATGTGATTTATCAGTGTGTATATGCATCAAGATAAAATACTCATATACAGAACAAAACTCTGACGTGCTAGGCGGAACAGTTTGTATAGAAACAGTTTTAATAGTAAATTTTCCTCCAAAATTTCTCTCTTGAGAAGGTGCTTTAAAATTGGTTTCTCCCTTGAACTTAGACTTGCTAAAAAAATTTGTGAGGCAGTAGTTTTGTGTGTTTTAGTAGAAGTTTACCATGTACTGAATAAAACTGGAGGAAAGCCAGAGTTACTTGTTATTTTAGCATGAGGCTTTGGGTAAGGTGCAGGATATTGTGCTGTGCGGCAGCTCTGTAATCGAGTGAAGTAGAAGGCCAATAATATTTCAGAGGCTTTCTTTTTGGATTGCACAGAGTTCACTTGGAGCTTCCATTAGCCCTGCACTGTTTTGTGAACACCGCGATCAAAATAACGACGGCATTTGCAGCCCAAGCGCTTCGCCTGGAACGCTCAAAGCAGCAGAGTTTTCACGTGTCAGCAGTCTGCTTGAGCACCCTACCTGAAGGAGTGAATAGCTGAGCAAAATGCAATCGCCTGAGCATTGTCACTGTGATCCTGCTGTAACACTGCCAAGCTGTTGTGCCCCTCTTACCTTTCAGACACCGTCATTACTCTGCAGGAAGGAGCCGTGGCAGCTGTGCGAGACCCGGGATAATCTGATCGATTGCATTTTCATGTTTGCCAGATCATTTTGTTAGCTCTGAAACCCTAATTCAAGTTTTCTTCCTTTATTAGTTTATATCTTACACCTTTATTCACTAATAATTTGTTGAAGAAAATTATCAGTACGAAGCTGCTAGTGCCATCCTTACAGGGATGCTAATGAGAAAATCAAAATCCTCTGGAGGTAGTTCTAAGCTTAGTGATATTTTTAAAGCTTAACATTTTGACAGCTGTCAAGGACTATCTGATCAAAGGAAGTGTATTTGATAAAATTTAATGGTTTGGGAGTCACTTTAGTAGTAATTAATCCTTCTTGCTTTAGCATTTCCTAAACTCTATAAATCCATTTGACTGCTTTAACAACAGTCCTGTTATCAGCTTCTTGGGGAAGTTCAGATAAGTGTCCCTGTTTTGCATGTGTACTCTGAACAACTTATCTGTAGAGACATTGTTTTAAAATGGGAGAAAAATTAGAATTTACTTGCTTGAAAAAGAGGTTTTCTATATTGTTTCTTCTCTCTGCACCACACTTCCTTTTCAAGTTGGCTGGAACAGTTTGAAGGGTAAATGTTGAGGGCAAGACTAGTTCACTTGTAGCTTATATAAGCAAAATGCTGCCAGCTTTTCTATAAAACTGTAAAGTAATTTAATGATGATATTTATATAAATACAAAATGTTATATGTTCAATAAAATTTTGAAGAGTTGTCTAGGTAAGTCAACAAGAAAGCAATTTTCTTCCACTCCAGTTAATTTATTCACAGGGAACATATCTTCTGAATAAACAAGCAAATCTAATCACTATGACTTAAAACACAATAATCAATTTTTAATACAGAAGTGTGCAGGAATCTAGAATTCTGAAAATAACACCACATATATCATCTTAATCTAAGACTCAGGCTGAGAAGTCAAGTCACTAAGTCTCATGTCTCCTATCCAGACTGAAGAAGATAGAGGGGAATGCACAGAAGGTTTTCAAAACGTTCAGACTAAGTGCTGACAGTCTCTTAAATTCACAGAACTTCTTGAATAGGGGGACATATTTGAATTCAGTCTGACCCATTTGAATCTTACTTCTAAATGAGGTTGTTTTCATGTTCTTTAATAAAATAGAAAGGCCTGCTTCGGAACAAAACCTGACATATTCTTATGGTTTAGATAATGCACATTGCTAGAAACATGACCTGTCTATTTCTTCCATGACTCTAAAGAAATTTTGCTCAAAGAAATTTAATTACTTATCTAGAAGCTGTATCTCATTTCATAAGGCTTTTTCTGTACATGGTAGATGCAGACCCATATGCTTAGCTTCAGAGACAGCAAAATTAAGTATAATACATATGCCATGTATTTCCACAGGGCCTTGGCCTTTAGCAACTGAGGTAATGTGCCTGTCATGCTACTTAAGTAGTATTAAGTGAAAATAATATCTTACATCCAATTTAAAAGATACTGTTACAGACCGTTTGATTGCGATTATGCGACGGCAGCTCTGATCTGTTTCAGCGCTTGAAGCAAGCCCAAGCTACTGCAAAATTTTCTCACTGATCATAGTTTGCTTAAGAAGCAAAACACATGTTGAAGAGTGGTCTTTGGCATATTGAGAAGTTTAAGATCTGGTGTGTGTGAAGGTTTTAACAATAAATGAACTAATCTGCTGGGATTGACAGGGGAGGGGAGAAAGGCGATAGTTACCGGGACCGGACGTTCAATTGAACGCTGTCATAAGTAACCTCTGGCTGACAGATGTGATGATTTAGAAGGACGTGGCAAGTGCAAAGTCTGTCTTTGACAAAATTTATCCATTTTCTAATTTCCAACAAACATACTTGTCAGAGGAAACAGGAATTCAGGTTTAATGTGAGGACAACTGAGGAGTAATGTGACTTGAACATGAAATTTGCAATATTCATTTTAGAACTGGCCTTCACTGACTAGTGAAGCAGGTGTGCTGAGACTTTTTCCTACTTTTTTACCCCAGAAAAAAAAATGTTTACAACAACTTCCTGGTTTTTAAGCCAATATAAAAAGGGGATCATATCTCCATTGAAGCAAACAAGAAAAAAATCCCAACAACCAAACCCCTCAAAACGATCTCTCTTTTCATGTATGCCCCTTATGCTGTTTGGATTAAGAGTGGTTGGGTGTTGAATTTTAATTCCAGGATAACTGGTAACCGTGCTAAAGTTTGGAGTTTTTTTACTAATTGTTGGTTAACTGACACCCCCATCACTCAGTCTAATCTATGCAAGCACATCCTTTTTTGAACACAAAATTTTTCGGGTCCAAAATGGTGAAGTTTCTCCAGCATCGAGCAAATTGCAGAATAAAAAGGCACCATAGCAAGTTAAATCACTTGTATTGAAGCTTGTGTTTAGTAGTGTAAGTCTGAGTGAGGTGTCTTGTAAATCTAGCGGTTGATTTAAAACATTGTATCTGAAACTATTTTATTTTCTTCATGAGTTTGAAGGAGCTTGTGGTTTTCTGAGTATGAAATATGCATGCGGGGTTTTTTAAAAAGGGTATTTGTTTGAAAACTTACCATCACTGGCAGTAATTCAATGATTGCTCACTACAGGATTCTAAAAGCAGTAAAATAACAATTAGAGGCTGAATGTTCTTTAAGATACTTCAGATGGAGTTTTATTGCAGGTGGTAGATAAAAAAAACCCATCTTTGGTGTTCAAAAAATAGGATATTTTTTCTTTGACTTGTAGTGATCTATTTCTTAAGCCATGACAATGCATTAAGAAGAAAAATCTGTTTCCAGCCTGAAACTGCCTTTACAGACTGGAATGTTCAGGTTGCCTTGAAAGCTGGGAAATTTGTCCATGCAATTAACCTTATTAGGGACAAAAAGCCATGAGTTTAAAGATCAGTTTATTCAGAGAAGTTACAACAGAATTACCCCCTCATGTATCCGAATCTAATTTTTTTTTTTTATTATTTTTTTTTTATTTTTTTTTTGCTGGTAACAAAAGAAGTTCACTGAAACTTCTGTCTTAATGTTTGTCCATATTTAAAATTGCACTTACATGACTGATCGATCTTACATCCTGAATCCATGTTTTTACACATGTAGAAATATTACTCTGTAGTAATATTTCTGTCCAGCGAGCAGATAAAGAGTAACTGCTGCAAACCAAAACATGAGAAATTCCACCTGAATGTGAGGGAGAACATCCTTACATTGAGAGCACTGGAACAAGCTGCCCAGGAAGGTTGGTGGGGTCTCCCCGTCTGGAGCCATGGCAAACCCACCTGGATCCTGTGTAAGCTGCTCCAGGTGACCATGCCCTGGCAGGGAGGTTGGACTAGATGGTCTACAGAGGTCCCTTCTAGTCTGTGATTCTGTGAAGAGCCTGCAAAAGCTTCCAGTGGCTCTCCTGTCTGCTGATAACCCATTCAGGTGTTCTCCTTGGCAGTGTTTCTTAGCTCTGAGTCCTACTAGATTTCAATTGGAGTTTAGAGCCTTTACATCCAGATAATTTTTATCAAAATAGAGGTTTGACCTTTACATCACTGAAGCATTGTTGAAACTGAAGGAATTCTAGTTATCATGGGGATTTTTATGTTGGCTCAATGAACAATCTAAGTCAGGGAACTCAGAGAAGAGACCCCGATACCATTGTGTGCCAAATAACACATTTGGGTGCACCAATTAACACTTGCTTTGCCCTTCATTCCTCTTGGAAAAAGTAATTTTCACATAAGAATATTCTGGGCCTTTTTCCCCCAAACTTCTGCTTGTACAATGAAACATAGGACTCTTCTAGGTTTCATTCCACTGGTGATCTTTGGGCACTTTGGAGCCAGCACAGAATAATAAAAAAAATGTTTGAAATGTGAAAGGCCTAAGGAACCATAGCACCCAAAGTGCTGTTGATTCAGGGGCAATTTCTCGGAACAGTTTTGTTCCCGTAAACAATTATGTGATCAGTCTGTTGGTGCTCCAGTACTAATGATCTATCAGTATCTGGGGGAAGTTTCAACATGCTTAATCAGTACGGCCTGAAATACTGAGTCATAAGAACAATAATCTATATTTAATGCCCTAGAAATTGGTAGAATATCCAAAAAGGCTCATTATGGTTGGTGTCTGATGCTTCCGTTCCTTCTGTGACCTCTGTGGGGCTTCCAGAACATGTGGAAACATAGTTGAAATAAAGTTCTGGGCAAATTTTGCCTTTTTGACAGACTATCCAAGCAACTGTACAGATTTTGCTCTGCAAGAACTTGCCATTAAAAATGCATTGAGTAGGCTGAGACATATGGAAGCTATAATACATCTGGTCCCTAAAGCCAAATTGTGTATGAAGCACTATTGGTCTTTTTTTCATTCCTAAATGTTCTCTACTCCGATGGTAGATTAAATGGTTCGTAATGTTTCCCAATATGTTGATGTGCATGTAAATCAGCACATAATCTATCAGCATTGTATCGTTGTGTCTGGTGATATATCTCACTATTGATTTTGTATAGCATTGAATGCAGAATACTGGAGGAGTGATTACCTTAGTTACACCATTCTTGCAGTTTTAAAACATGAGGTCATTCTGATGCATTTTTATTTCTGGTTTAAAAATCTCCATCGCCCAAAACAACAGCTGACAGTCATCTTAATGAAGAATTAAGACTGAGGATACGAGCACAAGCATAAAAAATACTTGATGATGTATTATAATGTTCCCCAAGCAAAGCATTCCTAAGAAGTAAAAGGGAACCATAATGTAAAAGATAAATGTAAAAGACAGTGAAGAGAAGCCACAGACTTGATATATGGATGTACACTTCCTCTCGCCTGAGGCAACCTACCAAGTATAACATTGAGTAATTCTACTATTTCTGTTCTCAAAAAAGTTGTATTAATAATCAGCTTGAATTTCAAAACCATATTTCTACCTCCCGGCTAACTGTGGAAAGCAGTTCTGAGGCTGTTGGGGACAGCAGTGGCACATTACAGAATCACAGAATGGTTTCAGTTTGAAGGGACATTAAAGATCATCCAGTTCCAACCCCCTGCCATGGGCGGGGACACCTTCCACCAGACCAGGTTTCTTCAAAGCCCATCCAGCCTGGCCTTGAAAGCTTCCAGGGTTGTGGCATCCACAGCTTCTCTGGGCAACCTGTGCCCATGCCTCACCACTCCTGTAGAGAAGGATTTCTTCCTAATATCTAACCTAACCCTGTTCTCTCTCAGTTGTAAACCATTACCCCTTGTCCTATCACTACATGTTCACCCTGCATGAGAGAACATGTGCAGATCTCTCTTGAACTAGCAGTAATCCCCTGGTTCCAGGTCTAAAAGGCACTGTAGCTACAGCAGGAAGATGTAGCACATGAGGGGTTTTAATTCACAGCAGGCATTCTGAGGGTTTCGGATGCAGATTTGTGAAACGTTATAAGCCCTCATGACACTGACAGATTTTGACTTTGTTAAATTCTACTGTTTGCCTGCAGTATCTGCTCAAGAGCAGATGTAGCACATTAGGATCTGAGCTTGTCATGAGTCTAGGATCTTATTGACAACATGGCTTTTCATCTCCGAAAGAGGCCCGATTTAATTCACTTGTTAATTAAATCAAGGTTAATTAATTTAATGAAAAGACTGTAGTTTCATGTTCTGGCACGATCAGATTGATGTTGCTGCTCCCTGATGTCCATTCTCACTGTTGACCAGCTTTATTGACAGAAGTGTGGTGTATCAGTATGGTGACCAAATTAAGGGACTGATCCATCCAAAAAGCAACCCAGTGAAATGAAATAAAGTGTTTCCCATCTTTTAGTATTTCTTATACCTGACAAGACCAGCTCCCCAGTCTTGTGTCCTCAAAGAAAGCCAATAAATTATGAGAGGATGGGAAAAAGAGCAGGTGGAAATTTTATAGAAAGGAGTTTTGTAGTAAGAGACCACAACTACAAACGGCAGGGAATGCAGAGCTTTTTTTCCTAGCTGTTCCACTTAATAGTTGAATGACTTTGAATTTATAATTTTCCTGTTGTTTGTAATTCTTTTCGAACTCTACTGAAATCTGAAGGAAGTAATTCTTTTATTGTAAAAAGCTAGGTCAGAGGAGCGCAAATATTTCAGTTTTACACAGGCTTTTGCATGAGCATGTGCTGCAATGCAGTGAATGGTGAGCTACATGTGGACTGTGGTCTTCCTTGACTTTGCTCGGTCCCTGAAAGTCATAGGGTCACAGGATGGTTTGGGTTGAAAGGAACCTTGCAGAGCATCAGCACTCGGTCTTTATTACGTCTCCTGAAGATTTCGCATCTCCCTGTGATGCTGCAAGCAGCTTGCAAAGCCTGGGAATCCCAATTTTATCAAGAGGCTTTCAGAAATTCTTTGCAGTTGCCCTTTCTCATAATGGAGAACAAGTTATATTCACGGGAATCAAGGCAGCGTGGTTGTCTTGGCAGTCAGAGTGATTTTTTTTTCTTAAATCAGAGGTTTCTAATATTTAGCTGGAGAAGATACATTTTTCAAAGTATTTGTCTTCTACTAACAGAAACTCTATGTTCTCATCATCCTGGTTTTATGCTTTTACTTAAGGCCTTTGTCTTGTTTAAGTACAAATATAAATTTAAGTACACATATTAATTTGTTTGTTTATAGTCCTTCATTTATTTGTTTTCAGCATTCTTACCTGGAGAATGCCATATAAATATCAGTTATTTAAGAGTATTTTTGAATAATCCGCTTTCTTCATCCTGTGAATTATAGGCCTTTGAGGTCATCCTTGGAGTCCTTCCTTTCCTTTATCTGATGTTGACATGCCTTAGTCCCTGTACAGTATATACGCAATCTAAACACATTAGTTTTCTCTCAGAAGGTTATATTTAGGTTTCTGTGATATTCCATTACCTGCATTGCGGGTTTTTTGAAATTATTTCATATTGTAAATAGATAACTGCAACTATGTTTGACAGACAACAGTTTGACAGAGAAAAATCTTCTGTATCCAATATAAAAAACAATATGTTCAACATAATTTTTTTTCTTCTCTCTGATCTAGTGCATCTCCAGGCTGATTCAGTAAACTGCATATGAAAGGAGAGATGCCAATAGCCTTTGGCTGTGTCTATATGGCGATCCTGGACTTTGGCATGCCTTGTATTGACCTGGAGGTGACCCTGTACGTGGCTTACTCTGGGGCAGGGCAATAAGATGAAGGTAGTGGATCAAGTACCTGATTTCCTGGCAGAACACGCACTGTGTGTGTCACGTAGCCACAATGCAGAGCTTGTGGCCACAATCCATGTAGCCACAATGCAGAGCTTGTTTCTTAGCTATGGCATCCCCACTGAGATGTAGCATCTGGTCGTGAAGTTTCTGTGGTCTGTATGAGGGCAGGGTAAACCAAACTCCAGCTGCAGTTGGGTTCTTAGGCTGGCTGTCCAGGTGCTGAACTAGACTGGAAAATGCTAGTCTATTTGTGCTGGAAGACGGCTAAAAAAGCTTCTCTTTGTAATTTCTCAACTGTTTATGGACCTTCCCGCTGAGATGAGAGGTAGTATTGGACCCACGGTACACAAAACCTGTCAAGTGCGAACGTAAGACTGACGCAATAGGAGTTTGCCATGGAGAAGGCTTAGGTAAAGTATGTATTTGGGTAGTCCTGCAGAGAGGTTGTTATGTTGTTTGGAGCTTGTTTCATTTGCGTAGTAAAGAGCTAATGCTTTTCTTTTGTGGATTTTAGTGGCTCTGTATTTGAAGAGTCTTGTAGTAGGATTGCTGCTTTTATTTCTTTTAAGGAATGCTAGTAATGGCTGTCTGAATGCTGTGGTGATCCATTCTTAATTTATGAAATGGTTATCAGCTTAAACTTGAGGCTGATTTATTCCACTTGCAAACAAAATGGGAAGATCTTTTCTACACAGAATGGTTATGTGTAGCCTATGGAAGGACACAGGTTTGTTGTGGAAAATGTGAGGATAACTGCCCAGGCTGTTTTGTGCAATGATTGAAGCAGTGGTAATTTATCACTTTGGGATAAATTAATTTTTTTATCCACACATCACTCAGAATTGATTTAGCATAAAAATGTCAAACTTACTTTATAATCTTGCTCTCATCAACATTACCTTGGCTGTCCAGTGTTACACTGACCTTCGAATAATACATTCTGTGTGAGCAGCTGAGCTTGATTGATGATGTGTGGATTTTTAACAGCAACTGGGACTAGTAACTGTGTATAACTGGGCAGGAATTTGTTTAGTGATGGAAACAGTAAGAGGTGTGTGCACAGTGTATACACACACTTTTCTGTGGGCTGCTGATGCTGAATTTATCACTGTTCCAGTTTATCAGTGTTGCACTTCAGTTTCTGATATTGACATCACAAATAAATCTTATTTACTATTTTATTATTTAGTATATTATTATTTAAGGTATCTAAATACACTCCGTTGCATCTGTATTTATTACTACTACTATAGATTTTGGGTTGAAGGGGAAAACTAAATTAGTAGATTTTCCTTTTTTTGTCTGTCCCCACTACTTTTTCCCACCTTTTCTGCCAGTATTCCCAGTATTCCCTTTATACATTTCTTCTCACTTTTTAAATCTTTGTTATCTGACATCACCAGAGCACAGTGAAGTGAATTACTTTACATTTCTGCTGAATAAAGCATGGTTTCCAGGTAGTTCTTTATATTTACAGAGAATGGTCATCACGTAAGTTTGATTTTAAAATTGCAATTCTACTGATAGGCAATTCCCCAAAGTACTTTCCTCCCCTTAAATATGTTCATTTTGTGAAATCACACTTGTATCTGGAGGCTTTAGTCTAAAAAAGTACAGAAAATAAAAAGGCTCTATAAAGCCAAAGATCAGTTTGTCCTTCTGCTTTCTGCCAAAAGCTGGGAAGCATGAGGGGTAACTGAAAGCAAGCAAGCTGGATTTAGTCCATTTTTGGTATAGCATTTAGTCACATTATAAACATAGCTGCAAGTTATCCCTGTGCAAAGTCTTTGGAGGCTCTTTGTGCTGATGAAATGGAGACTACAGTTTGAACACAATGAAATTACTAGACAGCTGTGCCAGAGTGTCATCTTTGGAGATGTGTTTCCTTTTAATTAATGATGCAAACGAGGAACTGCCATTCTGTGCAGGATCCTGAGAGGAGCTAAAGGATCTGGTGCCTACTTTCTAGCAAAAACTGTATTTTCATTTATAAATGATGGATCCTTAGGAGGTTGTAAACACAGAATCCCACCCTTGGTGCCATTTTTTTAAAATTCATGCGGGAAGTACACTTCAAGGCACAGCACCACAAACAAAGCTGCACATCCTGTAGAGATCTGTAGAGGTGTGTATTCCCTGAACTCTTGTTTGAGTCCTGAAAGCTGATCTTTGGCAGGTTTCTCAACTCCGTGAGATCTTACATTGTGATTGTTCTCCTTGTTTTTAAAAGCTAAGGTATTTATTTATTTATTTATTTATTTGTTTGTTTGTTTGAAGCTTTGAGCTAGGCAGCCTAGTGATTTCTGTAAGTTGCACTGCTTCTAATGTAAAGGCCGTGATATTTGTGAGGCCTGGAACATACAGCTTATGGTTTTTGAAGAAAGGTGTGCAGTTGGTTTCTTTAATCCTTTTGGTTTTTAAGCTGCTCTATGGCTGGACCCCTGGTTTTCCTGACTCAGGGCTTCAAAACTTTCTGCTTCCCTCTGGGTGAACAGGCTATCAGTGAATTGGGATAAAATTGTTTTCAGCTTTCTGTACAACTAGAATGGACTTCTAAGTTTACCTTAGTTCAATTGCTTCTCTGGCATCTGTCAGACAGCTTTTGCTTTCAATTTTTTTTTTAGCTTCCCAGCCAAGTTAGTAATAAAACTTGAAATCTTTCTCCTCATCTGAACCCACTTGCTGCTTCTATAGTTGTCAAATTAGTGCTCTGTACTAAAGCGTCTCTGTAGTGCTTTTAAATGTAAGTGTTAGTCTGTAGCTATAAAAAATCACTTTTGTGCCTGCCTATGCAAAAAATGGGCAGAATTAGTACTTCACTGAAAGACTGGATAAAAAGCTTCTAGCAGATGTCTTCCTTGCCATTTCCCCTCTCCTCTGGCCACAGCTAACAGCGTAATCACTGACCTTTTGGACTTGGGCTGAGATTATACGAAGTGACCAGACCGATGGAATGGTTTGCTGCTGCTGAGTGTGCTGCCTCCTGGCTTTCTTACCGGGAGCTGCGTCCTTCCAGACACTGGTGTTTGAACCTGATCCCCCGTGAATCGCGACAGTTCCCTGCACTGGTAGAAAATTAACCTATGGAAAAAAGTGGGGGGAGAAAGTGAATTTCTTCCTCACGATTTCAAAGGCTAGACCAACTTCCTTGAGAGAACTGGGCCACAGAAAGTTCCTGAGTGCACTGCTGGGAGCTGAGGAGCTCCCATGAAGGATGGACCACCCCTGCCAGTGACGACTTGGTCAGCATTACAGCAAAGCCTCGCTCTTCCTCGGCAGATTCTGGAGATGGCCAATATGACAACATGGGCTGGGACGATGCTATGTGGGTACTTGGGTGTGGCACAACGCTCACAGTAGTTTTCTACCTGCCTGATTTTCCCTGATTGCAGATAACCAGATATGCAGCTGTGATTTGAACACACAAAAACCGTGTCTCCTCACACAGCGGGTTGGCGCCAAGAACTCTGTGCTATGCCTGCACAGTGAGAATAAATTCTTTGGTTGAAAACATGGTATGACTTTGTGAGTGGCAAATAAAAACTGGCAGCATTCTAAACTGCACTAGGCATGTTTCTAACTGGTTTTACCCCCCACCATAGGAAAAATAGAGTTCAGTAACATGACAATAAGACATCATTTGCTGTGTCACTATGTGAACAGTGGTTTACTTCTTCCTACTGGAGAAAAAAAAGAAGCCAAGAGCCGAAATATTTAAGTCAAAAAAACTTAAAACTGGAAGTGTTTTGCCTTTTAATATTAGGTACCACTGCCATGATCGAGTCTAGAACTCTCTCTGTCTACTTTGTCGTTTTGTTTCTCAGAAGCACAGATCAGAAACACTTCCTTGTTTCTAATACTTCAGAGCAATAATCTAGGTTTAAGAATTTTATGTTTTTACTTTAACTCACAACAGCATTCCTTCAGTCTGCCTCCTCTGTGTAATCCTGCCAGTAACTGCACTAACAGTGTGACCTGCAGGCTGTAAATCAGATGATCATACTTAAATCTTTACTTCATTTTACCACAGGAGCTCAGTCTACCATCTTTTGACAAACTGCTGGTATCCAACTGCTGGAATTGACCCTGTTCACTTCATGGATCAAAGCAGGGGTTTTCACTTCCTCGTCTGTAGCTCTACAATTCTGGTGTCTGTCTAGCATATGCTAGCGCCATATGTGAGGAAGGGAGGTGTTAGCTTTTCCCTCCTCGCTGTGCGTAACCTGGGAAGCTCTGGGTGATGTCTTGCATTCATGTGAGAAGTACCGGCTGCAAACCATGTGTGAGGAGAGCAGGCTGAAGATCTGTGCTGCAATCTCACAGCCCTGTCCGTGGCTAGCTAACAGTCCTACCTACTGTCTTCTTCCTTGCTGAGTGCTGTATTTTAAAGTCATTCATACATTCAACGGTGGGTTTATGTTTTGGTTTGTTTTCGTTTTTTTTTTCGTAAGTTCATTAAACTGTCTTATGTTAACTGCATGAAGCTCACCTGTTGCTACAGAAGAGGCTGAGGAATCAGTCCGTAATGACTCAAAACACACATCCTTCAGAGTTCCTTTTTGTCTTTTGGAATATCAGATATGGAGGTATGGCAATAAAGGACATTTTTCTTTAACTGAGATGGCAATACAGCGAAAGGAATGAGTGAGAGGGGGAGAAGGATGGCGGAGGAGATGAAGCTGCTGCCACATGCATTGCTGGAAGGAACGCCTGTCCCTGCTCTGAGAGTCACTTGAGTAGGTAATCCATTTGTTAGCAGGTGGCTGGCACTTAATGAAGGAGGTTCACAAAGGTGTGGAAGGGCCATTACAGTGTCATCAGCAAGGAAAGGCCATCACTCACTCACTGGGGAACAAGGGATTTGGCTTTGAACTATCTTTTAAAGTCTTGAAATTCTTCTCACCCCATCCCAGCCTGATTGACACCACTGGAGGAACATGTGACTTTTTACTCTTGACTTTTTGTTTGAAGAGTTGTCAAAATACTTGTTTGATTTTTTTTTTTTTTCCTTAAAAAGCACATTTCTGAGTAGGGGTTCCTACCCCTGCTTAGAAGCAGGTGAAAAATGAAAAGTGTGGCTTCTGATAGAGGGACCAAAGCCTAACCTGGCCTCATAGGGTAGAAGGAGCACACTTAGAGGATGGAGCTGTCGTTTGCGTGCATGTCTGCATATTTCTACCCTTGTCTGTTGTGCGGGCTTTAAGCTGTAACAATGTGTTATGTGGAACACGGTATTTGCTTTTGAGCTCACACAGCCCACTAACACATTGCAGCAAATGATTGGTAAACTTTGGTGGAAAGCTCTTAATTTCAGGAGCTGCATAAATGCATTGTGGTTCCTTTTTTTTTTTAAAGTTAACTAAACTCGCTCAGTCTAATAAGCAGGAAAACTGCCTGAAGTATTACTGTTTAATTTTCTTTGGTTTCCCTACACGATCAGGCTTTAGTGCAAATAATGCTTGGAAAAGCATGTAGCAAAGCTTCTTTCAAATAGACCTTACAAATGATTTGATGAGAAAATATCTTTCTCTGCACCCTAGAAACTCTTGACTTCTCTCAGTGAGAATTGTAAAATGATCATAATTATCTGGAAGTTTTTGGCTGTGCCATAAGAGAATGATAGTGTCACCTCACTAATAATTTTATTTTCAAGCTGATGATGGGCTTTATAGATAAAAATATATCCTTACCATATGATGTGTGTAATGTAAATGATCGTGTGCACATATCCAGCTACCACTTATAACTCCTGAAATTGGAAATAATTGAAAAATACCTGTTTCACATATTGGTAAAAAAAAAAGTGTGTCTATAACTTAGACCACAGTGAAAAGATTTTGATGTTCTTAAGAATCCTCAGCATTCATAAAAGAAAAACTAGGGTGTTTTTTTGTGGAAAGGAGCCCTGATAAAAAGAAGATGGTTTTGATAAAAGTCATAGTGAAAGCCTTTCTATGAGAGTATGGGAATGAAAAAACTATGAAAGTCTAGGAAGAATGGTATATCAGAGCACAAACACTTTTTAAAATTTTTATTTTTTTAAAGTGTTTTATATCTGTGAATTTTGGACAGAATCCGACCATGAAAGAATGTATTATAAATTCTGATTTATAATCATAATAAATTCTTTGAATTACTGGTACATTCGAAACTGTTGAAAATAATGTTTGCTGAAGTTTTAATATGTTACACATTGAATTTCTGTGTCTTCTGCCTCTCCCATTACACCTGAAACTGGGGAGGGCAGGGCAGAGGAGGGGGAGCTGGAGGTGGCAGGTAATTGTGTTAAACCAAAACTGCTGCTGTTTCTATGTCCTTTAGCAGCTTTTTAAAAGTCTTTGAAGTTAATGGAAAGATTTCCACTAGTTGTACATTGTGCATGGGATGCTTTGTGGATTCTTTCTTTATTGTGTCGTTTTGTATCATTTACATGATTAATATTTTTCAGTAATTTGTTGCCTTTTTGCTCATAACTGTTAGGGGGCCAAGAAAGTACTTTTGGCACTTGACACACAGTGAAATGGTAGTGTTTTTTTCAGAACAGGTTGTTCTTCCACTTAGGTGTGTTGGAATTCATGAAGATTCTGGAAATATGAATTAATGTGAGCCTTTGAGGTATCAGGAGGAACTTTCTGCACTTTTCCTATAATAGCATAAATTATTTATTAGTAAACTGTAATAAAGCTGTAGTCTTTAGGCTATTAAAAACAATTCTTGTCGTCTGCTGGTTCTGGAAAGTTTGAAGGGTTGCCTGTTTTTCATTAATGTTCTTCTACCCTAAGAGAAGCTCATATGTCTATTGAAGAAACCTAAGCTTACAATTAAAACTCAAAAGACGGTAAAGTAGGGAAAACCAAGCTTGGTCAATTGTCTTGTTAGATTCAGGATGATTACTTTAAGAAGGTCCCTATAACTTAATTTTAAAATTTGGGCAGCTTTTTTTCCCCTCTTCCTTCCTCCCATCACATGCATGAGGATGTGATTTTTCATATATGGTTCACATGTGGTGCATGACCATGGTTTTATTATCTCCCTTTCTCATTACCACCTTTTTCTCTGCTTTATGAGATTTAGATTTTTAGTCATTTTTCAAAGGTTGTGTGTTCTAGTTCTCATTTTAGTTATTATTTCATTAGTCTTCTGGTAGAGAATGAAAGATTTTTCAGTTTCAAAGAGCAGGAAAAAAGTTCAATTTGAGGAGATACCCTGATGATCAAGGAGAGATGGGATCTGTGAAGCGTGGAAGATAAGAACTCAGAAAACTATGAAATTTGTAACCCTTCTGTATGTAGCACGAATAAGGTGTCATACTGCCCAAACATAACCTAAAAGTACATTTCAGCAAATCACCATTTGGTAAGTAAAGGACAATTTTAAAAGAAATAATCTCTTTGGTGATAGAAGGTTTAAAATATTTCTAAAGACAATATATTTCATGCATTCTAAGTGCAATTTTAAATGCATGCCTCATGATTCAGACTACCTTGCAAGTAACCTGAAATGCATCCTTTTGTGCATGTCAGTCTTCAACAAAGTGTTGTTTACACCACGGATCAAAAATGCAACATTAAAATTCATTATAGGCATATTACCCACTCTCATTATATGACAGAAGTGTGTCAGTGAAATTAGCAGCCACAAAAAAGACAAAGATTTTCTTACCTATTAGTTGGAAGGTAGCAGCTGTTTGAGTAATTCCACAGAGGGATAACAATGACCAACTGACTTGCACGTTTTAAAGAAAAAATGATATCAAATCCTTTGAGGATGCCATATGTTCTGGGCTTTGAGGCAGGCTGTGTATGCTATCATAGCAATTAGACAGACTGGAAACTCTGCTAAAATTTTATCCAAGATGCCAGCAGAGAAGTATTTCTTGGGGCTTTTTAATTGTGAACAGAGACGTACTTATGCTCCCATTATTTATTAGAGGATAAGTTATTTAAAGTGTAGAATTTTTCCCCGGTCATTTCCCATAGAGAACTACATATAAATAAGTTGGTTAGGTGTGGGGTTTGGGTTTTTTATTTATTTTTCTTTTTAATTATGTTTGAATTTATTTGGATTTCTTTTCAGTTATGTGTGGTGGTTATTCTTCTGCTTACAAAAGAGACTGTGAAATAATATTGCTTAGAATAATGCTACCTTCTTTTGCCTTCTGTGAATGAGGTGTGAAGGATGCCAAGCCTGCTCAAACAAACTTGGTAATTGCTGCTGAGAGTTGGGCCATTCGGATGATCAATGGATCCATCTGTCTGTTCTGTAGTTTGGTATTGAACTTCCCTGGTTTGATGTGACTTCTTGCCAGACCCATTCTGATTGCAGGAAGCTTGTGTTGACCACTTTACCCAAACTGGGCACATACAAATAATCTGTGCTGATCTTTTGGAGATGGGTCACTCGCCAAGATTCGGCCGGCTGAAAGGAAGATGCCTGTACCAGAAAAGATCTATTTGGAGCCATTAGGGAGCAGAAAGGCCTTTTAGCTGAAGCTGCTGTGGAGATGTGTTGAGTCTGTGCCACACAGCCTCCAGAGACCCACCAGGACACGTAACCCCCTGCTAACAAGCTGAGGGATGGTTTGTCTGTGGATTCCCACACATACTCAGAGCTGATATATCCATTGTGAAGCAAGGCCTTTTCTGCTGTGCAGGTTGGATTATTTCTTTGCCTAATGACTCTCAGCAAGACCCTCAGTGGCAGTTTGCTGTTCTGCCAATGTCTTGGTTCTGTTTCGCAGTTCACAAAGATCCTATCTGATCCTATAGGCATTTTGGCATTCAGCTTTTCTTTTATTTAACACACGAACCTTGTACATGTACAAAAAAGCTCCTCAGAACTTTATAATTCCGAGTCATGGTGCCGTCTAATGCGGTATTGCAGTATTACCCTATTGAGTGCTGTGTTTCCCAGGTGCCCTTGTAGCCCCTCCCCTCTCCCTAGTCCCGCCCCCCAGAATTGCACTGAATCCCCAAACTGATCTCCAAAGTCAATGGAATGATTTAGGTTTACTGCTTGGTGAAGCTAGGGACTAAGAAGAGAGCAGTGTAACCAAAGGCTTGCCTGAGAGGCAGTGCAAAAGTACAGGCGTGCAGTATGGAAGAGTGCGAGGGCTGGGATTTTGTGATCTCTTAGATTTAATATCAGGAAGAGTAGGTAAAGGAATGACAGATCCCATGTTTTCCTGTGATACAGTGAAAGAATATAAAACTTCGAATCAATATTGACTATCCAAGTCTAAAGGCAATATAATTTGAAGGCTAATTTACGTATTTGAGAATAAAAGGAAAAATACTTTCTGAATGTTTTAGGGTTTGGTTTTACTTTTTGGGGTCATTTTGCCCCATAGAAACAGACGTTGGAAACTGTGAACTTGCCATCACACAACTAATATCAGTCAATATAAACGAGCGCGTTAATTATAAGTAAAGAGGTCACAGTCATGTGGTGAACACAATTTTAAACATCTTTAATTTATCATGCTTATTCAGCTGAGGTCCATGTTCATATACACTGTCGAAACTCAGTAAATAATGCTGTAGTTAAGATATATAAATTAATTTTGGGTTTGTTTTTCATTTGTTTGTTACAAAGAAGCATCAAGTAACGTTTGAAATGTCTGGTATAATAGTATGGTTTTCTCAGTGACCTCAGTATTATGCACCTAGGTATTTATCTGGTGCAAAGGGAGGAAAGGGAAGCTTCTTCCCTTTCTTTCTGTGTTAAGAGTTTCTACATCTTCTTTCCTGATTCTCAGATATTGTGAGCACTGACATTTCTGGAAAGGCCACGACTGTCGCTGACTGGGGACATGTGGTGTCTTTGGATCTGTCTCCATGACTGTGCTATCAATTCTTCAGGGCTCCTAATAGCCAGTCAGGGTGAATCAAGGAATCTGCTATTAATGGCCATTCCTTTGAAATGCCTTTGCTGCTGCTGTGGAAAAGAAAAAAAGACAGGAATGCAGACAGTCCTTGAGCACTGGCATTGCTACTGCCTGCTTTATCGAGCCGTGGCAACCACAAGGAAAGGATCCTGGGGCACCTCAGCTCTGACGGTGCTGTCTGCCATGTTTCAGCCAAAAATGCATCTTACGGGAAGGTGGTGGCAGGACGTGTTTGTTCTCAAGGAAAATGCAGTCCCAAAGAGAAAGGGGTGGAAATAAAAATCCTCCCTGGGCTGGAGGCATTGTGAAGTGAGAGGATTGCTTCGCAAAGGGATTTCTTTCGTTTTAAGGAAAGGTTATTACTGTTTGTCTCAACAAAGTGATGGTGGACTATCTTCTTCCCTTTTTACTTCAGGTGTTATTTGCCAGTTATACATCAGTCATTTTCATCCTCAGGAAATTGCATGCAGTCACCTCTACTCTAAGTCATGGACCCGAAGCAATGTAGGGCAATCTGGTAAAAAGGATTACATTTAGGTATTGTGATATCTTCTTTGTTACACCTGAGAGGTCTCTCCTGCTGAAATTAAATGTAATTGAAGTTGCTGCCTGGATACCTCACTAGCACTGTGCATCAGCCTGGGAGGAGCTGCCTGCAGCACTGCTGGTAAAGGGGGCCTAGGGGGAATTTTGACAGCAGGATCCATTCAGAGCTAGGACATGGGAGTCACATTTTGGGAAAGAGATTTGTGAAGGTCTACTGGCTAACTGAATTTGGTGAGATCCTTGGCTTCAGCAGAGCCTACAGTCATGATTTACTTCTGCTTTGGAAAGCCAAATGTAGCCCAGCATCCTCTAAAGATGAGCGACCTTTAAGAAACTAAGCAAGGAAGCACCCAAAGCGCTTCATTGTCTCCCGTTTTACCAGGTGACCTACACAGAAACAGGATTGTCTCAATAAGGAGCTGGAAGGGCTTTCCTGAGTCTAATAAACGCAGGGGAGAACCAGGGGGTTGTCAGTACAAGGGTAGGGGACAGACACAACTGGGCACACATCTTCCTCTGCGTAAGAGCTGTGATGCTTCCAGTGCTTCTTTAAAAGTTCTGCCCCTTTGTCAAGAAAGTGGAATGAACCTTATAAGGAATGAAATAAAAAATAATGTAAGCATCCAAAACCAGTAGCAAATGAATATAGAGTGAGCTGTACCCATACAAGTTGAAGTGTAGCTGAAGAGGAGTAGGCAAAGTATATATGTAATATTATCTAGGAAGTTTGTGATTTGAATTATGAGGTAAAGATGGTGAGGTACATACAAGACAGAACACTGGAGTTCAATGTTTTAAATCTTGTAATTAATCTGTAAGGTTTTTCTTCCTAGGATTTTTAATACCTTACACTGTTTTACTTTTGTTGCTCTGTACATCTGCTGCTTTAATTGCTACAGCAGTTTATGCTGTATATAAAAGCACTAAATGTTTTTGCCCTTACAATGCTTGCTATTGACTTTACACATGCTTCTCTATGTAAAACAAAATTAGATTTCCTAATATAGCAATAGAAAACTCTGTTCCAAAAGCAGCCTGATTAATAAATGGTCTAGTGTTTCAGCATTTGTGGATACCATTTCCTTTTATCTCACTGTGAATTGACAGGTTATGACAGGCAATTGAGAACAGAATGCAGTTCAACTTCTTTTGTGCTGCTGATATGTCTTTTAAGAGGTAAAATACTTTAATTAAAAAGACAGCTGAAATCTTAGCTTTAATTTTCCTTGATGTGTCAGGGTTTTTTTTTGTTACAGTCTTAACCATAACTATTCTTGTCTTTATGTGTCTATTTAACAAAAATTCTTTTAATAAAAAGTATCTTTTTAAAAATTTCCTTCTGGAAGTTATGTTTAGTTTAAGAAGTTGTGGTTTTTTACTGATCTCAGGAAGTACAAACTATCAATAATAATTCCCTGACTGCCTGTTTCTTGCTTCAGATTTAAACTTGCTTAAATTATGCTTCATCTAGCACACATTCAAAGCAAGAGCTTTCCACTAGACCGTCTAATAATAAATTAATCATTATATTGTTTTGGTATTGTAGCTGGACATGACCAGAGTAAGAATTGATACACGTCTTCTAAAGTTTTCTTATAAAGTAGAGGGTTTATTAAGGAACTCAGTTGGTTTATGTACAGGTAAAGCTGGTGAATTTACTATCAGATCACCTATATGTGAATTATTCCCTATATATTTGTGCTTGGGAGCCACATTTTAATTTTATTCTCTAAGAATAATTATTTTTAAAATGCTCTGTTGCTGCGGGACAGGTAGTCTGGGTACTAAGCACTATAGATCATCCTGTTTGTGTCGCGTACTGACAACCATGTCAGGCCTCTTTTCTCTCAGTGTCTAGATTGATCCTTTCCTCAGGTCACCCATCATCTTTCTTTCTCTCTTTTTATGTCTGAGAAACAAAAGGAGATGGGAAGAAAGGGGCAAGAACAAAAGGAGCAAGAAGGCCAAGACTGCAGTTAAGGGAGTGGGTAGAAGTGCAGCAGGAAGGGCAGGGCAGGTTTCTGACAGTTTGTGGCTATTCCAGTTCGTTTTCTTGAGCAGGGCAATTGAGTGCCAAAAGAAGTGGTATCCAGATTTCAGGGAATCAGGATTTTCATATCGTGTCCCTCCGAGCATTGAGCTTCTTAGCCTTGCAAGAGACCTGGACTGCGTGCAGAGCTGCCTCCCTGTCTGGATTTGCATCTGACAGCAAACAAACATGGCCTTATGCAGACCATCACTATTATTTCAGTACTCGTCTTCCCTTTAACAGGGATTGCTACTGGGTTTGTGGACAAAAGCCCAGCTACCCATGTTCTGTCTTTTCACTGGCTCTTTGTGTTTAGACAGAGAAGTGTGTCTGAAGGAGGCAGCTCAGACATCAGAAAAAATGACACTGGTGATAGAATTGCTTCAGCTGCACTGGAAAAGATCATTCTACTTTGTTTTGAAAGCTGCAAGAACAAAGAGCGCTGTCCCTGCAATAAGGCCTGTGGCTCCTTCGTTCCTCTGCACATCATCCCAGAAGGTCAGGCAAAACAAAGCAGTGGTTACTTCTCTGGGTCTTTGATAGTTCTGTCACCTTGGCTTCTAGAAATTGATGAGCCTGGCAGTTCATTCATTTCTGGACACTTTAAAAGACACTGAACATTTGTTTTAGTGCCCTGTTCTTCAAAATCTTAGGTGACTTTTGAAGGTGACTACAAGGAAGATGAGTAGAGTTGCTCCGTGCAGCTGAGTTTTTCAGCTGTTGCTTGATTTAATAGCAAGAAGACACCGACTTTGTACATGATTTCTTTCCTTTTGAGGATGAGAAGACAGTGTAGCATTGCCAGCTTCCAACTTCCTCTTGAACATTTGGACCTTTTTTCCTTTGGAGATGATAAAAGTCTGTGTCTGTGTGTATCTGCCCAAGATACTCTCCCTACTAGTAGTCTTGCAATTAAAAAAGAATTTGAGGAGAAAGAGAGGTTAACATCTCAAAGCTTGCAGAGCCCCGCTTTTGATTCCTGGAATACCAGTGTGGAAGTTTTGCTTTGGCTTCAGATTCCCAGGAAACTCTCTATTCTGAATGCTCTGTGGCTTTTTTTGAGTAGCAAAACTCTTGTTATCTCACAGCAATATGTTAAGAAAGTCCTGAGCTGTAGTAATTTCCCCTCTTCATTTCCCCTGAGATTTTTTTTTTGTCTTTTAATTTATGGAGTAGACTTGCTTTTCTCAATCATTTTTGTTCAAAATTTGTTATGAACTAGTTTCCATCTTGTTCCCTCCCTTTTGTTCAGGCAACTTTTACCACTGCTTCCAGTGAGACTTCTAAAAGCTTTAGCTCCTTCTCGGCCCTTAGGGAATATTTTTGGTCAATGGCTACGCTGAAGGTGACTCGGAGCTGAGGTCACTGTTGCAGGATGTGTGTGAAGGTGTTGCTATTGGAGAATCTTTGATAAAAGGCTGGGGAACGGGCAGGTGTAGGTAACCGTGCCTCGGGGCAAGAGCAGGACCATGTGAGCTCCTGGGGCTCCTCCTGGTGTTTGCCGTGCTGCTCTGTGGTTTTGCCCCACGCTGCTTGGGGTCAGGCAAGGGTTTCCTGGGCTGTTGGCTTTTCTGCCAGCATCGTTCAGTGTTACAGCAACGAGAGATAAGCCTACATCTCTGAAGTCGTCAGCAGAATGCTCTGAAGGCTCGTTATCAGTTTGAAGAGAGCAGAACTGTTGTGTGGAGAGGAAGGACTTGTTGCTCAGTTGTTTTATCTGAAAATTGTATCCATCCTGGATATGGGTGCAGTTCCCAGCAAATTTTAAATCTCACCAACGAAAGAGCTGCGTGTGGGAAACGGAGGGAGGGAGGGAGGGGATCCCTAAGTGTGGATGTGCATTAGGAAAATGATTTGCACAACTGTTTTGCCTCTGTGCTTCCTGATAAATGGCACCATATTGCTAACTCTCTGAACTGCTTTTATAGGGAGGGAAGGGAGCAGACTATGACAAACAACTAGTGGAAAGTAATTTTTCTTTGTGTCAGTAAAATTGAATAATAGAGAAGCGTAGCAGAAGCTCCTTTTGTGAGTGGTTGGCTTCTAATGTGTATTTGTTATTTTAATTAACACTTTTTTTCAGCATTAACAAAACCCAAAAGATTCTGACTATGTCAAGGAGAGGCATAAAGAGAGACAAACCGATTAATCCTAATCTTGTCCAGTGTGAAAGATTTTATATACAGTCACTATGATCTCTACTCTGACTTTTTAATCCGGGGTCCTGGGAGCTGAATAACAATTCTCACTGTTCCAGAATGCTTCTGCAAATCCATGCTGATCCATCTTTTGCAAAGGTTCTCTTAGAGCCCCCTCCTGCCAGAATTCTGTGAGTTTCTGACTTGCACAGTTATAGTCTCTGAGCTACCTGTAGCAGGTGCCAGCATTGTCTGCATTTATAATTATGTAGTAAAATGTAAAGGGTGTAATTATGGACTTCCCCAATGGTGGAGTGCACGTTACCTATTTCCTTGAGCTTTGCAGGCAAGGCTAGGTCAAATGGAGCTTTGTCGTATTTTAGATTTTTTGGTTTTGGTTTTATTTGGTGTTTGAGTTTGGGAGGGATATTTGGTTTGCTGTATTGTTTGGATTTTTCAATAATGAAGAATTGAGTAGCAGTATGGAAGCTGTTTAAACTCCAGTTAATACTTCAGTGGAAAACAGACCCTTTAGTTTCCAAAGCTTATAACTTATCTGAGAGTATCCAAATTTCCTCTGGTTATATTGACCTTGTAAATTCTGTGTCATTTCTATTGTTCTGTGTCAGGGTTCTGGATTTTATACATTCATTGTCACCAGTTACATTAACATTTAAGAAAGTTTACCAGAGGGGATGGAAGGAGAAAGGAAAACATGTAATGTGTTTCTTGTTCTATCTTGCCTTCTGTAGGGGTAGCAGATCACGGATTTTATTTAGGCTCATCTGAATGCCAAAATTTACACCTTGGTTTGATAGGCATAGTTAAGATGTGTTAGCTTAGCTCCCCAGCTGAGTGCAGGGATATTTCTTCTCATGCAGTACAGGAAAACAATTTTGTTCCTTTCCTAGGACAGAAAAGGGAGATATAAA
Organism: Dasyornis broadbenti; assembly: GCA_013397935.1. NCBI lineage: Eukaryota > Metazoa > Chordata > Aves > Passeriformes > Dasyornithidae > Dasyornis > Dasyornis broadbenti. The sequence goes on from VZRN01002121.1 coordinate 988,486, forward strand.
CATTAGGAAGCCTGTGAAACAGATGGTGATTTAACTGGTGAAGTTATTACAGATAGGATGGCAGTCATTCAGACAGAAGATGTGCAAATCATAATGGCTTCTCAGGTGCATATGCATGATACGAGCTGTGTTACAGAGCAGGTCAAGCAATCAGTTTTACATTCATATCCTGAGCCTCAGTCATTTTTGTTAGATCACTCTCCTGTGAGCTGCTTATTCCGTCAGGGCATGGAAATTTATTCTCAAATGAAGAGCATTTGTTTGGCAAAAGAAACAGGAAATTCAAACTGATTTGACCTGTTTCTAGATGACCAAGATAAAATTACTTTTAGTCTAGTTGGGATATGGTGGCAACTTATTCTTTAAAATCCAAACGGAGCTTTTAACTTTAGTAAGGTAACAAAAATATTGCAGGTATTTTTATGTGGAAATGAATATCCCTAATATTTTCCCACTGTTCTTTCATGTTTCTAAGGTGCTTTTTATTAGAAATATCCTAGTTTTCTTTTTAAGCTTTTATGTACAGGTATGGACCTGCCTATTTTGTGATTCTCTGTAGAATCTATTCATTAGCACAATGTCATGTAGATGAGTCTTAAAGTTCTTCGGATAAAGAAAGAAAAAGAACATTTCCAAATATTGAAACATGTATAAATGGATGTGCCATCATCTCCTTGAAAGTGCAGAAAGCCTGCGACAGGAACTTTGATCTTTCGGACCATTCTTATTATCTCTTTGGAGTGTCAACACTCAAACTGTGTGATAAAAATGTCAGTGGCAATGTTATCCATTCTTGTGTGGATCACTTTCACAGAAGTATTCACCAACTGAGCCAATTTCTCAAGCCCAGGTCATATTTGAAGCACTAAATCCTTCATCCATTTTTTTCTGTGCAACTGCCAGAATTTCTTCTTGCTCCAATGATGATGATAATTCACTCTTAAAACTAAATTTACTTATTCAACACAAAATGTAAAGCAGGTGTGTTTATGCATTCAAATATGAAGTTCTGCTTCATTTCTCTCTCTCTCTTTTTTTTTTTTTTTTTTTTTTTTTAAAGGGATTTTGCAGTGCCCTCTGTGNAAAGGAGATTAGCAGTGACCTCTGTGATGGAAGAAATGTAAATTGAATTTAATACCAAGGAATATTTTACTTACTGTCTTTCCAGCTCACAGTTCAATAAAATTTGTCAGTCACTGTGGAAGTATTTCCAATATGTCTGGCAAAGTACCACAATTATAAAGGACTTTGACAAAAAATGGAGCAGAAACTATTTAGCCAAGTTCAGGGTCAGAACCAACAGGTGAGAGCATTGTAGTTCTAATCTGTTTTAAAGTAGCTGATGATCTGAGCAAGATTTAGATTTAAATAAGTGGAAGTCAGCAGACTAGACATGTGAGTAGAAGTTAGCAGAAGCAAAACGAAAATTATCTTTTATTACTTTTTCCCCCCAAAATGCATAAATTCCATCTTTGACTTTGGAAAAGAACGAGTACGTTACTGTAGGACCAATAAAATCGGTAGATCTGGGCATACAGCAAACCTATGATGTATGTTCTAAAAGGAAAAATCGAAAGAAGGCCTTGGTAAGGCAATAGCACATATTTTACAGAAAAGTTAAATATTTAAGACTTGAAAATAGTGCTAAGTGGGGTAAATGCTAGAGGGGCTTACTGAAGGTGCATTGTGCCAAACAGAGAGATTATCTTTGCTAAAATTAGTGAATTTCTAGACCGAGGAGGTTTGGTTTACATCATCTGACTGTACTGGATATCTGGAAATTAATACCCGGATATTGATAGTCAAAAATGGAAAAGCCAGGATCTGCATAGGTAATATGAGTGATTAGCTAAATGAAAGTCAGCGCTGGTTAGTGCTGAATGAGAAAGTGCATGGCTGTGTAGGTGTCCCTGTCGGAGTTCCTGGAGGATGAGTTTTGTGACCTGTCTTAAATTTTTCAAGTGACTTACTTGGGCACGGAAAGTGAGAGCAAGTTGATGACATTTGCTCATGAGGAGGAAGAGAGCTGAGTCAATTTGTTGATCACGGAATGACTAAGCCATTGTTATTATACATCAAGAAAGGGAAATGGAAAATCATAGGATGCATTTGAATTCTATTCTGCCCAGTTATGTTTTACCAATTAATGCATATGTTTAGTTTTCTGTGACCTAAACTGCAACAGTTAGGATTAGTGTCATAATAGATCCTTCTCTTTTGCCAATAAGAACCTTGCAGGTATGCACAGCCATATCTTAAATACTTTGCTTTACATGCAAATTATCCCTGCAGTGCAGTAATATGAGGGAAAAAAAGGACAGGAAAGTGTTTTGGGAGCCTTTACCCTGTGTGCCTGATGGTAGGAAGCAAGGATTCTTCTGCAAATTAGGCTGACTACCTTAGATTTGACACAGTGCTGAATGGTTTGCAATGCGGGCTTGCACACCTCTGCAAACAAGAACATTTTTCCTGTAGAATCAATTTGCGAGAACAGATCAGAGAGAACTGGAAAGAAATGGTACAAAGGGGAGACTGAGAGAAGAGTGGTGCAGATAAGGAGAGAGAAGGAACCGGGATATCAAAAAGATGGAAGGGAGAATAGTATAAAGATGAACAGGGATAAGGGGCTCAGGAAGGAGCGGATGAGAAAAAGAGGAGAGGGCACGAGGGAAGGCAGGCAGAGGAAGGTGTGTGTGTGTGAACGGCAGCAGGAGCTGCTGAGAAAAGGCTCATGAGCACTGCAGAGGACGCTGCAGGATGGATGCACGTACCGGGGGGAGGGGGAGAAGCAGTGAATACACTCAGCAGGAGGGGGAGAGAGATAGATGGCAAACATACATGGAGGAGTGGTGGGGAGAAATAGTGGATGTACACAGCAGGGAGAGAGCAAGTGAGAGAGAGACACAGCAGATGCACACAGCAGGGGGGAGAAATGCATAGAATGAGGAGCGGGGAGCAGCACAGGGAAAGGATCAGGAAGCCTCAACAAAATTACAAAATACAAGAATAAGAAATAATAAAATTCTTAGTTTGAACATTTATCATTATTTAACACAGGAAATCAAGAAGAGAATTGAAGTGAATTTACATTAGTTAAAAATTTTAAGCACTTCAAATGTTAATGGTGTTTGGTTTGGAATAAGACTATGCTTGACTTAATGAATTCCTCTCCACATTTGCAGTGAAGCAGATGTCAGCTTTCAGTGTCTGACAGGGGACCCAATCCATTGCTTTTTGACGTCAATAGCACTGGGGCTTTTTCAAGGGCACGCATTTATCTTGTCGATGTGGTCTAAGCAGCCAGCCTCGCTCCGCTGCTCTGGCCTCACACAGGTGAGAGAGGTGGCTGGGAAGTGTTGTCACCTAAACTTTCCAAAATCCAACAGCTGTCACATGCTGCTCAGGACTCTCACGCGTGTTTGGGCACTGATCCCTGGTACTCAGTGCAGCGGGCAGTTGAGGGGAGGCTGCTGGGCTGTGCCTCTGTGTGTGGCTTGTGGAGGTATCCGGCACCAGGCAAGGTTAGAGCACCTTGGTGATAAGGACAAAGCAGCATCCGCAGGAGAGCAGTCAAATGGTAAAAGCGGTTAAGGAACTGTATTTGAAGGATCCTTTTTTCTGTTATGGTATTAAATGGTGTGTATCTTTTCCCAGATTCAGTGGAAAATATACAGGAAAGCTCCAAGAGTTTTTCTGAACGTAAAATAAACTGCACTGGTACGCATATGGAGGGAACACTGCCACTGGAGTGATTTTGTTATTACACCTGTACACGAAGTTGCTTCTCTGTGACTGAGCTGGCAATTCAATTAAAATTAAAATAAAAAAACAAACATGGGGAAAAGGACTGAAAGGGAGACATTTCTCATTTGTGAGGAGACAATGTCAGCACAGCAAAGGCATGAGGAACTGGAGGTTGAAGATGCTGTTTCTTAAGAAAGCAAGGTTTCCTCCACAGGAGAGGGGGTGTCCCTGTGGAAGAAAGGAAGTGTGGGTAGATGGTTTGGTTTGGTTTTGTGGGTGGAATCAAAGGAACGTACTGAAGTTGGGTATCAGTATGGGCTGTTAGGAAATTATCTTTCTCCTTCAAATGGTTTATAGCTCTAAAGTGATTTGTTGCCGTCACTGTGAGAAAGGTGCTACATAGTGCTGATAGCAGGCTTTTGAAGGGAGAGGTACCAGTGTCCAAATTCAAGGCACAAAGTGAGTACAGCCAGTGGATACATGTGGGCCCACACCTTTGATCAGGGAATGGGAATGTGAGGTTTATGGATCTTCAGCGAAAAGCAGAATAGTGATTGAATTGCTCTAAGGTGGAAATGTGGTAGAAGACATGCTCCAAAAACAATAACTGTTCTTATTCACATCACTGTATTCCTCACTCCTGGATACTTACTTATTCTAAAAGCTCACAGAGAAAAGATTTATTCAAGTTTCATTTAACCTCTGCAATATGTTCTGTGGTTGCTGCTGTCCTCCTACGGTGTACGGAGCTTCATGGAGCGCTGTGCTCTCTGGCTGAGCAGACAGAGCAAAAAGAGAGAGAAAGTGGGTGAAGTGTGTGGGTTTCAAAGAGAAGATGGATATGTCAGAGACTGATGGCAAAATGCCAATGTTGTAGGTCATACTGAGAAACGAGGAAGTTCTAGAAGTGTCTGTTTGTCTTGTCCAGATTTGGGAGGATCTCACTGCCCATTCCTTTGTGCCATGGTGAAGCCTGTTGTGATCTGACGAGCAACGTTGACAATCAGGCAGGGAGAGTCTCCTGCCAAAAAGACTCCTTGTCTTTTTGTGCAAGTGGAACCAGAAATAAATACGGTGTGGTGGGACTGATGCATCCAATTAGATTTGAGTGTGTCTGAAAGGTCAGGTCAGAGACAAGCTGGCCCTTCTGTGCGCATCGGTACCTGCTCTGACGGTCTGTTAGTGATCTTAGTGTTTTAAAATTCTACATGATGTTCAAAAGAAAAAATCCAGGTTAGTTCAGATGTTTGAATGGGACTTGGAAAAAATCTCCCTTTGAATTCTGACAATTCTGGTTTGTGGCCAATGTCAGCCTGGGAAAGCAAGGGTTATCTTGGGCAGTTCAAGTGTGACAAGACAAGCTGAATCTTATTATCAGAGATACAAAAAAAAAAAAAAAAAAAAAAAAAAAAACAAAAAAAAAGGGA
>VZRN01002121.1:993693-1013857 GCA_013397935.1 Dasyornis broadbenti
AAAAAAAAAAAACAAAACAGTAGCTAGAGCTTCAGTAGGCCTATTATAAAGCAAAAGCTTAGCTGATAGTATCAGGTGGGTGACAGCTGATAACTCCGTGAAGCAAACGTTGCCACTGCAGAGAAGCCATGTGTAAGTGTTGTGGGGACAGGAGCATCATTTGGCTCCAGGAACCAACTGCTCTGGAATTCTCTGATGAAATCTTTGCTTTTCAATAACTGTTTGTTTCGTTTCTTTAAGATGTGCTTATATGTCAATAGCACAACAAAGTGTTTTGTGACATATATTCTCCTGCATATGTAACACCTCAAAAACCCTGAATCCTGTTAATGAAGAAGTGACTGCTGTGAAGATTTAATTCTGGAGGGACAAGCTTTAGAAATGCCTGTAAAATACTAAAACCTTTCTGGTTTTCATCAGGTTCTCTACTGAAATTAATTTTACAGAATATCAAATTAGGTGCTGTTTGTTTAACTATTTGAACTGTGGGGGTTACATGCCAGATAAAGAAAAGTGTTTTGAATATAAAATAGTACAAAATTAAGTCATTTTAAAATGAGAATGAATACTGTGAGAAAAGCTCAGTCCCCTTCAGCTCTGATTAGTGACTGCGTGATACTTAAAGGGATAGGCTTGAATATTAATATGGTTGATGTGTCCTATCTTAAATATATTCTATAAAAATTACAATTAGGCATAAAGCATAAATCACCTCTGATTCTGTCATTTCATAAAATCTTCTGGGCTTTTTAGGGGGGGTAGGATTTTTTTTTTTTTTTGGAGGCACGTGTGTTGTTTGTTTTTGCCTTCGACATTAGCAGTGTTGTGATTCAAATTATCCTTTGCATTCAGAATGAAATTAGAGGACCTTATCTGGATGCTGATTGCAGTTTTGCTGATTTTTGTTCAGGACCAGGCAGCGTGCAGACATGACGGCCTCTTTTTCCCTGTCAAGATGCAGAAGAAAAAAACCTTGAATTCTCACATGTGAAGAAAGACTGGAAAGAGGAGACAGAGAGGAAGAGAGCAAAAAGTAAAATGGTAGGTAGGGTAAAGAGAGGAGTAATGCAGCTGAATTTCTGTGCATTTATGCAGCACAAGCTGGGACTTATCAGAGCAACGTGACAAAAATGTCAATTATGACCATTTCACTGCTATGTAACTAAAAGGAAAGGAATGCTCAGCTCTTGATATACAGCAATATCTTGATTTCTGTTTGTTGTTGAAGTTGAATTTAGTTAATGTCGTAATTACAAATATATTAGAAAGAAAAAAAAAAAGAAAAGTTTATACATGCCCTTTCAGACCTATCTCACCATCGACATCTCACTTGACAGCTCAAAGCAGTTAGAACATACCACGCAATTCTTAAAGCCCTTTTTTCCCCCATTATTCCTAAAGGTTTTCTTGATGTATATTTACATCAATTAATGATAAAATATGCACAAAAATTATCTTAGTGACCTTATTTTAAAATACTGGTTTGGATATGTTTTTTTTTCCACTCCCCCCTCACTTATTAATATCGATTACAGATTCTGAGAATATTTTTCTATTCTATTTTAATTTTTTCTCCATCTAGTCATTGTATTCAATCAGTAAGAACTTTCCTTTCTAATGTCTTTGTGTCTAGGTGCTTGGCACATCAGGGCAGGATGAGGGCATTCAGGTTACCATCTTTTTTCTTTTTTGTTTTTCTTGTGACAAATCTTTAACAGACTCTAGGGAAAATCAGTATATTTGAAAAAAAAAAAAAATTTCAACATCTCCTCCCCTAGGATATTTTTTAGAAGATAGATACAATATTGACTTCCTGGTATATGCTAAATAGGAAAAAAACCCCACATTTTTACGCTCTTAGAAATGTGTGTTGTCTATGTGAGCTGCATTAGACTGGAGTAGGATGGTAACAACAGATTGTATTCAGTATCCTCAATTAATGGTTTCCGCCAAATTAATGTCATATTCAGTTCTGATAAATACAACTTTCCTTATTTCCTAAATGTACTTCTGTTTAGGAAATGAGTTAAAAATAAATATGACAGTTACAGATAAAATAAAACTCGGACTTTGGGCACATTTGGATGAGTATATGATGGTAAAGTAATCTGTCAGTTTAGAGAAATCCTTCCTACCCCATTAATGGATACCTACCTGGCTCCTCTCTTGCAGGATACCCATGATGGTCTGGAAGAAAAGGCCCAGAGAAATTCATGGCTTTTGTGATGCCTTGTGGCATTCAACTCTTTGAACTAAATTTGTATAGCAAAAGCATGTGTTTCTTTTCAAGGGGCTAGAAAGACATTGCTACATTCAGAAATTACTTTTTGTATGTGTTGTGAGAAGCATTAGCCGTTCATTTTTACTCTACACTGTGTGTATATTTATTTATTTACTCGTTTTTGCAGATGGACACCCTAGCTTAAAAGACTCCCGACCAACAGTGAGGTCTCAAGGAGGTAGAGGGAAACATATCATGTCCTGTGTTCTGTGTTGTTTTCTTTTTGTCATCAGTCAGAGCAAGTCAGTTTTCTAATTACAGGGTGAGAAGTTATAAATACAGTATAAGACATAAGGAATGGGAAGAAATAAGTGAAAACCTATTAGGATGCCTTTCTAAATCAGCAACAGGAATTCCATTTTAAAAGCTCCGTGCAATATTGTATCAACAATACAAAAATGTTGGAGAGAATACAGAAAAACCTGAGCATTAAAAACATTTTTAAAAAGCAAAAGCAAAAAAAAGGCTGAAATTTCTTATCATCATACAAATGAATTTGGTTGGTTTGCATTGTTAGCATTTTTTTTTTTTTACTAATAATAGATTATTCAGTAAAACAAGAAGGTGAGGTGGTAAACTCCAAATGTTTGACAGAATTCTTCCAGAAGGCTTCTGCGGCATAGTACTAAAAAAAATCAAGTTAATCAAATGTGGTCTACTAGGAAATAGTTAACAGGTCTTCGACTTCTAGATCTAATTTACTTTGAACTTCAGACTATTTGTCAAATTCTTTACCAAATGGTCTTCAGGAAAAAATGAAGCCGGTGTACTCAGATGACTTTCTGTACAAGGGCAGGCTGAGCAGACTGGAACGTTTAAGCACAGAAGAGGTACAAATGTGGGAAGTGCTCTGGTAGAGGTGAATACAAAGATGATTTGCTGCAGAGGGGTTCGTATGGACTTAGGAGCTGGCGGGCTTAGAGAGAGGAAAAAAAGCCCTAACAAACTGCATTTCTTTCTTCCCCTGTGCCACAGAATTTAAACTGCAGGATGCACCTCTACTAATTTTGGATGGTCTAAAGTACAAACTGGTTGTAAAAGGGGCTGGGAAAACAAGAGAGAGCTGGCTAATGAATAGCTATCGAAGACAATTGTGTGGACACAACCTGTGACTTGTGAGATACCATCCTCATTTATTACTGACAGGTATTTTGCACGTTCCTTGGTGGTAGCAGCTATGGAGATGGACTGTGTACGAGATGGACTGATGTTCCGATCTGCAGCTGCATTTTTCTAGATTTCCGATTTGAATGTGAATATATGCACAAAAATCATCACTTTAATCTTTTTCCAGAACCTAAGAAAGATCCAGAAATCACTTGATGTAGTGTATTCCTGTAAAACCCTGCGCATAAAGCATGGGTTGCTGTGTGGCTCATTGCCCATTTTCCACTTGCTAAAGGTGCATTGCAACATCAAGACCAAAGGTGATCGAGCTTTGCTAAACTGGGTGGGCACAGTAACATTAACAGTTGTTCTTGCTCTGGAAAATATTCTAGGACGTGATGAGGAGGAATGTTTTTAAAAGTCAGCTTTTTCTGTATAAGGGGCACTTACATTCAAGCTTCTCGTGGTGATTACGCTCCAATTATATTCTGTCTGGCTCCTGTTGATTGCATTACAAAATGACAATTGAACCTCTGGATGCTTTAAATGTATTCACTGTTGGTGCATGACGCGGTGGAAAGCAATATCCTTCTGCATCCCAGCTCAGGAATGAGGAAATGAATGCACTGTGTAGTTTTGAGTAATTGCTTGTACTCTCTTCATGAATCTGTGTCTCTGGCATTTATTTAAACATAAACAACTCTCTGGTTGCCTCCAAGACTTTGGCTTTTCTTTTAAAAATTCCTTGGCAGATGAATGCTTTGTCTCCTCCTTCATGAGGTTAGTTGCTTCTCAACATATCCAACTTCTCATTTCCTGAGAATACAGCTGAGGAGCAGTCAGAGCTGAATCCCGGTTTTGGGGGGCCTCCTACATGCTGGGCTCCAATTGAAAAGAAGGTTGGCTTTATAACCACCATGTTATGTTTTTAACTAGTAGGTTTTTTGCTTTATTTGATCAAAATATTTTTTAAATTATTTATTTAAGTGTAAAATATAATGTTCAGACAATTCATATGTACATCTAAGTACAACAGTCTTTGAAAAAATTTATATTTTAAAACGTAAGTATTATCTAGTTCAGAAACAGTAAATAAAAACTAATTCCTTGCATAAGGATCTGGCCCTTCAGAAAATACACCCAGTTGTGAAATGTTTGTGAATTAACACCTTTGAAGAAGCTAAAAGCTTAAGGAGTCACCTACTCAATATACATAGCAAGTAATAACCTGTCTGCGGCATCCGACTTCAGTTTAGCAACAGAGCTAAAGATTATGGTTTTGTGCAACTTTAGCACCTCAACATTTAGGCTTACACTCAAATTTTCACCACATTCTTATATTTCATTGGCTTCTGGACTGAAACTTATGCCCACACGCATTCCTTAATGGTGGTGGACCCCAGGAAAATTGTGCTTAGGCCTAATCAAGAAGTAACTGGAATACAGGATGTTTCTGGCAGAGTCAAGTATGTTACTGGTTTGACAGATCTCAAGTTCAACCCTTTTTTTGGCATTGCAGTGTGTTTTTCCAGGGTAGCCTGCTTTTACTTGCAGAATGTAATACTTGTCTAAGGACTCTCTTGTATGCCTTTCCTTGTAAAAGAGATAAAATTTTAAAAAAAAAAGCAATACCCCAAAACCCAAAAGAGAAAGAAAGTCTTGCCTAACTCTTAGTGGAAGAACTGTGCTTTGTTCTGAGGTTAGAAAGCAAAATTGAAACAAAAGAACAGGCAGTTAATAGAACGTAGGATGTAGAGGTAAAACAAAGTCATTTCATCCGTGATGAAGAAGATGCCTACTGTCAAGCAAGCACAGTTTGAAGAAGACACAATAACTAATAACTTATTTGTACCTGGGTTATTAGGATAAATCTGCAGATAAGGATGTGTGTGTAATGGAAGCTTCAAAAGCTGCAAATCTGATGTGATAAATGATTCAAAGTACAACACATTAGCTTAGATTTTAATGTTTGTAAAATGAATGAAACAATACATCTATATGCCAAAACCGTATTATCATAAACGTATTTGCAAAACTATAAGACATAAATTGCACTTAAATTTAGTAATCTATGATGGTATGCTTGAATGTATCTTCGTGATTAAATGTGAACAATTGCTCCTTTAAGGTAAAGGTCTGTGTATGTGTGATTAATCAGATTGAAATGACAGGGCGGACAGCTCTTGCCATGCCTGGTTATCAGAGTGATTGATTTTAGTCAATGCTGCTGGATGAAAAAAATCTGTTAATAACTACAGCTGCAAAACTCCTGATGTCACTGATAGCACAAATCACTTCTCACACTCTGTATTATCTGGCTCATTTGCAGATCCGGAGCACACAAACCCATCCACTGGAATGCAAAATTAATAACGTACAGATTTATGCAAGAGGGACGACTGCAAAGTGCGTTGCATGAGCAGTGTAAGAAGCTGAAAATTGCTGCTGTTGTAGCTGTCATAGGCACGTTATTTTCTTTGGTGTGTGTGGAGATTTTGCTGTCAGGCTTTTATCCTCCAGATTGTTTGTGCTGTACTTCTCTTTATGCTTAAAATAGAAAATCAGCCACTGAACCTGGATGCTATTAAGTGTTCTTAGAACAGTTCTTAACCAAGTTGGCTGATTTGCACTTTCTGATGAAGGAACATTTGGTTGTTTATTGCAGGCTCTGAGCAAACGTGTTTTTCCGAAATCAACTAAGATTACAAATTGCATTGCATCAACAGAATTGTTTATCATAGGTACATTCCTTGCCATCTAATATTTATCCTTTTAGTCGTGTTTTTATTTTGAAAGATCTGGAGTTTATCTTCATCAAACATTGTGTCTTATCTGCATTTTGCAGGGCCTAACAGGGAATGCAGATGTCTTATGGACTTCATAGGAGAAATGGGACAACAAATAGTCTCGTGTTTGGTAGGATTGCTGCTCTAAATCCAGCCCCTTAGCCAGCCTTTCTGCGCTAGCTTTTCATTTGCTCTTTCCCACTTGCCTAAAGCGACACATTTGATATCTCTCCAAACATAAAAATCTTTTTGGGTTCTTATAGTCCCTTGTCCCCCCAGAATTTTCAGATGCATCGATTTTCAGGAAGCACATAGAGCGACGGCCTGAAATGCTGAGGCTCTCGATTTTTTGAAATGATAAAATCATCCTTTGCTTTTTCAAGCTTCTGCTTTCTGCTCTGTAGGTAAGTTCTTCCACTGCAAAAGCATTTCAATGAAAAATCCTCATACTTACTAATGTGTATGCTATTTCATCCCACTGCTGTTTAGTTCTGACTGGTGTTCTGCAGAAGACCAGAGTGTGCTCACAGGGATACCAGTTAGCCCCAACATTTCATGTATGCAAATAATGGGGGAAAAAAATGTTCAGTTCAAGAAAGCAGAGATGATTCTTCTTAAGGAGGATGTTAAAGCGCTACTGTCATTATTATTTGTTCTTATTTCTCCAGAGGATCTGGGTCTTGATTATGATTCTGTTGTGGTAAGTGCCTCTATCAATCACAGGGAGATCAAGTCCTTGCCTGAAGATGCGCATATAAAGATACCCCATGCAGTAGCATGCCTTGAAGGAGCTTGATGGTAATTTCATAGGTGCCAAATATATTAATGTGAGTTCAGGTAGACTGGCATGTTTCTGAAGTGAGAGGGGTTTCAAGATGAAACCTTGTATTTATTTATTTATTTTAATTATTCCTGTGATTCTCACGGGAGAATTGTGATGCAGAAACAAAGGGCTTACCTGACTTTCAGATTTGCGACTTTCTGAACTTCGGATATTGTCTTTTTATATATTGAGCAGGGTTGTGTAGGAGTTCTCTGTTAGGTGCTTTCATCAAAGGAATGAAAAGCTGAAGATGAATCCTTGCCACTAGTGCAGTTTACTGAGGAATTTACTGAGGAATTATCCCTTAATCTAAAGGTCATAACATTTCAAATAACATGCTTTTCATACTCAGAATGGACCCAATTGCCCTCTAAGCAGCTGATAACTTTGAAATGCTGTTTAGCCACAGATACCCATACATTCATTACCTTCCCTCACTTTCCTTTCGTACAAATAACGAACCTTGAACTCTACTGCAAATATGCTTTTGTCTTTCGTCCAAGCAAAAGAGTAAGAGTTGCCTCTAAGCCTGCACAAAGTCAGCTGTGGAACACCTGTGTGTGGTGTTCCTGAGTTCACTGCTCGGTTTGTTTGCAGATACGGCAAACCGAGGGGACATTTAAAATACTGCCGGTTGGTTTTATGCGCAAGAGGAATCCCAGCCAGGGAGGAATCTGAACTAGGAGAAGGAGACAGGAGCTCTTGGCTGCACTCTTTTGCTAACGTCATTAAGCCATTGCCATAAGATTGTGTGAAGATGCACCACCCAAGGAATTTTAGATAAAAGGTCCCGGTTTGTCACCGAGTACAGGGCATATACACACATCCATTCCATTTCACAGAGCATCCTCTCTGTCTCCAGGCACAGCTGCAGGACTCTTCATAAATAAATAACCTCGTGTAAGACAGATTATGTTCCTCGGATATCAATCACTGGTAAATATCGTGTTCCTACTTACGGTGTAAGAATACTAAATGGAAACTCATGAAGATTTCAGATTGCCATTATATTTACAGTCCTGGGGCTCACTGCTGAGAGTTATTGGATGTCTTTGCCTCTGAATGGGGGCTGATAGCTGCAGTGGGATACTCATTCCTAGCTTGTCTCTCAGATTTTCAAATCAAGGTTAATTGTACTTCCTAAAGCACTACCTCTGAAGCACTGTAAATATTGCAAAAGGATTCCAATCTTGGTCAGCTGGGGTCCGTGAGGAAACAGTGCAAAACCCCCAAACTCGTCCTTTCCTGAATCCATATCTGGCAAACGTTTTGGACCAAAGTGTGCTGAGTATTGTGGGATTAAATGTAGTGGGGGGGGGGTGGAGGGAAAAATATGTCAAAGAAACATCAGGAGTGTTGGAGTGCTTTCTAGTAGCTGCACAATGAGAGGGCAATTATTTCATTCCCCTTTCTTCTACTGGGCCATCAGCTCTTTTTCTGTCAGAAGTCAGATATTCCCCAGTTCCAGCTGCAAATAATACAGCCCTGCATGTGCTGCCATCAAGGAGCAGGGTTGGTTTAACCCTGAATTGTTGCCATCTTTCGGAGGCAGTGAGTCCAATTTCTTTGCAGTCTGTTTGAATGCTTCCCTCACCAGGCACTGTTCTCCACTGGCCAAAAAAAAGATGAGAGATTGTTTACAGATTCAGGAGTTCTGTGTTGGAGACTGTCAGTGTTTTGAATGAAACAACAGCTGGGTGTTCTGAGATGACTCTTGATTTTTTTCAGTGCAAGACAAGCTGCTGTTTCATTCCTTATTAATTTTGGCTTATTTATAAATAATTCCAGACAGGTTTCAATATTTATTTTTCATATTCTTTTCCATTCTGTTTATTCTTACAGGGAAAAATAAGGTTAGAATGTACAGATTCCTCCCCTCAAATGTTTGTTGAGGGATGATTGTTTTCAGCAAGTATGATTTTTGACCATGGTTTTCTTTTTATTTCTGTTTTGAGTTAAAGCCACAAAAAAAATTAGTTTTAATATGCCTCTTCATTTGCCATTTTTGTGATAATGTTCTAGTTCATACAACATCGTGGTTAGTAAGTACAGCGTGGGCCTCATAACACAGCCTCCTGAATTTTCCAAGAAGATTGTTTCAGTGCGGGGGAAGCTTATTATTTTGCTATTAGTATCAATTACAGGGTAAATAATTTCCAGATAAAAAGTGATTTAGCTTACCACAGAAATGCACAGTGTTTTCAAACGTGGAAATCAGAAGCTTAATTTTACTATTTCTATGAAACAGTCACAAGGAGAAAGCCATTTATGAATTGAGAATTGGGGGTAGAGACTTTTTAGAGGTGCATTCAGCCAATCTTGATTCTCTTAAATTATCTTAGGTATTTTCAAGCATTTTTCTTCAGTGGATTCATATTTCAGACAGTATTTCTGACAATCTATTTTATGCTTCATTGAACACAGGGTTTGAAATTCTAGTTCATATTGGCACAGTAGTGTCAAATTTGTAGTGATAAATGGATAACTTTTTTTTTATTTTAAATAGGTCTCTGTTGTTTAATTTGAGATCTGTAATTTTTTTTTCGGTTCATTACTTCTGCTATTTTTCTGTCTAGGAAAAAGTGATTAAAAGAGACAGAGGGATCAAGGTGCTTTAGACTTGTCCATGAGAAGAAATGGATTGTCCAAGGGAGGGTAAATGTACTCATACCATCTATTCATTTTGCTTTAACAGAATTAATGCCATAGTTTTCTGAAATTTTTTTTTTTTTTTTTAGGGAACCCCCACTGCTACTCTTGGGAATCTGTTTAAAATGTCCAACCCAGGATTCATTATTGGGTAGTGTGCTTGCTAATGTTATTTTCACAAGCAGAGTTCTTCTATTTAGGTGTATCATGAATGAAATTTCTCGAATTTCAACAGAGTAGCAGTGTTGGTAAATTATAACCGCCTTAGACTTAAAGTGGTAATACCTCCTATCATTATTTAAGAATGTTGTACTATGTAATTATAAGGAGGAGGAAGCTGAAGAGGAGATTAAGCACTGAGAATATGCTTCTATTTTGGCATGTTCTCTATTATTCTTTATCCATTTTAGAACAAACCATATCTCCTCAAAAATGAGCCCCGAATCTGAAGAGTTTGTCATGTTGCTTGCCTAATTCTACAGAAATTTGCATTTTATATAATCCATGTAAGATAATTCTGATCTCAGTCCTTAAGATTGTGTAGGTTTTGTTTTCATCTGTTTTTAAACTTCAGATTGGTGTAAAATATTGTTAGATTTTCCTGTGCTGTAATAGCTGTGAGAGTCCACTTTTTGTATAGACTGCAAGTAGAGAGAACACAGAGTGAGATTATAATGTCAAGAGGGCAAAGAAGGGAGTTGCCTACCTGTGGTGAACGAATACCTTGTGAGACCTGAACAGCATCATGTATGTCTAAAAACAATACAGGAAAGTAGCTCTTCCTTAAACTGGAATAAAGAGCTTGCTTCTGAAACTGGTGAGTGACAATTTAAAGGCATGGTGTGATGAGGAGTAGGACTATGCCCTTTATTTGGGTCTTTGGCTTGCATGCGCTCATGTGCATTGCATTTTCTCGTGTATACTTTGTGTTATGAACTATTCAAGTTCCTGCTTTGCGTGTGCATCAAACCTACGTGTGTTTATTTTCACCAGGAAAATCTGTTTGGCATGTGGTTTTGACTGCCGTGTGTCCAGGAACAGATGAGTGTGAATCATAAAATCATAGACTACCCTGAGTTGGAAGGGACTCAGGGATCAACTCCCGACTCCACATGGGGCAACTTAAAAGTTAAAGCAATGTCTGAGAGTGTTGTTCAAACCCTTGGACACTGACAGGCTTGGGGCCACGACTTCGCTGGGAAGCTCGTTTCAGTGCTCAGTTCAGTGAAGAACATTTCCCTAATCACAGAGTCAGACAATATCAGGTTGGAAGGGTTCTCAAGGATCACGTGTTCCAACCATTCTTAGCAAAAGCTCTGTCTCAACAAGACAGCCCAGCACCCTGTCCAGCCAATGCTGGGGAAAGCACCACTTCTCTGGGGAGGTGATTCCAGTGGATGATTGCTCTCATTGTGAAAAATTTTCCTCGTGTGTGCAATCAGAATCTCCCCAGGAGTGACTTGTACCCATTACACCTTGTCTTTTCCACGTGACTGCCTGTAAGTCGTGCTCCGTTTTTTGTTATGTTTAGGCTACCTTTCACAGTGGTTTCAAGAATCTGATTGCTTCTAGACATGCTAAACTGTTACGTTACAGTACAAACAGAAAATCTTTCGGTTAAGAAAAGATGAAATGTTTCAACTGGCACATATTTACGTGCAAATGTGTGTGTATATATACATATTCATATATGTAAAACACAGTCTTATGTATACGATACTTAAATCATGAATAAGTGATAAATATAATACTTACATCATGAACTGTGATGCTAAAAATATGTTAAGGCTTGAACAGAAATCTCAGAATGACCAGGTGACCTTTTGTCCTTAAAATTCTGGTGGAAAAGCTTCTATTTTACCATTTTCTTTACCATTACAAATTCAAGAAAGCTGCCTTTCATTAAAAGTAAGAATAAGGAAGAAATAGAAGTACACAGACTCTCATCTTTGGGATTTTTTTGACAGGGCTTACTGTTGGATTTCTGCAGGCATGTGCATTTGAGGACATGTTGGTTTGTATTCCGAAGGATGCTGTGCTTACCACCATAAGCTCTTGATATCATAAAATGCTTCCAATACTATTTAGACATGAGATCACTATCCCACTCTCAGATTTGATTATGTTTGGCCAAGAAGTTAAAAAAATCACTGTACCTAGAAAAAGGGCATGATCTCTTTAAGCCTAATTTCCCCAGGCCAAAGTGTTAAGACAAAAAGATATGGTGCTTTTAAGAAGGAAATGCAGAAATACGTTTAGCATTAAGTGTTTTCCAAGAGAACGAAAGGTTTTTTTGGGCTGGGAGTGAGGATTGATTGCTGGTGGATCGCATCTATAATTCGTCAGTTGTCTCCGTTTATTTTGATACTTGTGAATCTGTAACATAGGCAATGACACTTTAAAACAAAATGCTTCTCCTCCTCTTCTTTTTCTCACTGATTTGCTTTAACTTCATCTGTGTTGACAGAAAGGAGTTGGAAGGAAGAGAACTTGGATGAATTCATCTGTCATAATGGGAGAAGAAAGGCAAGAAAGAGCTTCTAATGTTTTAGCAAGCATTAGAATGTTAATAGACAATTAACATAATTAAATAAAAACATTCTGGTTTCTAAGTAGTGTGCCAATTTTCAAAAACCAGCTATTCCTTGTTGTCTCTTTCTTGAGAGATATAAATCAATTTGTCTACTAAATCCAGGAGATGTCAAAGCACATGTTTTATTTATCATGGTGTGTCCATCTCTTTGTCTTTTCTTTTATTGAAAATGTGGGTTGGTTTGAGATTTAAAATTGTTAATTTTCTACCCTCTCTCTCTACTTGAATGTCCTTTATTTTCATGTGCAGCCAAAGAAGCATGAGCGTAAGCTTCCATGCTGTGCGTATAAATAACTCCTCTAGCAACTGGAAAGAATTAAAACACGGCATCAGCAGCGGCGTCTGCGTTAGTTGGAATGGTTTACCCAGGATATGCTAACTGATAAACTCGTATCTATTTAGGAAAGATTTAATTAGGGTCCTTTTGTTACATAAACTAAACCATATTATCGTAATAAAGCATACATAAAATAATGAATACAGCATCATTTTTTATAATTTCATTCAAATGAGATGACTTAAAGGTAATTTCTACATTTTAAGCATTTAGTTTCATGACATTCCCTAGCAATTCACCAATTATAATGCCTCAAATGTTTGCCATTATTAAGAAACATTTAATGTAAGATTAGATCAGTCATAAATATTTTATAGGGAGAAAATATATGATTTCAGGTACATCCCAACATCTTTATGCCTGTAATTCTGCGCATCTGCATACAAATAAAAGGGATGCTCTATTAGCATATTGCACTCCTACTGCATCCTTCTGCTGTGGGTGAGTCAGGCTTGAAACAACCTGAAGACTGTTTCAATTTTGCTTCCAAAGTCAGGCCAGATACATTTTGGGATGACTTTTCTTCCCTTTCCCTGCTCCTGTCATCTCAGCAGCCTTTGCAGTTGGGTTATGGCTGTTCCCAGGCACCTGAAGGTCTCTCCTTGACTGTGGTTCTGCCCAGCACAGTAAGGGACAGGTCCTGCAGCCTCCTTGTTGTTTTTCCAGGCAGCAATCTGGAGACCGCTACGGCAGATATGCCGCTTTGGCTTATTCGGAATGAAAACCGGAAGTGCTGTGACGTCTTAAGCGATGGCGCGGGGTTTTGAAGGGCTGTGGCGTGGAGGTGCTTTGCTCGGTACCTCCAATCACCTTCTGAACCGCATTGCTCTTGTTGAGGCATTGCTTTTCCTTCCCAGGGAAGACAAGGTTTACACCGTGGCAGGCCCATATGAGTAGGGCAAACCGGTCTTTGCGAATTCCCGGGGAAGGGGAAAGTGGAGAGAAGAAAACCACATTTCATTTTATATTTAACAGCCTCTTATGGCAGGGTTGCTATCTGAGGACAAAACAGTGCTGGGTGTGTATTCTATTTGGATCACACATTAACCAAATTTCTGTCAATGATTTAAAATAAAAACAATGTTAATTGTTAAATAGAGGAGAACAGTGTTTCACAGAACCATTTAAAACTGTCTAACCAAATGAAATTAAACATAGTCCCTTAAAAGGTTGTTTCATAGTTTACATCTTTCCTGTTTTCTGCAGTTTTGTGCATCTGTAAATCTTGCCAAGTCTGTTTTTGTTGACAGGCAATATTGGTCTTCCTTTGAAAGTTTGATTTGCTTCCTATGAGATTTCTTGATATATAGTAGAAATTTAGTTGTAACTTAAGCCTGAAAAATCCTGCCTTGACTGTTTCATTGCCTGTGTCATAACCTTAAAAATCTGTGTGACCCACATGCTGCCACATGGGTGTTGAAGCAACAGCATTTCTTTTAATAATGAACATAATTATTAGGAAAGGGACTAAAATAATAAAAGACAAAAATATACATATTCTTATGTAGAATATAGGATTCTTATGTTTTCAAAATATTTTTAGCTGTATTCTTGGCAACAGCTCCTTACAATTTTATTTTCATTTAGCTATGGATTCCCCTTAGACATCGATACTAATGCAAGCAGTAGTCCCCATTCAATGCATAGAAGGCTTTTATTAAGTTGTAAGGGTATGAATAGTGTCTTTGCTTTTTTAATTCTCCTTTTTTTTTTTTTTGGGCAAACTGGTATTGGAAAGAGAGAGATTTTAGCAATATCCTTTCTGGGTATTTAACAAAATGCCGCTAAAAATCAACGGTATGAGAGAATTTATTTCCTTCCAGCAGATATGAAAGAAATACAAAGTTGTTTACAATGGCACCATTTCACCATTTACTTCCCTTTTTTCACTACATGATAAACACAGTATTTATGGTGTGAGATGACCATTTCTTTTCATCATACACCCTGTAAAGTAAAACCAGCCATCAGTTCCTTGGTACCAGCTCCGCTGGTATGAATGAAATCTCTTCTACTGAGTCGATCTTGTGGTTAGTTTTACTTTGGAGCCTTGGAAAGGCATAAACACTGATTGAAACTTTTCACGGGTTTTGTGCCTGAGCTCTTTCCCGTGTTGACTTCTCTGGTGCACACATTCAGTCCACAGCCTGTCCCTCTTCAGGGGTGTGTGTTCGAGGTCTCTTCCTTTCGCCAGAAGTCTCTTTTGACAATACCTGTGGGAGCAGCGTGTTTAACCTCTCCACCCCAAAGTTAAATTTCAGCCAAACTAACAGTTCAGAAAGTGATTAATGAGGGTGGTAAGCAGGCTGACAGGGCAGATAGTATTGACTGCATAAACCTGTTTAGTTAGGAAACTGGGTAAAAAAACCCCATAAAAATTAAATGTAACCTCTAATGCTTCCTTGTCATGAGGCATAGGAAGTGGGAAACACTCACAGTAAATTACAGTTCCAAGGAGAATGTATGCCATTACGATAAATGTGATATAAATTGGTAGATAGGCTGGCTTTCATTTCAGCTGCCCATTGCTAAGTCATTGTCCCGCCCCAGACTAGCTGTACTGTAGTGATTCATAGATCATTTCTTGTAAGGAACGAACACAATTCTGGTGGAACTTGGAAATTGGTAGTAAAGCTCGTTTTTAAAACATTTATTTATTTCTTTTAATGATACAGTAGAAGCTGAAACTAAAATAAGGGCAGAAGTCTCCTCCATTTCTCCTTCAAATTCTGTTGGAAGGAACACAACATTTGATTCTCACATCTTATAAAGGTATAATAAGGCAGATGTCCCTCAGGTTGCAATCTCCACTTAACAAGAAAAACTGAGGAGCTGTCTGGATTTGTATGGTGTTTGAACCAGAAGTTGGAGATTGGCAGTTTCATCTGTGGTGGTGCTTGTCTGCATCTTGGAAGAGAAACAAAAAATTGAAAAAGCTCTTAACTTTTGGTTTATTTTTCCTAATAAAAGTAAATTTTTTTGAAACTCAAGTCAGGAAATGGAAAAGTGAATGTTCTCAAGGTAACACCAGCTCAGCCACTTTACACAAATAGCTTTCTTCCCCCAGTAGATTTCTAAAGCTTATTATATTACCATTTGTTTTGCTCTGCATGGAAGAAATTCCCTTCCTTGCAAGGCATACACTGCCTGCAGTACACTGTCAATAGCTAAACAGTACTAATAGCAATGATTAAAGGATCAGATGTGCTGTTCAATTAGGAGAAGCAGGTTTTCCTTTCCTGAGTCTTGATTGGGGATGATATTGATGTAACCCTAATTTTCACTGTGTATATGTTTTGAAATGTAAATATAAAACAACACATCCGGAAAATGTGGCCAAGCATGAGTGAGATGTGCTAGGCTGTGCATCCCTGCGACGCACGAGCAAACAGAAAGGGAATGAGCAGCCAAGTCATTCGATATCCTGCGCCTCACTCAGCTCTGCACCTCAGCCTTATCTTCCTCCCGTTCATCACACGCAGCTCACATATCATTACCCCCTCCCCCATGCAAGTAATTTTGTTATCAGCCGCAATTATTATTTGCCAACAACACCGAACAGGAATTACAGAACTGGAATTTATAAATTAAAACTGCCTTGCAGTTCAACTACGCTTTGCATATTTCTGCCCCTGGTTTGTGCTGGCTAGAGCAAGCTCGACAATGAGATCATGCAGAGGGGCTTTTGAAAGTTTTTCTCAGGGTTTTTCTGCACTTCTGAGGACCGAAGAGGTGTCCTCAGCATTGAGTGTGCTGCCCTCTGCTGCTGCGTCCCTGCTCGCTGTAGCCTCTGCTCATGGGGAGCATCCCTCAGCCGGGCCGGGAACCTCTTTGCAAGACCAGGGCTGATGGAGATGAGCTCAAGCCAGAAGCGGCAACAGGAGCTGTGCCTACAGCAGAGCACGGCGACAGGCCAAGGGCTGCAGCTGAAATACAGCTCCTGAGCCGAGGGGCAGACGCAGGTCCCAGCAGCCAATCCAGCTTCCCCAGCACTTACTGGAGGCAGCCGTGAGCACAGGCAGCCAAAGCCCGGGATGGGCCAGGGGAGAGGCTGCAGGATGCTCTGTGCCTCAGGCAGGGCGCTGTCATAGCCTGCCTCTCTAGAGAGGAATGTATCAATGTAAACAGGGTTTAATTACTGTCTCTGCCTTCCCTGCTGAGAAATGGTGAGAGAATGGAACCAGGACATGTGGAATTGGCACCAGTGGGAAATCATCCCAAGTAGCATTTATCTCTTATTAGCCATTTTGGGACTCATACAGTGAGACTGGCTATCATCAGCAGAGGAAACGTGAGTCTGAACATGGCAGATCTGACGACAATTCTGATCTTAGTGACTAATGCTGTCAGGGGAAAGGGGGGAGGTGATGTCTTGCGTGGGAAAATAGAGGTGAAAGAAAACTGAGCTGGAGAAAAGTCAACTTTGAGAATGCTTTAACATTCTCAGGTCTTGTGATAGACCTACTGCAGCCCCAGAACTTCTGCTTGGATTTTAGAAAATAAGATCCCATCCAGTATTTGACAATTTTGCTGCTCCCTGAATTTGCAAAGTTTCTTAAGGTTCATGAGATGCAATAAGCTGCCTAAATATTTCACCTTTGTTTTGTCATTTTGTGTCTGCAGGAGTTGGGAAGCTGTGTTGTTTAACACATGAAAAGTGAATAATTAAGAGACCTCGATTCCTTCCCTAATGGATGTGAATGCCAACAGTAGCTAATCAATGAGAAGGAGACTTGTATTTGTTGATTTTTATCAAGAAATGCAAGAAAGAAAGGAGACAAAATTGGTTTTCTCCTTTGTTTCCACTGGAAAAGAATAGCAACTAGGCTGTGATGTAATTTTACTAATACTGGCCAAAGAAGAGGATATATTACAACAATGTAACTCCATAGGCTCGGTAAAGAACAGCTAATTGAAAGTCAAACAGTTCAAAAATGTGACCTAAGGACTTTTTTGTCCCTGCAGTTCATCCCATGGGGTGGTAACTTCCACTTCTTCTCAATATTGATAAGGTGATCCATTTTATTTCCTGAAAATGAGTTAAAGAGGGTGAGTTTTCCTTTTCATAGAAAGACAGCAGAAAGAATAGCAGAAAGGAACAGGTCTAGAACTGTTATTTGGGTATCTTTCAGTCTGTGAGGAGGACCCCTGTGGTGTTATATTCAGAGACATTTATTCAAATGTCTCAAAGCGAATCTTTTCTCAAAGATCTAAATTTCAGTTGTCAAAACTTTCTCCTTTCAGATATAGCAACAGAAGACTTTAAACCCATGGGAATAACTTTTGGCTTGAATTTAAATGCACATCTCCAGGGACTATAAACTCAAATCAGACTGCTTTCTACTCAAGATTCCGCAGGTAATTCGATATAGTTCAGAAATTCTTTTCAGAGCCAGGCCTCGCCCAACCCACCACACACACTATGAGTAGGGTGGATGGAGACCCCTCTGTGCTTCAGGCAGACACTCACACCTCCTTTTATTGACATTCCCTTGCACTGGTTCTTCTTTTTCTCTCTACATCAGTTTTGCATGTCTTTGGCAACTGGTGCATGTTTCCAGCTCTCTTGTACACTGAGCTACTCACAGCTGTCTCTTGGTTTCATGGTACACAACGCTTTTGCTCCAGCTTTGCTTCCTTTGTTTTGGCTGGTGTGCTTTAGAGTTCTGGAAGTGTTTCTCCATTTCAGAAGAGGAGGTCTCTGAAAACACAGGCAAGTCATCACAACTTGATGCAGCGTGACGCTTCAGTTGGCTGTGAGTGTGCTGAGGAGCTGTACCGTGAGCACTGCACATCTCTGTGGAACGCAGATGCGTGTGTACAGTCCTGGCTATGGACACACAATCTATGGACACACAGTTTTCTCTGTGCGGGATGCCCTAATTCATGAGGTGCAGCTTTTCTGCAGCACGAGAGGTTTCTGGAACCGTGACCATTCATAACCATCATGAATTGTTAAGGGATGATAAGCCAGTGTCCTCGTAGGCAGTAATTATCAATTTGGTTTCTACTGCGTTGTGCATACGCTGTGTTTGTCTCAGTCTAAGGACGTCTGTAGCACTGACTGCTGCTGGATATCAGACAGGGGATGGCCTTCACAGGTGACGTGCTTCTGCTTCTCAGAAAGCTAAAGTTCTGGAAGAAGCTTTGCTCAGCCTTCCAGCTGCAGCGCCACACAATACTTCCATGGAATGGGATACTGTGGGGAGCGTGTGTTAAAATGCTTATGAGAAGGACATATCAGTGTCGTTAACTGACAGAAATTTATCAGTTCTTTTTATGTGTGTTGGAAAGAGCAGGCCAAAGCAGAAGCTCATCCCATCATGGGCGCCAGCACAGCTACAAAGTACCTATGTTACCAAACCAGAGAACTCATCATGTCCAAGTCTTCACTTTTATCGCACTGTGCGGTCTTTTTTTAATCCAGCACACACACTGAAAAGGAACAGAAACAAAACAAAAAAAACCACCAACCCTCAAGGTCAGTCAGTCTAAATAATGACAGGCAATACAAATGCATTTTTATACATAAACAGAAAAGGAGTGGGGAAGGTCTTTCTCATTATGCCAAATGGCAGTCTGGCTATGATTTAATGCATTTGAAATTAAGTCTGTCTCTTCAGCTGTACATTTTTACTAGGTCTGCAGAACAGACTGGCAGACAGTGTGAGCAGATGCTTCTGGTTGGATCAGGATAAATTTCTTTGTGCTGGCTTTTTGGTCTGATAAAATCTTTTGAATCTTTGTGCAGGATGACAGCAGCAGTGAGCTTTAGGTGTTTTCCACTTGAAGTGTTGGACCAAGTGAGTCTGCTGGTGCATCGTTGCAGGGAGTCTGTAAAGGCAGCATCTGTTTAAAGATCTCTGCTCACTGCATAGGTAAACAACAAATATGACTCCATGACTTCGGTATCTTTCTCCTTCGTTCCATTTTCTCATGGCCCCTGAAAAAATGTCATTTTTCTTGTGAATTCCTGTGATTTTTTTCACTCAGCCAGTGCAACATCTGGTCTTTTAGGGATTTACAGAATGTGAGATCAACACCTTATTTCATAAGTAACCCAAAGAAAAGGAGATGGTGGTTTGGTGGTTTATTTCTTCAGAATTAGAAGAAGTAGTAACCTACTTTTTTTCCTGCTGCCTTATGTGTGTGGGTGTTCCTGGGCAGTTCCAGACGTAAGATATTTATCAATAGTCAAACTCATGAAGTCCCAGATCCCTGTTTCTATCCCACAAGCAGACCCTGATGACAACGACCTTTTCCTGAGGAGTGCGGAAAACACATTATGCAACCATTTATTATGAACTGTCACAATATCGATCATAATTCAATACATAACAATTAAAAAGCACCTCCAGAATGACATGAGACACAGAATGGCCAAAATCATGGCTGGGTGTTGTTGACTGAACGGATTAGATGTGTAATTCATTATTGTTCCTGTGAACACTTCAAAAGCTTAAATTTTTACTTTAAACCAGAAAATTATCTAGAATCTCTGAAAAGTGATTATGCTTGCTTAACAATCCGAAGAAATTGAATTGGATGGAAAGGAACGATTCCCTCTCCCCCCGCCCCCCCCCACCAA
>VZRN01002121.1:1013894-1030612 GCA_013397935.1 Dasyornis broadbenti
AAAAAAAAAAAAGAGTTTAAAATGCCGTTCTTGATAATTCTCTATATGCATGATTTTTCTCTGTTCCTTTTTTTGTTCCTTTTCTTTTCTTTTTTTTTTTTCTGCTTAGAAGCTTTGTTATCTGGATCTTTGGTTCTTCCTGCTCCTTTCATATCTTAGCTACTCTTTCAGCAAGAGTTTATGGCCTGTGAGCCAATTGCCTTTTTCTTCTTTAATTATGAAAGCTGAAGGCCACTTTGTCTGCCCTGAGTGCTTAATTGAAGGAGGACCATGCTTGCTTTTTTGTTCCTGCCCAGCTTGCCAAGAGTGCGGTGCACTGCTACGAAGGGACAACAGCTTCTTTGGTGATTTCTTTTTAACTAGCATCCTGAAGTAAAGGGGGGAGCCAATAAGGAGATTATAGTGCTCTGTCCCTTATTTAGGAAAGACTGTGATGGCCTAGTCTAGGTTAAGTGTATGTAGAATGTTCTTCAGTTTTCCTTCTGCATTGGCGGAAGATATGGAAAGTATTTTTTAGAGTTCGCTTAAAACATCGTGTGTCTCTCTCTTTTTCCCCGTACTAAAAGGGGAAAGGGGTTATATTCACAAAGAAATCCCATCCCCTGCTTTCTACTCTTTCATCACTAAGTGATATTTTTCTCATTAACTTGTTTTGAAAGAAGTGTATGTGTAGTCACTGCAAGCTGGTTGTTTGGCCTTTTACATGCCATTCCTATAAATCAGCCAGAATGTGACTTTCAACAATAATTATCTCCATTCAGGTTTTATTATTTATTTGCCTTGGTTTAATATATTTGCCCAGTTTGATATCTGAATGAGTCATTGTTTTATAAAAGGCATGTCTTTAAAACTATTCAATACAGTGATACGATTTCTGAGCAGGGAAACATTTGAATTACTCTTACAATATTTGTGCTAAAACGATAATCAGGCACTCTAGTTCTGCCCTGAGATCCTTACTAAATTGGCGGTGGGATTGAACTTGGCTCTGAGTTTTCAGAACATGCAGATCTTACGACTGAGTCATGGAGGGTGAACTGTCACATATCAAAGCTTAATTATTGCATAAGTTTATCCTTCAATCGTTCTCCTCTGAATTACTCATACTAAAAGAAAGATTATTTCCTGTTGTGATGCCTTTTATTGTCCCAGGAACAAATCCAATGATACCAAAGGAAGCTGTGGTTGCAGTTTAGTGACAGAATACAAAAATAAATGTGATAATTAAGTTATGCTATGAATATTGGTTATAAATTACGTTGTCTCATGTAAGCACTTGGGATTTCTGTTGTCTTTTTCTTTCTAGTGCATCATTTTTCCACAATATTGGAAGCTTGGCCACGTGCAGAGATTTTCTTATCTAAGGACACCAGCTGTTTACTGGAGGATGAAACTAGTTGTTCCTTTCTCAAGCAATGTCTGTCACAAGGAGACAAAAATGTGTGTATGACTTGATTTGTTTCCATAATGACGAATGTAGCTTAGTTAGGAAATTGATTATGAAAATAGAAACCAGACTTTGAAAAGCAATTTGAAGATACGGTGTAGATCTGTTATGATCATTTTAAGGCTTCTGAGAATATTTCGCTTACGTAGTTAATCTCTTCAGTGTCTGGCAATAATGTTAATGTGGGAAGCCAATGTTGAGAGTAGGATGCACGCTTGGCTGATATGCACCCAAATTATCTGCTAACTACTTAATGCATTATTTCCATGGAATGAGTACATAGAATGCAAATGTAATATAAAGCTGAGACATTAATCTTCTTCAGAATATACAAGTATCAGCACAGAAGAGCAGTAATCTCATTTAGGCTTTCTTCGAATAATGTTGAGAGATTTTGACTCT
This sequence comes from Dasyornis broadbenti, assembly GCA_013397935.1. NCBI lineage: Eukaryota > Metazoa > Chordata > Aves > Passeriformes > Dasyornithidae > Dasyornis > Dasyornis broadbenti. The sequence continues at coordinate 1,015,744 of VZRN01002121.1, forward strand.
CTACTGGTTTAGAGGCATAAGCAACGATTTGAGAGTCAGGATCCGTCAGGTTCAGGCTAGCCTTGAACCGTGTTTCAAATCCCAGCCTTGAAAGATCTCAAAGCCTAGACTGAAAGAAATATTCCTCATACCAAGAGAGTACAGTCTCCGTATGACCCAGGCAGCGCCTGGGCTGCGTGTCATGCTGCTCCTCCGCTCCTTCACGTGCTCAGTGTTGCTCGCTGTTGCTCTGTATTAATTCTGGCCAAATTAAGGAAGCATCCTCTCTGTAGCTATGGAAGAGCTCTCTACCTGTTGATACCAACGAACCGCTTGGTGTTTATTTTACAAACGGTATGCAGGTTGTCTGGGCAGACTGGTTACTTCAAATTCGCTCCAGGCTTTGATTACGTTCTCAGGGCACTGCTGCCTTCTTTGAAAGTTCTTCCACCAAATGAGAAAATAAAGCAGGTGTCATTTAAACAAACAAACAAACAAACAAATGTATGAGAAAGGTAAAATGATCTTGATCTTAAATATGATAATTTGCCTTTTAGCATGCTAGAATTGTAAACTTTCAAGTTCTCCTGGTTCAGTGTGGTGTTTGTACATTCACTTCTGTGGTTAATTTGCTCTCTTGAGAAATATAAGAGGGAGGCAAGAGTGACACTGAGAACAGCCCTAAGGAGGTGGCAAGTATATTCTAGCATGAGACTTGCTTTCTGTGGTTTGGTTTAATCAAAATCAGAAAGGAAATGCCTGTCTCCGCTTTGAGTTTTATTATTGCAGAGAAAGCTTGGCCATTTCATCTCTTTACTTTGCATGGCATAATTAATGATTGTGGCATAAATGAGTCCATATCTTTAACAGAAGAAAGTGTTGTAGATTACTAAAATATTTAATTTTCTTCAGGAAAATACAGACATTTCCTTCTTGATTCTAAATCCTAAGTATGTGTGAATACATTGAACCAAATACCACTTCACTTTAGCTGAGAAGACCAACAGAACGTCTGCAGATTCTTTGCAGGCTGGGTCTCTCTCATTCCAAGAAGACCCAAGATGCTGTCAGGTCTCTGCACTGCTCAGGTACTGTAATATTAATTTTCAAGGCACTATTTGGGGATATTTAGATGCACACCGTTGGCCGTGTAAGACCTGAGATGCCTCACGGTTTTTTCGTTTGTTTGTTTCCAGTATAGCACTGTTTTGCCACACTGAGTACCAGACTTCTTTGGGAGATGGCAGGGGGTGAAGACAGAGTTAGAGGCGACTAATAAAACTGTCCATGTTTTATTAAAAACCACTTTTTGCAATCCTTCTACACGATGATGTCTTCAAAACATGCAGAAGAATTTAGGGCATCTTAACTCCGTTTAGCTTTGCACGCAAGTGGAGACTAGGTTGTACCTAAAAGAATTTGAACGGAGTTGTCATACTAACATTTAAATCTTTTCTTTCCTGCACAGCACCACTGTGGGTGTGTTCCATAAATTGCCACAATGGAGTGTATTTCAGATCCTTCATCTCGGAGGCCATCTGTCATTGAAAGTGGCACATTCCCCTGCCCTTCCCTTCTGCTGCAGTGCGTGCTCTAGACAGGGCACATCCCGGTGAAATCAGCAACAGGAGCAGCTCTTCATACGGCTGATTTTGGACAGACTTAGTAATCAAGACACTCTTTCAGATGGGAATAAACACCACAAAGATTGCTCTTTCTGTCCAAGAGAACACCAAATGCTTTCTCTTTTGCTTCACAAAAGAGCAAACTAGCTCCCCGAGGGATGTTTTCCTACTCAGTAGAATCCAACAGCGCTGCAGTGAGCTCTTCTCTGCCGTCTCCGGCCCTTGACAGGTAATCACAGGATTCTAACAAGAAAAGTTTTCCTCAAGTCCTTGGATGGATCTAGACAGGATTCAGCATTTTAATGCTTGTTAATACTTACATGTGTCTCTCCATTTCCCTTCCACCTTTTTACTTCTTTTGACTTGGAGAAGTGGAAGTAAGACAGGCATGCTGTTGACCCTTTTTAATATTATTGGTCTGGAGTGCTTTTTGCTTTGAGTATACGTGTGCATTTCTGTATTTGTCTAACTTTCCTTTGTTCCATGTTTAATGAAAACTGTGTAAGTTGTAGAAGGAGGAACTTGACAGTGCGGATGTGCGCTCACAATTTGCTCAAAGATTTCCAACTATGGGTCAGAGATTTTTCTTTCTCATCAGTGACAATGTACATAACCTTTCTGCCTGCTCTAAATGTTCCTGTCTGTAAAATGAGGTTTTACTTGCCTGCCTCACAGGCATGTTGAAGCTTAATTAGTGCAGGTAATAAATGCTAAGTATTATTTTAAAAGATCTATTGCTCTCTAAAATGATCGAGTTTGGATCTTAATTCACAGCTTTATGAACTAGGGTTCAGTATGGACTACCTTAGGCTGTCACAAAGCCTCTCCTGATTTTAATAAGGGATTTAACAAAATAACTCTCGAAAACACTTCTGATTCTTCTTAATAAAAAGCTATCTTGTACTTGCATAAAACTCGTAGAGCTGTGCACATTTTCAGAATTTTCTTGAATGACAGAGTCTTTGAAATGCAAATGTTGCCCAGGTCTTCCTCTTCTGAAGAATATATGGTTGTTATTGTATTACCATATGTAAAATGTTTTTCTGCAGATATTTTTTTAAATTATTTTCTTCAGACTCCAGTATACAGAAAGAAAATAATTTAAAAATCACACTCATGTGGCATTCTTTCAACATTTCATAAATAAAAAGTAAATTGCACAGTGGAAATGGATTCTATTTTTCTAAACTGGGAGAGCAAAGAGTAAAATATTGGCGTTTTGGGGTGGTTGAACTTGTGCCTCATCATGTTGAGTCCATTTCTCAGCATTTCTTGAGAGATAAGCGTTGCATTTCTATATTTGCTCTTCTTGTTTCAAACCTGCTCAAAGAGATCACAGTTCTTTTTTTTTCTTTTTTTTTTCTTTTTCTCTTCTTTTTTTTTTTTTTTTTTTTTATAATTTTTTTCTNAATACATGTCAGAGGTATTTCGGGGAAATTCTATCCATAAAGTTAAAATATGCATCATAACGCCAAGGAACAAGATGTGTTCTGCAAAGTTCAGAAAACAGCAGGAGAGAAGCCTTCTAGAGGAACTTTATGTCTATTGTAAAGTTAGCTCTGTGTGTGTTTTGAATGTGATTTTCCTTTTGCTCTAAATACTGCTCTTGCACTTTTCCTTGAGGCCTCTTCTTGCTATTGTGATATCTAATTAAAATTAACATTACTTTAGTCAGGGATTCTGAGAAAGTTCCTCCCATGGATTCTTCTAATCTAAAGGTCGTTTAAAGCTCCAAGATGAAAATGTGGTTCAAAGTGTCATTCTTTTGCTACAACGTAAGCTTCTTTGGTAGCGTTAAAAATTGTCTCATCCTTGGAGTTCACGTCAAGGCTCTGGGATTCTCCCAGAACGTAAGAATCATAATAAATCTCGTTTTAATGTCTGTTTTCATAGCTAGGAACATTTTTGAACTTGCCTGCGTAAATACACAACGATATATAGAAAACAATAAAATAAACCCCAGCACAGTTCCCTTCGTTTTAATCCTTCAGAGAACAGTTTAATACGTGTACTTGCTGATGTAACAAAACTCGTGGTGGTGGTGGTGGTTGATTTCAAGGCATGCATGGTAGGAACTTTAGGTAGCTGCATTCACACCCGTGCCGGATGATGTCCAGAACATCGCGTGTGACGAACACACCCATGTTCAAACCGACACGGCTTAAAAAGCGTTTATCTCCTGGGGGTGAGTTGCTGATTTCCAAAGATAAGAAGGTGCCCTTGCACCCCTGGTGCAGCTGTTAGGCACAACAGTAACGGCATTCAGGTTAGTTGTCTTCCAGCAAAAATTTGCAATGTCTGAAAACAGTCTTTTTATGAGGAAGAATGGAATATGTTCAAGGATTTTTCTGTGCAGCACAGTTCAGCCTCTCCATCTATTTGAAGGGGAAAATCTGTGTGCAAATTTTCTGCTGAACAGTCATAAGCAGCCAGCTATGTCCTTGATTCAGAGCTGTCACTCTTCTGGATGCAGCTGATGCTCTCATTAATTAAGGAAGATTTCCAGCAAACGATTTCAAATCTGCATATTTTAGCAAGTTGAGATGTCACTGAAAACAAAGCAGCAAAGCACTTCCGTGTTCTCTAACACTGACCCAAAAGAAGTCAGGGTTTAACTTCAGGAGATTTAAACTGGCTCCGAATGACTGGTCTGGCACTTCATGCTGCACCTCCTGTACTCTGGCATTTCTTTTCTTGTTAGGAAGAAAGTGGCTTCTCAGATTCCACTTACCGTGCGAGAGAAATGCCTTTGTGATCCTGAAGATGATATAAAAGGCTGCCTTATTTTTCTTTCTAAAGATATATTTAAATATCTCAGTGGAGATTTTTGGTTGTCTGTCTTAGGAAATAACGGATACCTTAGATAGGGAATTCCTGATGCTTCTGGCTTTGGTTCTGGCAGACAGAAAATACACCACTGTCTTCTGGAGCTGGTGGGTAAATAAATCAGGAGTTCATCGGGACACGAGGAAATGAAATGAAAATGCATCAGGAGAAGTTCAGAGTTAGCTCTAGGAAAAGGCTCCTTACCCAGAGGGTGTTTGATCACTGGAATGGGCTTCCCTGGGAAGTTGTCGTAGCACCAAGCCTGACCGAGTTCAAGGCACATTTGGATGAAGCTCTTAGTTATATAATTTCGGTGTAGGCAGCCCTGTGAGGAGCAGGGAGCTGGATTTGGTGGTTCTTATGGGTCCCTTCCAACTTGAGATGTTCTATGGTTTAAGACTGCGGAGTTTTTGACCGACTGAATTAGGACTGTAAACTCTAAAACATTTTGTAGTTCGTGTCTCGTGGTAGGTTGCAGATTTTCAGTCTTTGATTAAGCGCACTTTGTGTGGAGGATGGATTTGGAAAATCAGAGAAAGTAGCAAATTGTTTTCCCCAGAAGGAAAAATTAAGAAAACACTCTATGAGTGAAACAAAGGATGCTTCTCTTAACTTTTAAAGGAGAATATGATCCCTCCCTATGTGTCCAGGAAAAGTATTTTTAATTTCTTTTGCAGGTAGTTTGTAGGCTGATTTGTGGAAACCCAATAATTATACAGTCTGTTTCTTTAGCCACATTCTCTGCTCCCCTGCTCCTTCCCACTCTAATCTGGAGGATGAGGAAAAGGGTCTCCTTGCTGAAGGGCTGGTGAGGAGGGGGAATTCTCTCTAGACTTTTTTTTTTTTTTTTTAAACTGTGAATTTTAATAAATAAATGTGAGATCTAGAAGTATTGGCCTCTACTGCCTAAGCTAAAAGACCAACAGAGCCTGCGTGAGGGCTACCTGCGGAGTGTGACAGGAGGAAGGATTATCACACTCTGAGCTTGACCTATTTTCCTTATTTGATGAAGAGAATGAGTGAATGTCCTGGGTGCCCGTCAGCTGCATGGCTGAAGAACCATTTATATTAAAAGAGATTTAACTAAAGGAGTATAGCAACAAATATTTACTTACTTTAGTTAGCACATTCCTGCTGTATTTAAGAGTTTTCTCCAAGGAGAATATGCAAAGCTGTGTGCAAAGGAGCATGAAATTCTTTTTTTTAAAGGTAGACTGTTAGTCAACTCTTCATTTCAATTGCCCTGTTCAGTCTGTAACAGTTTTAAAAAACCCTTAGTTTGTGTTTTCCTTCTAAAAAAGTAATTTCCTGAGGGTTCCATGGCTTAGGGAAAGACTGGGGATAAATTCGACAGATTCAGAGCTGTCCATTGCAGAAACCATTTGAAGATCTTAACATATGTAAAATTTGGAAATAAAGTACTGTGAGAACGCGACTTAGTGTTTTTAGGTGGGACAAAACTGACTTCAGTGATTTTTGTTTTGTAAAAGACAAATTTCTTATCCTTACTCCTTCAGAGAAAATCCTTTTCAATGCTCTTTTTTAATTGATGAGTTATTTTTAAGGATCTGCATTTCCCCCTTGTTGCATAGAAATTCTCCTTGGTGATTCAGGTTTGTGCCGAGGCATGTGTGCATGCAAGCTTTTAAAATAACCATAACGTTTAAAATAGAGAGAGTGAAAAGCCATAATCCTCCAGGAAAGTCGGGGTTCTAGTCCCTAATGTTGAGCATGAGTTTGTTTTTTTTCCCCAATGCATGAAAAATCTGCACAAAGACAATATTTATCCTTGCGAGTCAGATAATGCTGACTACTTGAACGGAGTGCTTAATTCACTGAGGAAATGGTCCTTGGGATGGTTCTGGTGGAAAACAAGTGTGAAGTGTAGGTTCAGGCTCTGCGGGGTTTGCTACACGGGGCAGTTTAGTGCTGCTTGCCAAGGGGGAGCGGGATTTCGGGAGCTCATCTCACCCACCCTGGCATCCCAGGGCAACCACAGCTGTCTCTGCATCTTTCCAAAAGCTGCTGCATCTCTCTGGACCACTTTTGGCCAGGACCACTCGTGGAGCGTGTGAGTAACCAGCAGAATCTTAGTGACTGTCAGGTTTTTATTTACGTTTAGTCCTTTGCCTACACCTTGCTGGAAATTCTTTTTTCCAATAAACCTTACTACAAGTATTGACATACTTTATGCTCTCAGTTAGTGCTTACTTGGAGGATGTGGATCCCTACTGATTTCAATATCCCAACAGCAAAAGTCAGTTGCGTAATTCCCCGTATAAATAGACGACAATTAAAATGGGGAGCTTGGTAGCTTTCTGCAAATAATCGGTTTGGAAATAAATAATTAATTGTCATAAATGCATTCAAAAGGAAGTTGTCTGGTTTTTTTTTCACTTTTAGGTGTTTTTTTTTTCCTAAATTAATATATCTGTCAAACTCCACTGTATTCTGTAGGTTTTTAAGATGTTTGTCCATGTGAATTTTGCATTAACTTTTCTATTTTTGTATGAAAATAAGGAAACTCATTGTTTTTATAGCCACCTGGAGAATTTCCAGCTCAAAAAGTTTTTGTAATATATCTATGTCTACATGATAGGACTTCAGTATTTTGAATTTCTGACTCAGAAGTATAGAAACTCATGAGAGTGAAGCAAATGGCTGGGGTTAACCACACGCCCGGTTCCTATTAAGCTGGTTAGAAGAGGGGTAGGGAAATACTGCGCTTTTATTCTGCAGTCTAAAGACTACATTTTTAAAGGAATGATAACTGAATGGAGGTGTTTACTTAGCTGAGTTCTGTTTTGTGGAGAAGATGATGGTCTCATTTGTTTAGCGAGGGGTTAAACAGAAACTAATCCTTTAGGCTTACTTTGAAAGGTGGTTATCTTTCCAGCAAGAGAGAGTATTGTTTGCTTTGCCAGAAACAGTGTAATTGTTCCTTAAATCATCATGTTGTCTAAAAGAATAAACTTCTTAGAGGAAGAATATCACTGGCATAAGCAATGTCTTTAGAAGATTCCAAAAATTGATGAAAATGTTTTCATTTATGTCTAACAAATAGGAATTTTGCTTGATGTAGGCTGTATTAAAACTTTTTGTGAAGAAAGTAATTTTTTGTGTGTGTGACAAGTGCTCTAATGGAAGTATCATAGGTTATGGGAAATGGAACAGAAGTGTGGTTGGCTCAGGTTAATTACATTTATTCAGATGAAATACTATTCGCCTGTACTCTTCATAACAAGCAGAGAAAATACCAAAACCTTTTTCAGCCAGTATTTATCTATTTCAATTATTTTTGACAGTTTGTGTTGCATGTGTGCTTTAGCTACAGTGCCTTTATATCGACAGTTGGTAGCACAAGCCTTTTAAAGCACAAAGGGTAGCAGTACTTCAGCCAATCTGTGATAAAAGGGAAAAAATGAAATCACTATGGAAACTGCAGGAAGAATCTAAAAGCTTTCTTTATAAAGTAAACGTCTGATGTTTGTGACTGCGGGGGCAAAAAATTCATAAATCTGTACGATGCTATCATCTCTGATTTGTTATCGCAGCAAATGCCAAGTCTAAGCAGTCTGACCTTAGCCTTATTAAGTGCTTTCTTTTCAGATACAGTTATTATTTGACAATAGAGAGACTGCAGTGCTGCAAGAGGGAAAACTAATATATTTAAAATATGTGTGTGTGTGTGTCTGCGTGCGTCTGTGTGCGTGTGTATATATAACTATCCATCTTTTTTACCCTGTGAAGCTTGTAGAGTTGAGAGCACTGAATGTGGGAACTCAGGGACCACTATTCTGAGCACAATTGAGAAAAGTATGTTTCGTCCCATTGCATGTGCTTGTCTTTGATCTCAAATTGAAAATCTCCCAGCCTCTTCCTCCAATCCAAAAGCAAATAAATACTGAGAGAAAGCAACCTCTCGCCTCTCAGCACACAGGGCCTCCACAACCGAAAAATGAAGGTGGCTGTAAGAGCTCTGATGAACCTGTTTGGACAACAGACAGCAAAAAAAAAAAAAAAAAATACCTGTCTTGGTGGAGGAGTTTAAGAGCACTGCAGAGATCATCAGACAGTACAGAATGTCTTGGCTCACACGAGCCATTCTCTTTATCTCAAAACAATACCAGCCAAGCTCCTCCGTACCTACAACTGAAGAGCTGCGGGAGCAGGAGGACAGGAACTAACACAGTTTTTAAATAGGAATCTCCTTGTTTTACTAAGAAAAGAAAAAAAGAGAGAAAAAAGAAAAAGAAAGATAAATACATGAATTCAAAGCAAGGCAAGATATCTGGTAAGTATTTTTATTGCATTTGGCTGCTTGAGATGGAAGATTGTTTTTAGTCATAAATATCTGCTATAAACAAGATTTGAATGAGTGCGGGGCTTTTGTGAAGTATTTTAATTACAGAAAAATTTCATGCCTATTTTTGCATATCCAACTTTGATAGCTTTTGGATTTCTTTGTTTTGTTGTTGTGCTGTAATTAGTGTGCAAGCTTTCCAAGTCTGATGTTTCAAGATGCTCAAAAGAGCAGTGCCGTTCCCAGGCTCTTGGATTATAAACATGCCAAAGGCTAATACATATTACTGTGTTTTATATATACATACACACAACCAGGTTTTAATCTTTGTTTTAGTGTGGCAGTTTTCAAATATACTGATAATGACCCAAGCCAGGCAAGCATTTTCCGACTGATTCAAGCTCCCAAAACAGTGTGAATGTTTTAGCTCTTATTGAATAAGTTTATATATGAAGATTTGATCTATGACAGCTGACAGCATAAAGTTATTCGGCCATAAATGCGAGAGGCCAGAAGAATTCTTGCTTATATTCGGATTTCATAGTACATTGGTGAATGCTACTGTAGTGTGTGCTTGTGTTACTAACAGAAAGATTCCAGGTTAACTGTAGAAAAACAGAGACAATACAATTCTGTCAGAAGCAGGTCAGTCTTTCGGTAATAAATATAACTCTTAGAAAAGATATAGTTTGACTTATTGGCTTCATTGCAGCTTTTATACGTACAATGAAAACCAATTATCTGTGGAGGAAATTTGACTTTGTGGAATGGAATTAAATTGCTTTTTAAAGGCTTGCTTAAACAGCACTAGCTGGAGGGAAGTCCAATAACATTTTTAGCTCTGAATTGTAATGACTTTGCTACATTAATAAATCAGGTTGTGTTCTGGCTTTTATCAAAAGATTCCAAGGAAGAAAACTATCCACAGCAGGTTGAAGCTCCAGGGGCAGTCCTGGCTTGCCTTTCTCCATCCAGCTCCTTTACTTCAAAAAGCGTCCCTTCATAAAAACAGCAACTCCTGTGGAGCAGTGCTTAAAAAGGTAGGTCCAAATCCATCCAAGGTGATGAAAACAAGTGATTAACAGTAATTCCTGATAACGAGTGAATTGTCAGCCTGGAATATCTGTAATGTAGTGTGCCCACTTAAATCACTGCTCTTGAGAAAGTGAGGGGGAAATTCCTATTGATGTACAACACATGTGGGGTGGTGTTGGTATTGTTTTGGGGGGTTGGGGTATGTTTTGTGGGGTTTTTTGTTTGTTTGGGGATTTTATTAAGAAAATGTCTTCTTCTATTCATTCTATTTATCTCTTGTCTTGACATGGAGCTGGGTACAAGATGACTTAAAAAGCGAACTTTTTCAAAAGAGATGGTTTAATTCACTCTACATGTGTGAATTTGCCCTGTTGCTGTAATTCATGGTTAGCTGGCTAGCTAGGCAAATGTTTGGGCTCAGTGTTGAATGGAGGGACGTTTTACAAAGTCTGTATTTGGGACTCCGAATCTGAAACTTCGAAAAACGAGAAGAATTTATTTGAAGAGTGCTGTGGTCTGCTGGTGTTAGCTTTAAAGTAATCAGGGGAGAAAAAAAAAAAAAGATGCCGTCACCTTCTACTTGTTCTCTCCAACAGATCACATATCAAAAGTGTAATCTGTAGGAGGAATGTGAACTGGGGAAATGTACCTCTAATGTTGGCTTCCTATGCCTTTATGTAGAATGTTTGTAATTATCTTGCTGAGTCGTAATCCCTGACATTTGCTTTCACAAAGCAGGGAGTGGAGAATGCAATACTCTAATTATGTTTCTGTGAAAGAGTTGAGGGGGGAGAAAAAGTTGTGCTCTTTAGAACAACATTTTAAAGAAAAGCAATTTCGTTAATAATATATATAGCAAATTTTAGGAAGGCTGAGGATTGTTTATCAACTGTAATTCCAGGTTGTTTTATACAGCAGTAAACAAACCTAGTTGAATGTATGTTAATCATAAGTTCTTTTACATGCTGTACTTGCCTACACCCAAAGCAAAATAGGAGCTGGCTCCTGTCAAAGTATTTTTATATCTTTACATTTCCTATCTTCAGTATTTTCTGATATAAATGGAGTCTAGTTACCACATAATAAATAAACATATTTTGATTAAAAAAATAAAATCAGTGCTCTGTTATATGATGTTTTACATTAGCGTTTATATTAAGGAAATGAAGATAAAGAGTAACAATGAGTTAAATTTGAATTATACTTCATGAGGATCGCCTCCTGTTACGTTCTTTTATGTGGGGAACTAGCCACAAACAATGTGAAGTTGTAAAACTGACTTTTGATCATGGAGGGAGCTCACTTTTTATAGATAGGTTTGTCCACAAAGCGAGGCAAAAGGTTAATTGAGGTTGCATATTTGAATACATTATGTGCATTTCACCTCTGTAAGACAGCGACTGAAACACTGTGCCTTTTTCATATCTAAGTACGAAGGTATTTACTACAGAATCATTTAAATGGAATCTCCAAAGGAAAATGGATATGTGATCCTGGGACGTGGCTTTGTTTGCCAAAGTGGGGCTGTGTGGGTTAGCTGAAAGAAATGACTCCAGCAGTCTGTTCTCAAGCAAATTTCTCAGATGCAGAATTGTTATACAAGACATACCTGCCTTTCTTTATGCTCTCTTTTTGGGAAATCGATTTAAACCGTTCAAATGTCCTGTGAGATTAGTTACCCAGTGTTGGGCCCATAATGCCTGCTTTTAGTAGCTGACTTGTGCAATTAAAAAGAAAAAAAAAAAAAGGAAAGAGCCTTGCTTTTCTTCCCCCTTAAGTTGCCCCTTTTTCCTCTTCCACTTTGTGCTTGTGTGTTTTTTGATATTTAAAAATAAATAAAAAAAAAAAATAAAAGAGAGAGAGAAAAAAGTTAGGGCAAATCAGCATAAAAAAACATCATCTTTTACATAAATGCCACAATATGTACTTTGCAGCAAGACATCTGTTACTGGTGGCTTGGGGTAGACTTGACTGGGAAGAGCGGCCATTGTCCCTCTCAAGGGTGACCTCCAGAGACTGTGAAAGTCTTTGGGCTGAACACTTCTCTCCAGTCTTGTCTCAAAACCTGAAGAAAGATGTTTCCCTCGTGGATGCAGCCTGGGGATTGCTCCGGTAAAAGCAGGGAGGGTTTCTGAAGAGGAGGAGGAGCAGTAGGTCACACCTTCATAGCAAGGGCCAACTTCTCTGTTTTCCAGCAAAGTGCCCAGCTCTGACATGAGTTTTGATTCATGGAAGAAAACTTTCTCCAGGAAGTTTTGGTTCTCATCCTCCCGTGAAGGAGTATTTACTGATCTGTGCTGCTTTGGAATGGCGTGTGCCTTCGTGGAGATACCGAGCCAGCCGCAGCTGAGCCGGGACCAGGATAACGGCGCTGGGAGATGTGCGGGATCCTTGATTCAGGGTGAAACACCCCAGGGTTATTGCACTCAGCAAGGCCTTGCCAGAGGTTGAAATCAAGTATGACCATGCTCAGGAGCTTGTCACGTGGGCTTGGTGGGGCTTCAAAGCAGGTTTGCCATGGCATGGTACCAGAGGTCTCCTTTTGGCGGTGGGATACGCCTGCTGGGCAGGGTTGGTGCTCCTGGGCAGTAACATGGACTCCACAGGCTTTTGTTGTTGCAGCTCCATGGCCACATTCTCACCAGCTGTTCCGTGCTGTACACCAGCATCAGAGCATCTTCCTGGCAATTGTTTCTCCAGAAATTTCAAATTCCATTTAGTGACAGGAGTTTGTTGCTAGTTTGCTCAAATAGAAGGAAAACTGGTGCACAATGCTTCAGAATTCACAAGAAATGCACCTTTTTGTCTAAGAGCACTATCAATTTGCGAACGTATTTATAATTGGAAGTGTTTTTTCCTACATAATGCCAGGCATTTGTATAAATTGACAATTAAAACTGCAGTCCAAACAACGTGTCTATCATTAAGGACTGATATTCCAACTGATAGGAAAGAGATACTCGGGAATTAAACAGCGGCAAGGTTTCTGCGTGCAAAGTCCTGGTTCTTTAAAATACATTGAGAATATTGGAGGTATTCTGCCACACAGGGCACGTTACACTGAGTAACACTGATTTGCTTTCCTGTTTGTCGTTTGCTTCCTCGCTGCACTGGAAGAATTTTGAATGGCTCTGAATGCCTGGCATTTTGGTAGGAATGTAATTAAATTCTCAAACATGCAGAAAAAGTTCCTTTGAAACACTCCAAAGTGACCATTGGCAACTTTCAAATTCAATCACACACGGTTTTTTTAGCATGTCATTTGGAAGTTGCTGATAAAATGATTGATTATTTGTAATGGGTAGGAAGGCTTCTCTGGGTTGATAAGGTCTGTCAGGGTAAAATACTGCTTTTGACATCATGTCTTTAATTTGCACTTGTGTTAGCAGTCTCAATTTTTATTTTATTTTTTTTTTAATTGTGCATTTTATAAATCTGATTTTCTTGTCATGTGAAAATTACATTGCTGGTAATCTTCAGCCTTTACACCTTAAAATTGCCTTAAAGCAATCCAACCCACCCACCCTAAGGCAAGTATACCCAGGCATATACACATCCTACTGCAATCTGCCTGAAATGAAATTAAGACTGACTTACAAAGAAGGGGGGAAAGTGTTTTAGAGCTGAAGTCTGCACCTGGCTTGAACTTATACAATAGTTACACAGAATGAAGAATCATTAGCTTCTCATATAAAAATGTATTATTTCCTAAAAGTCAAGCACAGAGTGTAAATGTCAGGATATTTCCTCTAACAGCTTCATTGACTGTGTCTTTGCAACTAAATGCTTAAGATCCATGTCATATAAAATTTTAAAAACCCCAGAATTTTTGTGCAAATGAAATCTCCTTATAGAAATATATAACTGCTATGAGACTGAAATGAGTATCTCTGCTGTTTATGTAAACTAATTGCTATCTACTTGCTCTAGCACAATTTGCTACTGGAGATGCTAACTTCATCTTCAGCCAATGCTTAAAATGTATGTCTGGTGGAAAAACTGCTGAAGCTTTTGCACTAGGTTTCTCTGTTTCTCAATACCTAGATTATTTGAGCAAGGGTGCACGTTATCTATTCCAACTGTTTTATTTCCCCAAGAATTATGAAAATTCAGAGGAAGGCAGAGCAGGGCTTATTTCCCTTGCAGGATTGGAATCCTGCTTTACTGCTGAAGTGTGCTATTGCTGCGTTGTCCAGCACCACACTAGATGAGATTTCAAAATGAAAGTCAATACTCCTAAATTTGCATAGGATTACTGCCTATGCACATGAAACATTTTTCTCACCAAAACCAGAACAATTTACTGATTTTCATTTTTTTTTTTTTTTCCCCTTCTCTGTCCCTCCCTCTCTAGGGCAAAAGGAGATCTTTGTAAAAAGTGAACTGCTAGTAAATAAAGAGTTAAACCGAAGGCAGGCTCACTGGTTTGTTGAGATCTGTCAGAGTCTGAGTGGCTGGCTACATATCTGTCTCAGGAACAATAGCTACCTGTATTCTGCACGGGCTGCTGGGCAGGCACTAGCAGTCTGGAGAAGGTCTGCCTCTGTTCGAGGCTTTTCAGTGGGAATCCCTAATGACAGCCCTGCTTCTCACTGGGAGGGGGGAGAGGAATCTTGTCTACTCTGTTGATGAGGGACAGAGCTTTGATCATTCTCATTCAGCCTTGACTTGGCCTGAGGTTTAGGTTGCCAGTCCTGAAGTGGAGCAGGCTCTCTTTTCTCACACACACTTGCACACCCACACGCAGCCCGGTGCTGCTCGGTGCAGCAGATCGGTGTCACGGCTCCAACTGAGGCACAGAGCAATAAACATAGCACAACCAATCTCCATGGTGGCAAGAGGGGGCACTGGAGGTGACAACAATGGAGAAGGATCTTTCTTCTGACAAGTTTTAGGTAAGAGAGACTATTTATACCCTCTGCCAAGTGTTTTATAGCCTTCTAAATAAGTTAGGAATTGGTAGATGGCAAACGTGTCTTTTTACAGGAATATCTTAGTTTACTGTCGTATCCAGGCTGTTACTAGCGTTTAATCTCTAACTGGCGTGCTTTGTGCTATGAGAATGTTTGCAGAAACCAGACAGGTTTTTTTGCTGTCTTTT
>VZRN01002121.1:1030662-1055026 GCA_013397935.1 Dasyornis broadbenti
GTTGTGTTCTAATATAAGATCTCTAATATTTGCATTTTTTAAAATTTATTTTGGCTGTTTTAAAATTACGCTTGGCTATCATAAATATCTGTATCTGATAAAATGTTGTGTAGCTGATAGCACACATGCAATATTAAAACAGTGCTCCCTCAAAGCTAATTTGTAATTATTTTTACACCCTTAACTGCACCAGGGTCAGAGAGTTTTAAAAATTAATGAGGTTCCCTGCTGAGTTCACATAGTATAATCTACATGAGTTGTTGCTGCAGAGGGCTGAAATTATTCCTGTGTGTTTTTAATTAGGTGTAGTATTTTTGTTTCGATATATTTCTTTCGAAAGCTCCTTTAAACGTCAATTTATGCAAACTGCAGTAAGAAGGGAATGACAATCCAATTTTAATAATGGCAAACTGAGGGTGGGAAATGCAGGGCATACAGTGGCAGTACAACATAAACATTTGCTGGATGCGTTTTCTGATTTCATGTGTTAGATCTGTGTTTGATTCCTGCAGCTGTGATCGGCTTCACCTATTTACAAATAACCAGTGCTCTAGGGAGAGGAAAAGGAGCAATACTTAGTGCTTTGTGTGAGATTGGAGTAATGGGTTACTGGTGTGTTTGGAACATTAAAAAGAATTGTTCGAGTACTTAAAAAGATATATAAAAGAGAAGAGGAACGGTGTGAAAAGAGGCAGTAAAAATGAAATAATGTGCTATCCCTTTTCCTGGAAACACGAGACAGATAGTATCATCAGTGCTCCTGGAAAGTAGAATTTGCTGAATATCCTCAAATAGAAGGACTCAAAGGAAAAGGGGAGGGAGCTGTTTACTATGAAATTTCCATATTGAAATTGTCAAAGTTTCCAACCGCAAGATTTAAAGCGTTGTTTATTGTTTATTATAATCTACGGTGCGTTATGTTTAAATGGCAAGCATTTTAAAGCTGAGTCTAGTGTGATCAGTGCTAAAGACGTGTCTTCCATTTGCAAGACCCACTCTGAGCTTCCTGTGATATATTGTTATGTAAATACGGTGCAGCAAGGGAAAGCAGCACTATGGAGATTCAATTTACTTTGAAAGTTGTTCATTATGGAAGGGATGAATGTTATTTATTGGATGTGAATCAAAGGCTAGAAATGACTTTTTCACTGTGAAGTCTATTGTGATGGGTGCAGCGTGATCTAATCTTTTTAATTTTGGCTTTCACACCAGTGGAGATGAAAAGAGATCTGAGCTCATTTATTGGTTGCTAAGTCTTACTGAAGGCCTAAGTACCATTCTTGGTTGCTATGGCCAATCTGACCTCAATCTATGCAGTTTTAGGGACTTAAGCAATCCCTTTTTTATTTAGGAGCATGTACCTTGATTTATGTCCAAAATTGTGCCTGAATGTCTTTGTCTACAAGTGATAAATGGCGGTGTACAATTCATCAGTTCTTACAAGTAAACACTGCTGTCCCACTAAAAATATGTTTTGTTCTGAGTTAATGGTATGGAACAAGCCAGTCTCCACAAATAGCTATCTTTTATTGTAGAGAGCCACTGAAAGTTGGAGCAAAGTGAAGGAAATTGGCATTCATCTTCTCTGCCATTAGCATTTCATTTGTGCTCTCTGGTGATGAGACTGTGTGTCCATGGACAATGAAAGGCTAGCATTGTGTTTCCCCGCCTGAATATATAATTGATCAATTATGAATTTATGTATTCTGGATAGATATTAAAAAGTCAGGAATATGATTTCTTGTGCTGTCTGCCTGCCACTTTCTTATTACTAACTGTGAAATTATTTGCATTCAAATAAACTGTGTCTTAGCTGCAGGAAATTCCCAGTTTCCTAGGCAAAATCCTTGTTTTCGAGTAATATCAGATACGTGAAACTTCCAGACGTGTACTACTTGTGCGGTTCTTGGTGGTGCTTAGTCTTTCATCTATATTAGAACTTCTTTCAGTAGGAGCTGTTCTAAGAGGTAATTGAGAATACAGAGTGGTTTTTATAACGTGAGTAGTGATTTTTTTTTGCATTGAAATTGCTGGTAGCTACTCAAGTTGTCCATAGACTGAGCATATGTGATACGGAATACACAGTAGCGGAAGCAAAATATTTTACTGGGGTTTTTGGTCGTTATCATTATTATGATTTAGTTTTTTGTTGTATTTTTTATTTTAGATAGAGAAATAATAAATATATAAAATTACATTAAGCTGGATATTAATACGGCTTCTGCAAAATTTACTGCTGTAGGTTTGCTAGTCCGTAGAGGGAAAAGTCAGATCAATTGTTGATCTTAGTATATGACAGTATTATAAATATATTGCTTAAAAACCAGAAACTTTTTCTTTTTAAAAATGGGAGGAATAGCTGGAAATAATAGAGTTCAGAACAGCTTTGGACAAAAAAATCATACTTCAGTTGTATGCATTTTAAAACAAGTGTATTAGAAGAAAAAGTAGTATTTACTGAAGCCTGAATTCTATTCATAGCTTATTTTTAATATTAGGCTACAGTGAGGGTTAGTATTTTAATTGACTCAATTTTTTCTCCTTCTGGGGTGGATTTTTAAAATTTGAATCTACACTGGTAACAGATTTCCCCCGTATACTTAGTAAATGACGGTTGTTGAAATCCATTCTCAAAGAGATGGAATTTACAAAGGCTTCTGGAGCTACTGAGCTGCTTTTCAGCATCAGATTGATTGCAGAATTTGCAGAGGCAGTTCCTTGGGGTTAGTTCACAATTGTGCTACTGCTTCGGGGTTTTTAAGGGTTATTAGCAGCTATTGCTAAAAATGGTCTGAGATGTTCGTTACAGAACTAACCTGGATTTTCTCTTTGTAAAAGTGCTTTGTAATTGTCCAGTGTTCACCTACTGACTGCTTTACACAATGAGAAACTCTTAAATCGGTCCTGCACACTTGGAAGTAGATTTATGAGATTTAATATAAGCACTGCCAAACAAAAAGACCACGTTTTGTAAAGAGAAACGCCTTAGAAAAAACACTCAAAAATACTAATCAAGAGAAAGTTATTGTTACTGTGATGTGTTTCAGTGTTTACTCTTCAGTTCTCCAAATGTAGGGAAAGAAGAGCTAGTTCGCTAAGCTCATGAAAATTTTTCATTTGATAGGACAGCAACTAAAGAAGCTCTGTTGAAGGGTTTAAATCTTTTGTCTTTTGCACACCTGTATTTAAGTTCACGGGTTTCTGCACGCATAGGCAGAAATTGCTTTTGGAGTAAGGGTTTATAGGATAAGGACACACGGTGAAATATTCTCTTCAAAGCTACAGAATTCTGCCCCAAAGAAGAGAATGCGGACATTCTGTCTTTGTATTTCAGTAGTGCATAATGAAAGAGTGGATTAACTGGCGAAAATGTCACTACCACCTCGGTGGAGTACTTAAATCAGAGGAAAAGATGATTACTGTTTGTTGGGAATTCCTTCAGCTTGTGAAACAAGTTTCTTTCGCTGACAGTACAGTTTTAATTTTTGCAGCAGACTTTCCATTTATGAAAACATGTAAGTAAGATCCATCAAATTACAGTTTGTTGCACAAAACCAGGAAATTTTATACGCTTATTTGAACCAATGGTCATCTGTGAATAAAGTCATTATTCTTCCTTGCCAACAGCTGCCTTATTAGCTAGTTTATAGTCCAGGTCTTGAAATAAAGGTGAAACAGTGGAAAACCCCCGTATTTTTGCTCTATTTAATGCATGATTTTGCATGTAATCTTGCCAGGAACACGTACAGATTTTTGATATATTCACTGTGACTCCTGTTAACTAACACTCTGCTTTGAAAGAAAAGTAAAGCATTATATCATAATAATATATATAAATAAGTGCATGATCATAAATATTGCTAGCTTCTTTTTATCTCCCTCATGTCTTCCATGAGATGTGTGCATATTCTTTCACATGTCTGCAGAGTGAACAAGCTGTGACATGTAAAACCAGGTCCCATGATTTTTTGAATTTTGGATGAAGCCAAAACAGTGGAGGGATAAATTTCTGAAAGGTACACTTAGTTTTGACTAAGGTTTTTTCTACACCTGTTAGGCTACAGTAGGTCATACAGTACTAAAACTGTGCAGAGGCATTACAAACTAAATGTGTTGGGGTTTATTTTCTTTTGACTTTTCTGGCAGTTTTGACACAGTTCACATTTTGGGCACTCCAAATGAGGTAGGGTCCAGATAAGGTCTGTCTGACCCAGCCTGCTCTTCTCCCTGGCCATAAATGCTGAGCAAAGGTTTGGGTTTATTGGTAAAAGCCCTTGGCTCCTCTTCCCTTCAGCTGGGACAGCAGAGTCACCCACCTGAGCACCTGAGGCTGGGGGCAATCCTCTTGCTCTCGCACGAGCAAACAACTCGTATTTGTCTCTATCACCGTCAATGTTTGTTGTCACACACGCGTTTGTATTTCCCGGCTGATCTAAGGCTACTGATGTATCCTTATTCCTTATTTCCTGGTGTAATTTGCCAGAGCTCAGTGTCTGACTCTCCACAGCTCTTGCCTCTCCCTTGAGTTACCTTATTGGCTGAAGTCTTCTGGAGGATTGGAGCAGTGTCTGGGTGGCTCATGTTGTTATTTTGCATGCAGAGGAGGACTTTTAAATTTGATGACGAGCAGCACAAACCCCTTTAACATTGACCCATGTATCATCATCGTGGCATCCCTCCTCTCCTTCTCATCGTGGCTATTGTCTGCATATCACTCGGCAGAGCAAAGCTGCTTGAGAACGGCGTAATTTGGATTAAATAATCCGTTAATCAGTAAGAGTCTTCTTGTGCACTTAATGAGACAGCAATCCTATCAAAAAGAGAAAAAAGAGAGCGTAATTAAACGTGGTATAATGAGGTCCAGTTCTGATTTCATCATGAGCCTGAATTTTGGTTCGTCCTTATTGTTTATTTGATAATTTTGTATCCTTCATCCTAACTGTTAATGTTAAATTGTGTGTTTATACACAGAGTGTGTGTTTGTGGTTTACTTAAAGTTTGTGGAAGTTGTGGCTGTGAAGAGCATCCATTTTGTTGAAATGAACTGGCAACCAGAACGTTACCTACAAGGTTGTCTGAATATTATTTCCCACATTGTTTTGTTTGCTGTAAATCAATAGATTCTACCAGAGCCTGGCTGAGTGAGAGCACTTTGCTGTGTCTCTCTTTATCAATTTCATCATCTTCAATCATCTTGACGATACTATTGCCCAATTATATCAAATATTTTCAGGCCTCAGATGCAGGGTGACGTATCATTCTCTCTTCAGAATGCAAAGAAGAAGCAGTTGCCATCCCTTTGGCTGGAGTTATTTTGGGCCTGCTGCTCAGTAATTTGAGTCTGCTTGAGCTGCAGGCCAAGCTGTCCTGCTCTAAACTAATTCCCTGTGTGATGTGAAGCACCTGAGGAGGGGTCACCTGCTCAGCAGCTCTGTGATTGTGTGCAGGAAGGAGTGAACAGGAGCCTTTCATTGCAGCAGCTCTGCTGGCCTGGGCCAGCAACGCCCCAGAAAGTGCAAGCAGTTCTGTTACATGCCCCCGCCTCTCTTGCTCCTGCCCTTTTCAGAGCAAAATTACCTGCCCTGGTAATTTCAAACGTCAAATAACGTGATTAGGATGCCTCTCTTCTCTGCACTTGCATCTTGAAAGGAATCTGATCCCGCGTTTCTTGCTCCACACTCTTGATGTCATTTCTTGCTAAAAAAAAAAAAAAGCATTTGGAACAGTCTGTAGGTCAGTCTGTTAGACAAAGGTATTATTCCCTTAAACCCGAAGGAGAATGTAGACCCTCTAGAATTCCAGTTCCAATTCTCAATGCTCTGAATGTGCCGTGCTGTGGTTAAATTGGAGGTGCACTACTAAAATTGATGGGTTACATTTTCCAGAGGTGTCTCTTACCTCTGGATTTTTTTACTAACCTCTCAAGGTATTTCCTTCAACTTCTTCTGCTTTTGTTCAGTCTACTGTTATTGATTGCATGGGTTCCAGCCCTCTGCTTTAAAGAGGTAGGAGAAGTTTGCTCTTTCATTTCTTGCTGGTAAATCCTCAAGCACTTCTACAAAATCATCTTTATCTTCAATAACTACTCTCATCTTCCTCTGGGCCTGTGGCATCAGAAAAGAGTGGCAGTGTACTCCTTGCTGATGGCATTGACTTGAAGGAAGAAAGTAATTTTTGTAGTGTTATTTTCAGCTGTCAACATTAAATTTTTCAATTTTGCAACTATACCACATAGGCAGCGTCAGGATCTCTACAAATAACTTTTGTATTTATCTTATTTTCATTACTCTCTCATATCTTATCTTCTTAAAAATCTGAGTTCCTGTTGTGGTGACGGGGCCTTTGCAACTAAGAATGGAGAACTGAGTCATCCAAGACCTTCACTTGGCCGTCGGCAGGAAACCATGGATTTGAAAAATTATCTCATTGTTGGAAACTGAACCAGCCTTCATTTTGCTATTTAACATTTGGTTTCCATCACTGAGGAAGGATTGTAAATTGAAAGAGAATGAGTGTGATGAGGGCACTGTAAGATTCTCTGTCAAATTAGACTACGAGCTTGGCATGTCTTGGCAGGGTTGTTGCATTGACACAGATGGTAACTGTGCTGTCCCACACCAGCAGTGCTGATTTGAGCAGACTGCTCTTCTTTTTATGATGAGAACACAAATTCACATGTAACATTCACTGAAGATTAAAAAAAAAAAAAAAATTGCATAATACTGAGTATTATTTCCCCATAAATTGCACCCTTGAAAATTTTTATTAGAAAACAAACTCTTTGCTAGTAGGTTGAAGCGCATGGTTTTAGAAAATTGCTTTCTGGAAGAAGGAACTCCTAGGTGGTTTGGACAAAAAAAAATTGCCAATGTGAGTAAATGTGTACTGATATTGCAGAAAATAGCCATCATCATGACAAGTAACTTGTGATCACTGCTATCTGCATTCAGCACGTTGGTTCAAAACTGTTACTGCACAAGTCTGACATTTCTTTTTCCTGTTCACCACCTTCCATGCTCATGAAACGGACTTTAAAGCTAACATTTGTCCTTACGCATTCTTTATATTTAGAAATTAGTCACCACTGTAGATACAATAAAAACCAATATGCAGATACGTTCTTGCACCATGATACACATTTGGATTGTCAGTTTGCATTAGCATCTGATTGAAAACAACAGACAAGGAATATCTACTGCTTACTCTGTGCGGGTATATATTTATATATATTCACATTAGTCTTCTGTGCAAGCTCTAGACTTACCCACACCCACTAAAGCTCCAAATCGGTTCCCTATTGCACAGTTTGATTTGTCAGTAAGGACATATTTCATATAGATGTTAAAGCTTTAATACATTGGAAAAATAAAAAAATCAGTTCTGTTTCTTCTGGATTGTTCAGAGTTCTGGCACACCATGCGCACATGTCTTGAACAGAAACTGTCTGCAGGGCCTATGAGCTACACAGAGGAGAAATTGTGTTCATATCCTGTTTCAGCAGTTCTCAAACACGGAATGATAGCCCCTCCTTTCTCTGGATTTTCCCGGCATACATTCTGTCACCTCTTACTCAGCGCTGAGTGTTTCGTAGGCTCCCTTGTTGTTAGCAGGTTGCTGGAAGTTGTTATTGTGTTTTTGTTTCCGTAACCCACTTCTTCCTGTTTGTGTGGCAGAGAGCAGGGATTTATTTTAAGAACAATTTACTCAAACTGAAATGAAATTAACTGGGGCTGGCAGGGGAAACCATTCTGAGGGACTGTCTGCCTGAACATGCCCTCTTCTTTTGACGAGAGCAATTCCCCGTCTTGGGGCTTTTCGTAGTCCCCTTGGGCGGTCTAGGGAACAGGAACTTCCCTTGCATTTGACTACTCAGTCTTGGCCACCTGGTGATTCATAGCTGTCATCTCAAAATGTCACTTTTTGGGTATATTCCAATTGGGATGATGGAAAAGGTGAAGCAGGTAAAAGAAAAAGTAGCAGATTATTCATGTGCAGACCATTCAACAAACAAACAAACAAACAAACAAACAAACAAACAAACACAAGTTAATTCTCAGTACACTCTCTCTCTAAAAGCAGTGATTGACATTGGAAAAAAGGGGGTTTTCCTAGATAACCTATTTAAATAGAAAAATACAATGGACAAAAGACTTTCTGAGTGGTTTTTCCCACAGTAGAGGTGGTATTAAAATGTACGGCTGAATATTCAGATAGATTTTTTTTTTAAAAAAAAAAATCCATTTCCTGATACTGTCCACTGCTCTCTTCTAGAACCAGGGAAGGGGAGCAGGAGTTTGACACGTCCCCTGCTTCACAGTCGGCTGTGTTTCCCTGTGCTGATTACGTAGCTCAGTATCCCTCCATTTCTCTTATTTCCCAGCCTTTGTGGGTTTTAGTTTATGAGGACTGAGGTGTTTCCTTCATGGAAGTGGATCCATCTGTGCAAGGGTGATGGAGAAAAGGGAAGCGGCTGCGGTTGGGACGAACCTTGTGCCGCAGGCTGTGCAAGGGCTTAGAGGTGATTTCTCTGCTTTCTCCACGAGATCTCCATGTGACAGGAGGCCACCAAGGTGAACCCCAGCCCTGGAGGTTGATCCTCCTCCGTTATCCTCCCCCAGCTTGCCCAGCCAGGCTTGGCACTGGTCGAATCTGAAGACTTCAGGTCAGTGAGGCAGATGATGCTGCTGCAAGGTTTCTATGGAGACAGAAGTGGAAGATGAGAGACAACTAATAAGAGCTCAACTCAGCCAGCTCCTGGATAGTGATTTGAAAATAGGGACTTTCAAAAATAACCCTTTACCTTATTTTCCCCCACCTAATCTTTGTTTCTGAAGAAAGAAATCAGAAAGGCAGTGGGTTGCCAGCAGCAATGAATGAGAGCTCTCACTCACCACTTTCATCTGCTGGCTGTCATGCAAGACCTGTAAGTAGTTTACTAAAACTGGCTGCAGGCTTGTAAAGTGTGTAGTAATTGTAATTTTGGACTAGAGGAAAACGTGAAATGCATTTTGAAGGTGTTTTTCCACTCCTGTTTTCATCCTTTTGAATGCAGTAACTTCAAGGATGGCACAAAGGCTCTTTCTAAGCCATGAACTTGCACTAGGTATTAACTCTGGCAATATATATGTGTATTTTACTGCATTCAAAGTAGTTTTTGGTGTGTTGTACCCACATTTCAAACAAGATCTGGGTTGTTATTCCCTTTAATCTGTTTTGTTTCTCTTTATCCTTCACGGCGTTGTCCTTACATTGACAACTTCTAATGTAGACATTAGAATGTTTCAAGAAAAATTTTATTAAGTTTTTTCCCAAGAAAGATCTCAGAAGAAGGTCATTATGTATCAGTGAAAAAGGGAATTCTTTGCCAAGTCTCTGACTTTTTTTTTTTTTTTTTTCCTCCTCAAAGGGTTTAGGAGGTGGGAAACTATGATTGTATCAATTTCTTATATAAAACCTAAACCAGGCCATAATTGGAATGAAGGCTGAATTTAGTGCTTTCAGTCTTATGCTGGATTGATTTTTGCTGCTGTTATGTTAATGTGACGCTTGGATGCTCGTACTAACCTTTAGAATAAAGGAACTGGATCAGATTGTGACTCAACTTCTTAATCAATTTTTAAAAATCGATTGAGAAATTAATAATAAAGAAAAAATAGTACACTCAAGAGAGGCGGGCGCTCCACAACTTCATATAACAAGCCAATTCCCATGCATGCTGATACTGCTGAGAAAACTCCCCAGAGAATCAAAGTGGTGGCAAAGATCAGAAATCAGCTGTTTGTGGAACCTGGGAGCACTGTTGGCTGATTTAGGTAGAGTTCAGTTGGAATAAACTCCTGCACTTCACACCTCAGTCGAGAGGCACTTCTGAAATTTTAGAGAAAAAAAAATCCCTTTGTGTGGACAAGTGGGAGCAGAGAACAAAGTGTCTGGTTAAGTTGAATGAGAAAAGTTAATTTGTTGGAAAAGGACATATGCACAAGGAGGGCATTTGAACTCCGTGCATTTCACAAACGTATTTTCTAAAGTGTTGTACAAGAATTCAATTAGCTTTAGAAAAAAAGTTACCAAAACTGAAGCCCCACTACAGCGTAAATCAAAGAAATTTTAATTTACCTCTAAATGCAAATTGTTGGAGGTTGTGTAAATTTCCATTACACAGACATTTCATGTTTTCTCAGTCTTGTTTTGGAAGCAGAGAGAGGAAAAGGAGTAGTGTGTTGAGGAAGGAATAGCTAAAGCTTATTTTAATTAATAGTGATTTAAGTCTGAGCAATTTCCATCATCTTCCTATTTCTTGCAGAAAAGAAGAAAGTGGTTACTATCTACCAGGAGTTTTATTTTTCCCTTTGATGTACTCTGCATTCCTCCTGTTGATCATAATATACTTAACAGTGGTGCTTGCAGACTTGAAAGTGTAACACATGCTGATTTGTCCTCCCAGAGGCATGCTAAATTTGACATGCAATACACAATTTGACTTTTTAAAATACTGTATTTGTCACTGTTGAGAAGCTTCTAAGACTATAAACATCATTAGTTCGTAAAAAAAACCAACAACAAAACCAAGTGCTAAACGCATCAATTGCTTGCTGTGTTTGTACACATATACAGGTGTAAGTTTAGAATGTTCATAAAAATACTGAGCGTTGCAATGGTGTAGGTGCCATAATATGCAAAAGCAATTTCCAGAGGATTTTTTACAACTGTTAAAATAATCCCTCTGGTCCTGGAATTGGTCTTCCACAGCAATGTGCTGGTAAGGGCTTGCTGGTTTGAGTATCTCAGAGATGTCAGAATAAAAGCAGGGCTGTGCTGCTGGCAGTACAGAAAGCAGATCACTTTCCAGGGACAGTCAATGAAATTTGGTCAGGTAAGTGTGGAAGGTCCCCTGGGAAGGTGATCTAGGCACTTAAACACTTCCTAATTTTTATAGCCCCTCATAGACTTCCCTGGACTGCCTTTTAAATCTCGCACCAAGCGACAGCAGTGGAAATGCTGCCAGAAGGATTGGTAGACAAGCCTATCCATTGGTGGAAAATAATTGAGACTGCATGTAAGTAGTGGTGTTCTTAGGGTAGCAACCATCACCACAGTCTGGGAACATCATTAATTAAAATATTGTTTTTTTCTTTTTCTTAACTTGCCCTGCTGGCACAATTTAAGCTTAAATTTAATATATTTAATGATGTTTAATAATATTTAGACTAGTCCAGCTGGCATGAGTCACACCAAGGGGAGAAAAAAAGATAACAGTTTTGATATAATTCGCTTAGATACTCATGTCTAGATCCTAACACATGTCTGTGAGAATGGAACAGTGTTAACTCGTGGGAGAACTACTGCAGGGCACTTTCAGGGTGTGGGGAGAAAATGTTAACATTTTCTCTCAATGTTTCTTTTAGAAGATAGTTAGGAAGCAATTTTGCAGCCTTGGTTCTGCTTCTGTGTAGGTTTTTTTTCGTTCGTTTGTTTGGTTTTTTCAACCCATCCTTATGAGATTTTCTTTTGTTGCTTTACCAATTTCATTGTTCTGGAATGCTGCACTCATGTGAGGCAGTGTCCTTGGAAGGAGAGAATCAGAGAGGGAGAGAGAAAATGGGGCTTTGAAGCGACTTGAGCTAATCTTATTCATCCCTCAAATGATCCATGTTCCACAGCACTGTCTGCCCGGTGAGTGTGTGATAGCCATCCATCAGCGTTTGCAACTCTGTAGAGCTTGTTTCAGGCTGAAGTCAGATTTCTACAGCGTTTGGGAATACAGGGGGAGAACAACCTGTTGGAAAATCTATTTCATTTCTGTGTTTCCCCTCCATGTGGAATTATCTCTTCAAATGTTTTTCTGTTTTTTTTTTTCTCCCTATCTTTTATCTTTACACATTCCCAGAAATGTAAATCGAATTGACAGAGAGGACCATTTCTTAGCTTGACAAATTTCACTAACTGATGGTGTTTTCTACTACTCAATCTTATTTTTTCCCCTTCTTAATGCCATCTCATTAGAACTATCATATCTTCCACGTCACGCTAAATGATTTAGTGAATCTGGTGAAATATAGACAAATGTGTTCCCTTGGCCATTGGTTCACTCAGCATCCGTTCTCTCTAACTGGAAGAAATTGTGTCTTATTTTTAAACTTTATCATTCTCCATCAATTCCCTTTCCCTCCATTTTATTCTTTTTGGTAGAGCTCAGGATAAATGTGCCTCCGAGGAGATTTTTTTACCTCTTCTGAGCAGGTCCCTGAGCCTCCAGCTTTCTTGGGATTGCATACAAAGTGGCAGTTTTGGCCAGGTTGAGCATTGGTTAAGATAAAGGGATCAGCTAGCAGGTCAGCGGGTTTCCTGCAGGGTGGATTTAATGCTCACGGATACCGTGGTTAATTAAATAGAGTCATAAGTCGATACAGGTGTCAGCTCAGCAAAGGAAGGACCAGAATAACACACCAGGGTTGACTTCTAGAGCAACCCGAAGCATCCTGGCAGGAGTGTGCTGGGAGGAGAGAGAGTTTCTTAAACGAGGAATTTACTGCCGTGTTCTCAAGGTGAATGGGCTGAAATCAGAACTTGGGAGGGAGAAAAAGAGAAGTCTCTGCCTTATGTTACGATTAGTTCAGATTTGGCTCTCCTTACCCCAGGACATGTGAGGAGAAGGCCACCAGGGAAAAGGCAGATAATGTTTCTTCTGCTGCCCAGGAAGAACAAGTTTTAAAACCTTTCCTGACAGTGTGAAGCAGAGCTGTGGAGCTCAGTGCCAGAGGAAAGTAAGGAGGACCAAGGTACAAGTTAAAAACGGAATTAATGAGGTTCATGGAGGGTAGACATCATGGTGGCTATAAAATGTAACCGTCATGATGTACCCTGCTCATTCAAGTTCAGTTTAAATCTCCAATTTAACCAGCAAGCGGTAGAAATGTGTCCTAGTTTTATAATCTGCCTTAACTGCCTGCTCTGAGCCATGGTCAAGGACAAGCATGCATGGTACTGGCAAGACCATTCTTGCCGGTCAGGCAGCTTGGATGTTTTTCTCCAGAAACAGGAGATGCTTATTTCGGTGTATAGTTCTGTATTTTTTAAAGATTGCACTGAAAATAAATTCTCAGCTACAGTATCCAGGCTTTGCTCTGATTTCCATGGGGGCAATGCACAGGTGTCCAGGCCTTCTCTTCGTGCAGCTCTGAGTCGTGTGTAGGAATTCTGTTGCATCGTTCTCATCGCGCTCTGCGCTTCCAGAATGAACCCAGCTGGGGTGTCACTTTCATGCTTCTAGAAACTCCATCCTCTGCGCTTCCCCATTGCTTTTGAGACGGTTTGTGTTTTGAAAGTTACACCCGGAGCAGCTTAATTTTGTGTCGGACTAGCTAGACTTTTGAGCCACTCTTGTAATTTTGTGCCAGACAAGGTAGATTTCGTAGATTCTGACTCTCTTCCTCTCCCTGATAAGGATGTTTTTTTTTTTTTTTTTCTTTTTAATTTTGTAGTGGTACAGAAACAGGGCTTTGGTTGAACGCAATCTATTTAAAGATTGATTTTCTATTAAAACTTTTATAACTAGGGAAGAAAAAAATACCAGACATTACTTCTTATACTAAATTTTTTTCCTGTAGCTTCTTGATTGATGGCAATCTCGAACATTTTTGGAATCAACCTATTAAAGCATATTTGAGGCATAAATTCCAGGTTTATGGTAGCATGCTGATTATTTCTGGAAAATGGGGCTGACACATAGTGAATTATGCTATTGAGTTCTTCAGTTTTAAAACAAACATCTACAAGTGCTTCTTGGTTCATTCCCCACTGTTTTTTCAATTCTCTATACTCTGTTCCTGGAAGAAGTAAAATAAGACTGGGAAGCTGGTGGGGATGGGCTGAGGCGAGTGGGAGAGGCATTAGCAGTACTGATGGCTACACCTACTTTAGATTTTTAAAAGCCCTACTTGGACTTTGAACTTTAGCATATTTAGTAAAGAAAAAAAAATGCTAATTTAATTAGCATTTTCATTTATGGATAATTCCGTTTCAAGTTCTCCCTTCACAAGACAAGTTTTAATATTGGTGTTATCTGTTCCAAGAAAATGGAAAGCAAAGATTGCTTTTAGACTGGGGGTTGGGAATATACTTCAACATGAATCCCTGGGGAGGAGAATCACCTGAGTTCTCTTTAGCTCTACCTTAATTGTGTTGAAAAGTTTCACGAGAAAATGACATTAAATATCCTCCATCATTTAGAAATTTGTGGAAAATTATTTTAGAGTATGAATAGCAAGTTTACTTGAGTTACTAGTTGGCAATTTCGAATTGTGCAAAAAATAGTCCATACGTGTTGGGATGGACATTAATTCTCTTGGTAGCTGACTAAATTATATTGAAACATATATATATATATATATAAAATTAGTTCTGCAGCTCTAGACTATAACAATATTTTGGTGGAATTATACCACTTAGAGGTATACCTCTTAGGTGCCTTTAACTTGAGTTCCTGGAAAATATTTTCTGGCTGTATTAAACAGTACAGTGATACAGATTGTTAAAGCCCAGAGGAACGTGGTTTTGTTTTTATTGCAAATCTAATTGGCATGCAAGTGCCTATGATGGCAAGTGCATCCTTGATTTTCTAGAATTCCAAAATCCAATGTTAGAAAATTTTGCTATTCTAGTTCACATGTTGTACCTGTTCGCCCAGCAACATTTAAATGACGAAAGCCTGCAGGTTCATAAGTTGTAAGCTTATATTTCATATTTGGTTCCTGAAAATGCATCCTTTTCCTGGAAGCAGATCTGAGAGGATGCACATTGGTCAGACATAGCCTCAAGTTCCCAAGCACCAGAGATCTCAGTATTTCATAGCTCTTCCCAGCTCGATTTCAACCTAAATTGGCACATAAATTGTAGTTGACCTCAGACAGAATAATTCAGATGTTTGAACCTCTTAGATGTATAGCCAAAAGCAAATTGTCTTGTTGCATGTATTTTTAAACATCTGCAAGCTGAGCCGAGAAGCAGAATGCAAATTCTATGACTTGAAGATACCTGTGAGGTTATGAAAATCCCTTTGGGAATACAGAGAATCCTGGTGCCTATGGACACAGTTTGTTGTTTGTTTTTTTTTTTTTCTAGGCATGGTT
Organism: Dasyornis broadbenti; assembly: GCA_013397935.1. Lineage (NCBI taxonomy): Eukaryota > Metazoa > Chordata > Aves > Passeriformes > Dasyornithidae > Dasyornis > Dasyornis broadbenti. The sequence goes on from VZRN01002121.1 coordinate 1,045,791, forward strand.
TATTTAGAAATTTAGTATTTGCTTTAATTTCTGGTAACAAAAGTACAAATGACAAAGCAGCTCATCAATAATTTAATTGTAAATGTACAGTCTGAGATAATAACTTTTGTTGAACCTTTTAGTGCATGTTCCATGAGGACTGAAGGAACAGTTTCTTGCAGTTTGCGTTTCTGCTTTATTGGGATAGAAGAAAAACTTTTTGTTCGTGCATGACAAAACAGTTGTAGCAAATTAACACAAGCAGGATTGTTTCTTTCAATAGCTTTCTTTTAGTCAAGTAGGTACCAGCACACAGACAAATGACATTTTCACCAGATTGCAGAGGAATTCCCATGTCTCTTAGCAAGGAATAAGAAAGAGCTGACTTCTCAGCTCATGATAGGTGGGGTTTAGGTGGGGGGCTTTGAGCACATGGAAAATTTGACTAATATAAAGATGGGGTGATTATTTTAACTTAATTAAATGTTGCATCTATCTCTATAAATTCCCTATTTTCATTATACAGTAATTTTGCTTGAGATATTTCACTCTCTGTCTATGTTTTTTTAAAGTAATGGGCAAGCCTGTGTATCAGCAGTATGTCCTACATTTGCAAGTTGACCTTTGAGGGAGAATTGTGTCTAAACACTGAGTTTTAAAATGCTTTTATTGTCTGAAACCAAGGGTTTGATCCAAGAAGGGTTTGTTTGGTCCTTCACCATTATTAAGCCCATAAAATGTGCTCTGGTGAGATTTTCTCTGCGGAGGTTGTTCTTATAAGCACCTATAATCCAGGATTCTCTTGACTACGAAAGACAAGACCTTTTTTTGAACTGTAAGCTCTTTTGGCCAAACTTCTGTCTGGTCACAGGTCCATAACCTACACCCACCTTCTTCCAGGAGCCATCCTCAGCAAAGTTTCATGTCAGTGGCTGGTGAAAAGACTTGTCTGTGCACTGATTTACAAGATCCTCTCAAACCTTGGAAATGCGTCAATATGCTTTCAGAAACATTGTGAGGGTTGATTAAAACAAAAGGTCTCATGTGGTAAGGAAATGGGTGTGTGGCACCATGTTTGAGACGGCTTCGCGTTGTGTGCTATTCTTACCCAGCAACACGAGTTCAGTAGGTTCAAAACTTGCCTTGGGCTTCCTCAGTTTGTCTACAGGGTCATTTGTTCTAAAAGTTATTTTGTTATGAAACTGAAGGCAATAAGGACCCCCACAAGTTTTGAGTTCATTTGACATCCCCATGTGGGATCTACTGCCAGTATGCATCCTCAGCTGTGTCCAAACATATGGTCAACTCTCCACAGAGATAATTTTTCTTCTGAAAGTCTTGTTTTAAAAAATAGACAAATATTTTGGTCCAGGATAACAAGTTTTTTCGGTTTGAGTTCTAGCCGGAGAAGCAGTAGAAATTGTCACATATAATTCTTGTGATATTTGGGGTCGTGTTTGCCTCTTTATCTTCAGTAATGAGGCGTGCAGGAGCTGCTTCTCTGATTAGTCCCCTCCCACATCTTACTGGACTAGAAAATATCTAACATCCTGCCAGTGATAACTGAGTGTGGGATCTCTTGCAGTCAGTGAAGGTAAGGAGCTGTGGTTGCGCTCTTTCTCCCATCTGTGTCGCAGAAATTAACTGCGGTTTTCTCCCGTGGGCCTCAGCAAATGTTGGCCTTGAGCTTTGGAAACTTGAGGTGGAGAAAAAGAAATAACTGAGCTCCATTCCATAAAGCAGAATATCCAGGAACAAGATCCAGATAGCAATTCAAGAGTATTTTTTGAGCACTAGGTGATGACACTCAGGAGCAATGATTTAGTACATCAGTGACCAGGAGCAGGCAGTGGCCTTAGCTGGTGCCATTTCAGTTGAGGATAACAGACTGCTGGAGCTTTCTGACTGTATACATGAAAAGAGGTTGGCATACCAACACCTGACTCGGAAGCAATGCGTTAGATCTCTACCCTTACGTGCTCAAATACCTTTGAACTTCTACAGGGATCTTTCCAAATCCAGGTTTGAAAGGTGCCACTGACTATCGGGGATGCACGTTGTCTGGGAAAATGAAGCTCCTCTGAGCTTGGCAGTTTTGGGATGCTAAGCTCAGAAACAGCTGCCTGAGTGGAGTTTCAGGAGAGTGTAAACAGGGAGGGAGATCTGCTACAGCCTATTTGAAGAAAGAATAACATGATGTGGTGTTCTGGGGTTTTCTTCCCTCATAATTGTGATGCTTTTGATTTACTAAAGTTTTTGACAGTGTCTGATCGTGAGGTAAACTGAAGTGTAGAGCCTGTTAAAGACCTAGTTTAGCTATGAAATGAAGTGAAGGTTAATTTAAAATGAGTTCAAAAGGAAATTGTGTTTTTGGGGAAAAAATTATTGGGATCCATCAAGTCAAGCTTTTATGTGAACCCACATGTATTTGGCAGGTTAGCTGTCCTTGTGGGTTTATTTTTGTCATGTCTTAAGACAGAAAGCAACATGTCTTTGTCACAAAGCAACTCCAACTGTATCATTTCAAATGGGGATGTCATCTGTTCTGTGGAAAACACACTTTTCACTTTCTATTTCTCAGGACTTGCTGACAGAGCAGCGAATTTGCCACAAATCACCTTTGTCTCACCTTGCACTTTCCCTCCACAGGTGCCGGGGTCTCGCTGAGCTATTGCCAGCCGTGCTGAGGAGGAGGATTGCGGGGAACCTCTTCCCATGGCCTGGGGGAGCCAAATGCCAAGTGTGGCAAAACCCTCTGGGGAGGGGGTGACACAGGTGCGTGAAAAATGTTGGGAACGTGGCTCCGTATTGATTTTATATTAATGTTTGACATGCAGAGTGGCAATGATATTCCGGTGGCAATTCCCCGCAAGGCATGCACCATTATACAAAATAAATGTCAGTGCCTGCCCTCCATGCATGCAGCCTTCCGATTCACACAGGTGACTTGAAGATTTTGAAGTTTAGGTTGTCTACTCCTCTCTCTTGGCAGAAAAAGATTAATTAGTGCGTCCTGAAATCATTGTTAAGAAAATAACATCAGGGACTTTTTTTTCTGCTCCTCTTGCTCTTCTTCAGAGACCTTGAGCAGCAGTAAATGTTCAGGCTTACCTATAAAGATAAATGCTGAAGTCTGACCCATCCTGCTTTTCTCCTGCTCTCTGCTGCACCTTCCCGTATCTCCCTCAGCTTTTCTGATGACTTCTTGGTAAACGTCCTGTTTCAGGTAGTCAGTACCGGAGAGCACAGAGAGAGAATTTACACCGCTAAGCATAAATATATTCTGATAAGTCACAAGTCAGTGATTGGTAAAAGTCAAGTTTTGATAAAAAATGAGTCCAGTTCTGATAAAACATTAGCCAGGCCTGATAAGCTATTCTGATATTTTTCTTGAATATGCTATTTTATAGCCTCTAAGCTATTGCAGTTACGTTCAGGTGCAAAGTGAAGCTATTGGGATTTTATTGTCAGCGAAAAGTGTACTCTTCATAGCTGGAGACTGGTCCTTTCGTAAAAAAAAGTGAACAAAAAAAGGGGAAAAAAAAAAGATTTCCACGCTCTATATCATCAGAGTACAAAGTCTGATGGTGTGGGAACACCCTGAAATTTGCACAGAGAAGTCGTGTTCTCCTCTGCTGAGGATGACGTCTGTAAGTACCACGGTGGAGAGCGCTATCCAGTGATGCATGGAGAGAAACATCTAATTCACTTCTTTGATTGCCTGAGAAATAATTGGAATAAAGTGAAATAATTCGATTGTCTCTAGTCTGAACCTGAAGGCAAGACTGAGAAAGTCCAGGGTGTGTGTTTTCCATGGTGACCGAAATCAACCAGGCTGGTGGGACTTGAATGACTTGCGCGTGTTGCTGGTGCCTTCTGGGATGAGGGCTTGATTCTCACTGCAGGTTTTCTGGAGCTGTCTGTTCTGTTCTGTGGTATTTAATTTCCTGTAGACAGGGAACAATTGAAATGAGTAAGTTATCATGTCAGAAGGTTTTAGGAAAGGTAACACACTGTTTTCATCAAATCAAATTTCTTAGAAGAAATTCCTTTCCTCTGGTTGGAGAAAGGATTGGATCCCCTACTTCCAGTCTCCCCTGAGACTAAAGAAAACAAACAGAAAAACCCCCAGGGTGAGCTGTGATGTTTGCCTGTTTTAACATTAAAGGAGTTACTTAGTCCAGTCACTTTTAAGTAGTAAGAAACAGTAGATACCATATTAGCTGCTCAAAAAAAAAAAAAAAAATTAATTCTTTTTAGAAAACACAGAAACACTGATTTGTTCACTTAAGCTTAAAAAAGGAGTTACCTGGTGGTCTCTTTCCCAAGTTTTGGGCATATGATACATTCAAGGCTTACAGAATAAAGAATCATAGGCCTCAAGCTTCTCTTCTCCTTACACCCTTTTGAATTACTGTGCAGTAATTTATGTAAGTGGCTTCTGTTGCTCCCTTAATGACTGTGTAATTTTCTCACTGTGTTTTCTCACATAGGATCACAGGATGACTATACAGTTACCTCAGTGATTTCAGTACTAGACTAGATAATCTTAGATTTCTAGACTGAAATATCTCCACGGCCGTGAAAAGAGGGGAAAAAAATCTTACGCTTTTCATGCTTGAACAAATATGACAGTGATGAGAAACTAGGCTGTTAAGACTAAGGCAGTGGAGAGGTGTTGCTTGAAACTGTGATGGCTTTTCATATCTTCGTTTTAAAATGATATCACAATGCATTTCACAAAAAAAAAAGGAATAAAAATATGACTATTGACCATTTTCAGTGCTATTTTATTTACAAATGTTTTCATTTCCTCCCTAGTAAGCTGCCAATTTTAGAAAAAAAAATTATTCAGAGTAAATTTTTGTGCATGCTTTTGGGTAGATATTACGCCAAAAGTATTGGTTTTTTACTTACTGGCAATATACTGAAGTGTAATTGGTATAGCAAGTTAATTGAACAATATTTTCTTATTACTTACCCTTTTGAGCATATAAGCTTTTTTCAACAAGATAGAAAATGTCTTTCCACTCAGAGTTAGATAAAAAGTCTTATATAAATTTTGCTTAGTAACACTCTTTTATTAAAAGGGTTTCTAAGAAAAGAAAATTAGGACTATTTAATGTTTTTCTTCACCAAGGAACACAATACTGAGAACTGTTTATCTGGAGTATAAAAAGCTTCTCTGCTCTTAGGAAATGCAAATATCTTCTGTTTCATCATATCAACAAATTTCTCTTCTTGTGCTGTGGAGCACAGTTTGCTTACAGCTTCCGGTCCAGAAACTGATTTTGAGACTCCTTTTAAGCAGCAAGCCTGTAACAGTTGATTATGTTGTGAACTTCCATTGCTCATTCCCATTGTGCAGGTAATGACTTTGGGGGCAGAGAGTGAAATGAAATTCCCCATTGAGTAGATAAACACTCATTTATTACTGCTTCTCTGGGTGCCAAATTATGGGCTAGTTGATAGTGAGAACCTCTATCAGTTTTTAGCCTTTGACTCCAGATGAGTGAGGTAATCACATGACTCATATCACCTCCAAAGGAAAAGCTCTTCTTCTGAAAGAGTGGTTGAAAGACTGTTGCTGCATTATTAATAAAAAACAGAGGCAACACAGAATCCCTGATGCCTCAGGATGATGAGGTGAGACTTTGAATTGTCCCACAGGAAAAGGTTTTATTTTATTTATTTTCTTCCAGCAAGTTTTGCATTTCCTTTGTTGCCACAGGCAGCTGTAATGCTTTCATGTATAACGTACAAAATGCAAATAGCAGCTCTACAGTTGACAAGTGGTTGGGGATGTTTGGTGCCACAGAATGGCAAACCTGCTTGGAACGTGTTCTCTCTACGTTCATTTCTATTTTGTAGTACATCGGCTCAGGGTTCCTGGGTAACCTCGATGAGGAAGGATGCTCTGCTGAAGTCACAGCAATGGTGATATGGGATGGTCCAAATGCTTGGAGCAAGCCTCAGAATAGAGTGCTATTGCTTCAGTGAAAACAATTCCCTCCTCCTGATCACATGGACATTGAGTTGGTGAAGGGTGCGTAGTCAGAGGCTCAGAGTTTCATTAATGATGGATGACGTCATTCAATAATGTAGTTTAAAATTAACACTTAGTAAGGACTCACCTGTGGTTAATTTGTAATAAGCCCACTTTTGTTTTGATGATTTAGGTTCAATGCTCCAGCAGCCCTGCCTTGGGAGCACTGTCTAACAAGTTTAGCTGGTAATGTTTAACAAGAGCCAGGGGAGAGGTGACACCTAACCCACACGAGATAAAATGAGCAAGAGGTTCCCTCCAATGAAGAACATTCCTGGTTTTTATAGCTCACTGTCATTGTCACCTCCTTCAAAAGGAGCTAGTTATCTTCATAACACAATACACTTCCTTATATTTCTTATTTAATGTATTTAACTTTTTTCAGGTGTATGAACACACGGTGTTTATTTTTGTGGCCCCTGATTTTGCACGGCAACTCGCCATGGGTGTATGTGAAATGTCTGTCAACCCACTAAGTACTTACCTAATGAATAATACCCTCTAGTAACAAAATGCCTTGGCTAGGTGATGTAATGAGGCAAGGGTAAGTCACACCACAGAACAGAGTGCAAAATTTAAATTAATGAGGTCTGCGTTTGGGTTTTTTTGTTTTTTCTTTTGCTTAAAGTGATTTTAAGTTAGGCATATGTTTTTCTTTATTGCCCATTCAACAGTTTTATTAATAAAAAGTGCTGGGGGACAGTTTCAGTTGAAGAACAGCAGTGCTCAGCAAGTGCTGAGTTCAGTGGAGAGGACAGCACTGTGGAAGATAACAGTGGCTTTGTAGTTCCTTACCATGCTTTAGTTGATCCATGCAGGTCCACAGAAAATCGACCAGGATGATCAGCACTCTAGAAAACTTTCCCCAAAACCACAATTTGGGAGGATTAGTCTGCTGAAGAAAAGGTTTAGGATGGACACTGAAACACATGAGAGGTTGTTGCAAAGAGAAAAGCAATGAACTGTCCTTTCATCTGTGGGGAGCAGGACAACAACAATAAAGCTTTTACCTTCTAGCGAGGGAGGTTTAAGCGAGACATCAGGGAAAGCACTGCGAATGCGAGGTTAGTGAAGCACAGCAGCTGATGGATCAGAGATCAGCATGCCTGCTGAAGATTCTGGGAATGAGTCAGGCAAACTTCCGTCAGAGGCAGGTTAGTGACCCTTGTTGGGAGCAGAGGGCTGGCAAAGGCGGCTCGTGGCGTCCCCACCCACCCTGTCTGGGTCAGCTCTGTTTCTCTACCGTGCTTGGGATGCAGTGAGGTTAAACATTTTGAACTGCAGTATCTTCTTTGCCCTGATCAGTTTTATGATTGTGTGTCTTACCTTACTCTTGTTAGGGTACAAGATAAAACTTAAATATACTTTTGACCAGCAAGTTTCCACAGCTTCCTTTTCCCAAGCAGGGTGTTGAAATAAAATGCAGCATGTCTGTTTAATACCATCTTAGCCCTGGTTTTGGGTTATTTGACAGTATTCTTTGTTCACATGTTATGAATAAAATATTTTTCTAATAATTTGAAAACCAGAAATTGCGTATTGTCACTGGGTAAAATTAAATCCCAGAAATTTATGGGTTAACTTCCATTTTTATTTAAGGAAGGTTTGTGAAGACTAATTAAATTGGGGTTTGCAAAATACCCTTCTGCTTTTTTTCGGATATCGTAGTATAAACAAATAAAGTCCCTTTTATTCTGAGTCTATGTAGCATTACATAATTTCCCACATCAATTTAAACTTCTGTTCTCTAGAGAAGGTGTTATTTACAGTAAAATCCTGTGGTATTCAAAGGAATAAAAAGTGTCTGGTCACAGCTGATGAAGACATTGTTTTCTAGAATGGATGGTAAAGTTCATGGGAGCATTAAAAAGGGTATTCTTGGTATCTCATATGTAGATAAAGTCCAAGCACTTGAATAACCAGCAGAGTCATCAGGATGTCTGCCTGTAAGGATACCAGTGTCGGTGGGGAGAAAATAGAAGTATTTTTTGCTCATGGTTGTCTTTCTTTCTTATTTTTCTTAGTATCTGACCTTTCATGCTTAAAGATTAATTTGCCCGACCTGTAGCTTGCCTTTCCATTGCCTCTTTTTGTTTCAGTTCAAGAGCTGGAACAGGAAAACAGTATTGGAGCCCTACTGATATATTTTCATTGAATAGTCACAGAATTTAATTGACTGATATTATCAGTCCTAATGAATTTTATTTACAGCATAGGTGATTAGAGAAACACTTTCTAACAAAAACCAAACCATTTTTTTTTTCCCCCCACACAAGTGCTTGTTCCAGTGCTCTTAGATTTGGGAAAAGAGCAGTGCAAAGTTCCATCAACGTTTTTTAATTAGGAAAAATTTTGATCGTGATCTCGGACTTCAAAAAGATCTGTGGTGTTTCTGAGTGCTAAAATAGTGGCATATATAGCTTCTGCCTCTCTTAAATCTCTTCTTTGAAAAGCACAATTGAAAGGGTATTTTTGCAGCTACTGTCACCACACTTTAGTTCTACGACAATTTTAAAGGAGGAATTTGCTTTTAGTCCATCAGGATGGGGCTGAAGTGCTACACACGAGAGAGAATATATTCTAGTGGGTTTTTAATAGATTAAAAAAAAAAAAAAAAAAAAAAAAAAAAAAAAAAAAAAAAGCAACACTGTTTGTCTTACAGAAACAAGTAAAGGGCCTCCTGTGACACATAAGATTTTGTAAGCACACCGAACTGGCAATCAGCTAATCTCCAGTGTCACAACGATATCAGTAATTGGATCCCCTATGAAACAACAGGAGTCAGTGGTGGGTGGATTGTTCCTTTGCAGAGCGGTGCAGGCAGCTGAGTGCTCCGTGCTCAGCTGCGAGGTTGTGGGAGCATGATTGCCACAGCGCCAGGAGAATTGAGACAGGTTTTTAATTACCGCTTTATTGAATTATTTGGTATTATTTCTTGCGAGCGCGCGACGAAGCACCACGCGAGAATACTAATTTCTACTCGGTTAATCACGGGTAGTGGGACTTCTGCTGCATGCTTGTAGCCTGCTTGTGTCTTCTAGTTTTATAGTAATCATGAGAGATGCCACTTTTACGGCTCTATACCTAATGTGGGTAAATTTTTGAGTCAGAAATAGTATTGTTAGTGTGCCTGTGATATTGTGATTGAAAGTCGCAGGAGAGATTTCAGCTTTTCAGGGTACCACCATGGGAATGCCTTATTGTTTGAGAA